>OX101784.1:6065847-6280847 GCA_944452715.1 Ophion slaviceki | reverse complement strand
CAACGGCTTTTTTCGTGCCGAGGGTGAAACATTTTAAAAATTCACTCACTGGGAATGAGTCCGAACAGCCTCAAGGTTATTCCGATAATGAAACACAAAACAGAATTTGAGTGCACCGTTTTTCATATTGGATTCGTCTAGGTCCGATAAAAAAGAACTGTTGAAACAGGCGTATTTATCAACGTCGAATCTCATGTGAATTTTCGTTCGAATCGACGACTTTTAAATCGGGAAACTCATCGGAGTCTGTATGCAAGTGTTTCTGTTGTCGAATAATCCCTACAAACTGAGAACGCCGAGCCGAGCATCGGATTCTTTCACGTTCACAGGCCACAGTAGCAGTAGTAGTCCTCAACGGCTTTTTTTGTGCCGGGCGTGAAACATTTTTCAAAATCACGGTCTGGAAACGAATCCGAACAGTATCAAGTGTATTTCGATAATGAAACACAAAACAGAATATGAATGGACCGGTTTTCACATTGGATTCGTCTCGATCCGATAAAAAAACATACAGTTGGAACAGGCGTCTTCATCAACGTCGAATCTCATGCGAATTTTCGTTCGATTCGACGACTCTTAAATCGGCAAACGAATCCGAGTCTGCATGCAAGTCTTCCTGATGTCGAATAATCCCTACAAACTGAGAAGGCCGCGCCGAGCAACAGATTCGTTCACGTTCATAGTCCACACCAGCAGTAGGAGTCCTCAATGGATATTTTCGTGCCGAGGGTGATACATTTTTAAAAATCATTCACTGGGAACGAATCGGAACAGTCTCAAGGTTATTTCGATAATGAAAGACAAAACAGAATAAGAATGGACCGGTTTTCACATTGGATTTCACATTTGGAACAGGCGTCGTCGTTATCAACGTCGAAACTCACGCCAGGGCCGGTTTACGAAAATTAGCGCCGCAGGGGTGAAAAAGTCAGCCCCCCCCCCGCCCCACCGCTCGCCGGTCATAAGGGGGCGACATAAGAAGGGGCGCGCGTACTTGCGGATCCCGCCGACGCGCGGCGCCCCATTTGCAGCGGCGCCCTAGGCCCGGGCCTAGCGAGCCTAGTCTATAAACCGGCTCTGACTACTGCTACTGTGGACTGTTCGGATTCGTTCCCAGAGGATGATTTTTTAAAATGTATCACCCTCGGCACGAAAATAGCCATTGAGGACTCCTACTGTTGCTGTGCACTATGAACGTGAAGGAATCTGATGCTCGGCGCGGCGTTCTCAGTTGGTAGGGATTATTCGACAACAGAAACAGTTGCATGGCAGACTCGGATTCGTTTCCCGATTTAAGGCGTGACCCCCACTTGTAGCGCAAAAAAAGGCCTTTTTCATGATTTTTTTTAAAGAAAACTCCAAAACTTTCTTTATTGATCAATATACCATCATAAAGAACACATCTTTAAGAACTTTCAGTAATTTTTTTATTGAAAAATATTACATTGTTTAGTGGCAAATGGCCGCCAATGAAATAATGTTTTTATATACACGGTTTGCGGTGACCAACATTGCGGCGAAGTGGATCATCTGAAAAAAAAATGCGGATGGATTTAGTCAAATATAAGTATAAACTAGTCTATAATCGAAGGATTTTAAAAAATATTCATTTTTCACAAAGTGGCGGACAGTCAAAGTTAATGGTTCGATTTTACCAAAAAAACGGCCGTTTTTTGGCTGTAAAACGGCCATTTTTTTTCGAAGAAAAAATCGAACGATTAGGGACTACATTTGTATGTATTAAATAAGCCTACAAAATTTCAAGAAGATCGGTTCTTTAGTGTTCAAGTAATCTTGGTCACCGACTTCAGAAATGCCATTTTGAGAAAAACGCGTTTAACGTCTCAATTTCAGTTTACACGAAGAAAATATTTTTATTTGTACACTTACATAGAGTCATCTATTACGGGCATAAAAAAAACTGCACTTCAAATTGCACTTCAAAAAAATGCAATAAAAAAAATCGATTTTTTCAAAATCGTAAGTGGGGGTAACCCCTTAAAAGTCGTCAATTCGAACGAAAATTGACGTGAGATTCGACGTTGATAAATACGCCTGTTCCAAGTGTCCGTTTTTTATCGGTTTGAGACGAATCCAATGAGAAAACTGGTCCATTCATATTTTGTTTTGTGTTTCATTATCGAAGTAACCTTGAGACTGTTCGGATTCGTTCCCAGAAGGTGATTTTGAAATATGTTTCACCCTCGGTGCGAAAAAAGCCGTTGAGGACTACTACTGCTTCTGTGGACTGTGATCGTGAACGAATCCGATGCTCGGCGCGGCGTTCGCAGTTTGTAGCGATTATTCAACAGAAAAACACCTGCATGCAGACTCAGATTCGTTTCCCGATTTGAAAGTCGTCGATTCGAACGAAAATTCACATGAGATTCGACGTTGATTAATACGCCTGTTTCAACCGTTTATTTTTTATCGAATCGAGACGAATCCAATATGTAAAACGGGCCATTCAAATTCTGTTTTGTGTTTCATTATCCAAATAAACTTGCCTATGAACGTGAACAAATCCGATGCTCGGCGCAGCGTTCTCAGTTTGTAGGGATTATTCGACAACAGAAACACTTGCATGCAGACTCGGATTCGTTTCCCAATTTAAAAGTCGTCGATTCGAACGAAAATTCACATGAGATTCGACGTTGATAAATACGCCGGTTCCAACTGGATGTTTTTTATCAGATCGAGACGAATCCAATGTGAAAACCAGTCCATTAATATTCTGTTTTGTGTTTCATTATCGAAATAACCTCGAGACTGTTCAGACTCGTTCCCAGTGGGTGATTTTTTAAAATGTTGCACCCTCGGCACGAAAAAAGCCGTTGGGGACTACTACTGCTGCTGTGGACTGTGAACGTGAACGAATCCGATGCTCGGCGCGGCGTTCTCAGTGTGTAGGGAATATTCGACAACAGAAACACTTGCATGCAGACTCAGATTCGTTTTCCGATTTAAAAGTCGTCGATTCGAACGAAAATTCACGTGAGATTCGACGTTGATAAAAACGCCTGTTCGAACTGTATGTTTTTTATCGGATCGAGACGAATCCAATGTGAAAATCGGTCCATTTCTATTCTGTTTTGTGTTTTATTATCGAAATAATCTTGAGACTGCTGGGATTCGTTCCCAGAAGGTGATGTTTCAAAATGTTTCACCCTCGGCACGAAAAAGCCGTCGAGGACTACTAATGCTGCTGTGGACTGTAAACGTGAGTGAATCCGATGTTTGGCGCGGCGGTCTCAGTTTGTAGGGACTTTTCGACAACAGAAACACTTGCATGCAGACTCGGATTCGTTTCCCGATTTAAATGTCGTCGATTCGAACGAAAATTCACATGAGATTCGACGTTGATAAATACCCCTGTTTCAACCGTTTTTTTTTATCGGACCGAGACGAATCCAATATGAAAAACGGTCCACTCAAATTCTGTTCTGTGTGTCATTATCGAAATAACCTTGAGACTGTTCGGATTCGTTCGCAGTGGATGATTTTTAAAAATGTATCACCCTCGGCACGAAAATTGCCATTGAGGATTCCTACTGCTGCTGTGCACTATGAACGTGAACGAATCCGATGCTCGGCGCGGCGTTCTCATTTTGTAGGGATGATTCAACAACAGACACACTTACATGCAGACTCGGATTCGTTTCGCGATTTAAAAGTCGTGGATTCGAACGAAAATTGACGTGAGATTCGACGTTGATAAATACGCCTGTTCCAGCTGTCTGTTTTTTATCGTATCGAGACGAATCCAATGTGAAAACCGGTCCATTCATATTCTGATTTGTGTTTCATTATCGAAATATCCTTGAGACTATTCGGATTCGTTCCCGGATGGTGATTTCGAAAAATGTTTCACCCTGGGCACGAATAAAGCCGTTGAGTACTACTACTGCTTCTGTGGACTTGGAACGTGAACGAATACGATGGTCGTCGCGGGGTTCTCAGTTTGTAGGGATTATTCGACAACAGGAACACTTGCATGAAGACTCGGATTCGTTGCCCGATTTAAAAGTCGACGATTCCAACGAAAATTCACATGAGATTCGACGTTGATAAATACGCCTGTTTCAACCGTTTGTTTTTTATCGAATCGAGACGCATCCCATATGTGAAACGGTCCATTCAAATTCCGTTTTGTGTTTCATTATCGAAATAATCTTGAGACTGTTGGGATTCGTTCCCAGAAGGTGATTTTTCAAAATGTTTCACCCTCGGCACGAAAAAAGCCGTTGAGGACTATTACTGCTGCTGTGGACTGTGAACGTGAATGAATCCGATGCTTGGCGCAGCGTTCTCAGATTGTAGGGATTTTTCGACAACAGAAACACTTGCATGCAGACTAGGATTCGTTTCCCGATTTAAAAGGCGTCGAATCGAACGAAAATTCACATGAGATTCGACGTTGATAAATACGCCTGTTTCAACCGTTTTTTTTATCGGACCGAGACGAATCCAATTCGAAAAACGGTCCACTCAAATTCTGTTTTGTGTTTCATTATCGAAATAACCTTGAGACTGTTCGGATTCGTTCCCAGTGGATGATTTTTAAAAATGTATCACCCTCGGCACGAAAATTGCCATTGAGGATTCCTACTGCTGCTGTGCACTATGAACGTGAACGAATCCGATGCTCGGCGCGGCGTTCTCATTTTGTAGGGATTATTCGACAACAAACACACTTGCATGCAGACTCGGATTTGTTTCGCGCTTTAAAAGTCGTCGATTCGAACGAAAATTGACGTGAGATTCGACGTTGATAAATACGCCTGTTCCAGCTGTCTGCTTTTTACCGGATCGAGACGAATCCAATGTGAAAACAGGTCCATTCATATTCTGATTTGTGTTTCATTATCGAAATATCCTTGAGACTATACGGATTCGTTCCCAGATGGTGATTTCGAAAAATGTTTCACCCTCGGCACGAAAAAAGCCGTTGAGTACTACTACTGCTTCTGTGGACTTGGAACGTGAACGAATCCGATGCTCGGCGCGGCATTCTTAGTTTGTAGGGATTATTCGACAACAGGAACACTTGCATGCAGACTCGGATTCGTTTCCCGATTTAAAAGTCGTCGATTCCAACGCAAATTCACATGAGATTCGACGTTGATAAATACGCCTGTTTCATCCGTTTGATTTTTATCGAATGGATACGCATCCCATAATTAAAACGGTCCATCCAAATTCTGTTTTGTGTTTCATTATCGAAATAACCTTGAGACTGTTCGGACTCGTTCCCAGTCTGTGATTTTTTTTAAAGTTTCACCCACGGCACGAAAAAAGCCGTTGAGGACTCCCACTGCTGCTGTGGACTGTGAACGTGAACGAATCCGATGCTCGGCGCAGCGTTCTTAGTTTGTAGGGATTATTCGTCAACAGAAACACTTGCATGCAGACTCGGATTCGTTTCCCGATTGAAAAATCGCCGACTCGAACGAAAATTCACATGAGATTCGACGTTGATAAATACGCCGGTTCCAACTGTATGTTTTTTATCGGATCGAGACGAATCCAATGTGAAAACCAGTCCATTCATATTCTGTTTTGTGTTTCATTATCGAAATAACCTCGAGACTGTTCGGACTCGTTCCCAGTGGGTGATTTTTTAAAAATGTTTCACCCTCGGCAGGAAAAAAAGCGGGTGGGGACTACTACCTCTGCTGTGGACTGTGAACGTGAACGAATCCGATGCTCGGCGCGGCGTTCTCAGTTTGTAGGGATTATTCGACAACAGAAACACTTGCATGCAGACTCGGATTCGTTTTCCGATTTAAAAGTCGTCGATTCGAACGAAAATTCATGTGAGATTCGACGTTGATAAATACGCCTGTTCGAACTGTATGTTTTTTTATCGGATCGAGACGAATCCAATGTGAAAACAGCTCCGTTTCTATTCTGTTTTGTGTTTTATTATCGTAAGAATCCTGAGACTGTTGGGATTCGCTCCAAGAAAGTGATTTTACAAAATGTTTCACCCTCGGCACGAAAAAAGCTGTTGAGGACTACTACTGCTGCTGTGGACTGTGAACGTGAATGAATCCGATGCTTGACGCGGCGTTCTCAGTTTGTAGGGATTCTTCGTCAACAGAAACACTTGCATGCAGACTCGGATTCGTTTCCCGATTGAAAAGTCGTAGATTCGAACGAAAATTCACATGAGATTCGATGTTGATAAATACGCCCGATCCAACTGTATGTTTTTTTTATCGGATCGAGACGAATCCAATGTGAAAACCGGTCCATTCATATTCTGTTGTGTGTTTCATTATCGTAATAATCTTGAGACTGTTGGGATTCGTTCCCAGAAGGCGATTTTTCAAAATGTTTCACCCTCGGCACGAAAAAAGCCGTTGAGGACTACTACTGCTGCAGTGGACTGTGAACGGGAATGAATCCGATGCTTGGCGCGGCGTTCTCAGTTTGTAGGGATTTTTCGACAACAGAAACACTTGCATGCAGACTCGGATTCGTTTCCCGATTTAAAAGTCGTCGATTGGAACGAAAATTCACATGAGATTCGACGTTGATAAATACGCCTGTTTCAACCGTTTTTTTTTATCGGACCGAGACGAATCCAATATGAAAAACGGTCCACTCAAATTCTGTTTTGTGTTTCATTATCGAAATAACCTTGAGGCTGTTCGGATTCGTTCCCAGTGGATGATTTTTAAAAATTTATCACCCTCGGCACGAAAATAGTCATTGAGGACTCCTACTGCTGCTGTGCACTTTGAACGTGAATGAATCCGATGCTCGGCGCGGCGTTCTCAGTTTGTTGGGATTATTCGACAACAGACACACTTACATGTAGTCTCGGATTCGTTTCGCAATTTCAAAGTCGTCGATTCGAACGAAAATTGACGTCAGATTCGACATTGATAAATACGCCTGTTCCAACTGTCTGTTTTTTATCGGATCGAGACGAATCCAATGTGAAAACCGGTCCATTCATATTCTTTTTTGTGTTGCATTATCGAAATATCCTTCAGACTATTCGGATTCGTTCCCAGAAGGCGATTTTGAAATATGTTTCACCCTCGGCGCGAAAAAAGCCGTTGAGGACTACTACTGCTTCTGTGGACTGTGATCGTGAACGAATCCGATGCTCGGAGCGGCGTTCTCAGTTTGAAGGGATTATTCGACAACAGCAACACTTGCATGGAGACTCGGATTCGTTTCCCGATTTAAAAGTCGTCGATTCGAACGAAAATTCACATGAGATTCAACGTTGATAAATACGCCGGTTCCAACTGTATGTTTTTTATCGGATCGAGACGAATCCAATGTGAAAACCAGTCGATTCATATTGTGCTTTGTGTTTCATTATCGAAATAACCTCGAGACTGTTCGGACTCGTTCCCAGTGGGTGATTTTTTTAAATGTTTCACCCTCGGCACGAAGAAAGGGGTTGGGGACTACTACTGCTGCTGTGGACTGTGAATGTGAACGACTCCGATGCTCGGCGCGGCGTTGTCAGTTTGTAGGGATTATTCGACAACAGAAACACTTGCATGCAGACTCGGATTCGTTTTCCGATTTAAAAGTCGTCGATTCGAACGAAAATTCAAGTGAGATTCGACGTTGATCAATACGCTTGTTCGAACTGTATGTTTATTTATCGGATCGAGACGAATCGAATGTGAAAACCGGTCCATTCATATTCTGTTTTGTGTTTCATTATCGAAATAATCTTGAGACTGTTGTGATTCGTTCCCAGAAGGTGATTTTTCAAAATGTTTCACCCTCGGCACGAAAAAGCCGTTGAGGACTACTACTGCTGCTGTGGACTGTGAACGTGAATGAATCCGATGCTTGGCGCGGCGTCCTCAGTTGGTAGGGATTTTTAACAACAGAAACACTTGCATGCAGACGCGGATTCGTTTCCCGATTTAAAATTCGTCGATTCGAACGACAATTCACATGAGATTCGACGTTGATAAATACGCCTGTTTCAACCGTTTGTTTTTTATCGAATCGAGACGCATCCCATATGTAAAACGATCCATTCAAATTCTGTTTTGTGTTTCATTATCGAAATAACCGTGACACTGTTCGGACTCGTTCCCAGTGGGTGATTTTTTTAAGTTTCACCTTCGGCACGAAAAAAGCCGTTGAGGACTCCCACTGCTGCTGTGGACTGTTAACATGAACGAATCCGATGCTCGGCGCAGCGTTCTCAGTTTGTAGGGATTATTGGACAACAGGAACACTTGCATGCAGACTCGGATTCGTTTCCCGATTTAAAAGTCGTCGATTCCAACGCAAATTCACATGAGATTCGACGTTGATAAATACACCTGTTTCATCCGTTTGATTTTTATCGAATGGATACGCATCCCATAATTAAAACGGTCCATCCAAATTCTGTTTTGTGTTTCATTATCGAAATAACCTTGAGACTGTTCCGGCTCGTTCCCAGTGGGTGATTTTTTTAAAAGTTTCACCCTCGGCACGAAAAAAGCCGTTGAGGACTCCCACTGCTGCTGTGGACTGTGAACGTGAACGAATCCGATGCTCGGCGCAGCGTTCTTAGTTTGTAGGGATTATTCGTCAACAGAAACACTTGCATGCAGACTCGGATTCGTTTCCCGATTGAAAAATCGCCGACTCGAACGAAAATTCACATGAGATTCGACGTTGATAAATACGCCGGTTCCAACTGTATGTTTTTTATCGGATCGAGACGAATCCAATGTGAAAACCAGTCCATTCATATTCTGTTTTGTGTTTCATTATCGAAATAACCTCGAGACTGTTCGGACTCGTTCCCAGTGGGTGATTTTTTAAAAATGTTTCACCCTCGGCAGGAAAAAAAGCGGGTGGGGACTACTACCTCTGCTGTGGACTGTGAACGTGAACGAATCCGATGCTCGGCGCGGCGTTCTCAGTTTGTAGGGATTATTCGACAACAGAAACACTTGCATGCAGACTCGGATTCGTTTTCCGATTTAAAAGTCGTCGATTCGAACGAAAATTCATTGGAGATTCGACGTTGATAAATACGCCTGTTCGAACTGTATGTTTTTTTATCGGATCGAGACGAATCCAATGTGAAAACCGCTCCGTTTCTATTCTGTTTTGTGTTTTATTATCGTAAGAATCCTGAGACTGTTGGGATTCGCTCCAAGAAAGTGATTTTACAAAATGTTTCACCCTCGGCACGAAAAAAGCTGTTGAGGACTACTACTGCTGCTGTGGACTGTGAACGTGAATGAATCCGATGCTTGACGCGGCGTTCTCAGTTTGTAGGGATTCTTCGTCAACAGAAACACTTGCATACAGACTCGGATTCGTTTCCCGATTGAAAAGTCGTAGATTCGAACGAAAATTCACATGAGATTCGATGTTGATAAATACGCCCGATCCAACTGTATGTTTTTTTTATCGGATCGAGACGAATCCAATGTGAAAACCGGTCCATTCATATTCTGTTGTGTGTTTCATTATCGTAATAATCTTGAGACTGTTGGGATTCGTTCCCAGAAGGCGATTTTTCAAAATGTTTCACCCTCGGCACGAAAAAAGCCGTTGAGGACTACTACTGCTGCAGTGGACTGTGAACGGGAATGAATCCGATGCTTGGCGCGGCGTTCTCAGTTTGTAGGGATTTTTCGACAACAGAAACACTTGCATGCAGACTCGGATTCGTTTCCCGATTGAAAAGTCGTCGATTGGAACGAAAATTCACATGAGATTCGACGTTGATAAATACGCCTGTTTCAACCGTTTTTTTTTATCGGACCGAGACGAATCCAATATGAAAAATGGTCCACTCAAATTCTGTTTTGTGTTTCATTATCGAAATAACCTTGAGGCTGTTCGGATTCGTTCCCAGTGGATGATTTTTAAAAATTTATCACCCTCGGCACGAAAATAGTCATTTAGGACTCGTACTGCTGCTGTGCACTTTGAACGTGAATGAATCCGATGCTCGGCGCGGCGTTCTCAGTTTGTTGGGATTATTCGACAACAGACACACTTACATGTAGTCTCGGATTCGTTTCGCAATTTAAAAGTCGTCGATTCGAACGAAAATTGACGTCAGATTCGACGTTGATAAATACGCCTGTTCCAACTGTCTGTTTTTTATCGGATCGAGACGAATCCAATGTGAAAACCGGTCCATTCATATTCTTTTTTGTGTTCCATTATCGAAATATCCTTCAGACTATTCGGATTCGTTCCCAGAAGGCGATTTTGAAATATGTTTCACCCTCGGCGCGAAAAAAGCCGTTGAGGACTACTACTGCTTCTGTGGACTGTGATCGTGAACGAATCCGATGCTCGGAGCGGCGTTCTCAGTTTGTAGGGATTATTCGACAACAGCAACACTTGCATGGAGACTCGGATTCGTTTCCCGATTTAAAAGTCGTCGATTCGAACGAAAATTCACATGAGATTCAACGTTGATAAATACGCCGGTTCCAACTGTATGTTTTTTATCGGATCGAGACGAATCCAATGTGAAAACCAGTCGATTCATATTGTGCTTTGTGTTTCATTATCGAAATAACCTCGAGACTGTTCGGACTCGTTCCCAGTGGGTGATTTTTTTAAATGTTTCACCCTCGGCACGAAGAAAGGGGTTGGGGACTACTACTGCTGCTGTGGACTGTGAATGTGAACGACTCCGATGCTCGGCGCGGCGTTGTCAGTTTGTAGGGATTATTCGACAACAGAAACACTTGCATGCAGACTCGGATTCGTTTTCCGATTTAAAAGTCGTCGATTCGAACGAAAATTCAAGTGAGATTCGACGTTGATCAATACGCCTGTTCGAACTGTATGTTTATTTATCGGATCGAGACGAATCGAATGTGAAAACCGGTCCATTCATATTCTGTTTTGTGTTTCATTATCGAAATAATCTTGAGACTGTTGTGATTCGTTCCCAGAAGGTGATTTTTCAAAATGTTTCACCCTCGGCACGAAAAAGCCGTTGAGGACTACTACTGCTGCTGTGGACTGTGAACGTGAATGAATCCGATGCTTGGCGCGGCGTCCTCAGTTGGTAGGGATTTTTCAACAACAGAAACACTTGCATGCAGACGCGGATTCGTTTCCCGATTTAAAATTCGTCGATTCGAACGACAATTCACATGAGATTCGACGTTGATAAATACGCCTGTTTCAACCGTTTGTTTTTTATCGAATCGAGACGCATCCCATATGTAAAACGATCCATTCAAATTCTGTTTTGTGTTTCATTATCGAAATAACCGTGACACTGTTCGGACTCGTTCCCAGTGGGTGATTTTTTTAAGTTTCACTGTCGGCACGAAAAAAGCCGTTGAGGACTCCCACTGCTGCTGTGGACTGTTAACATGAACGAATCCGATGCTCGGCGCAGCGTTCTCAGTTTGTAGGGATTATTGGACAACAGACACACTTGCATGCAGACTCGGATTCGTTTCGCGCTTTAAAAGTCGTCGATTCGAACGAAAATTGACGTGAGATTCGACGTTGATAAATACGCCTGTTCCAGCTGTCTGCTTTTTACCGGATCGAGACGAATCCAATGTGAAAACCGGTCCATTCATATTCTGTTTTGTGTTTCATTATCGAAATATCCTTGAGACTATTCGGATTCGTTCCCAGAAGGTGATTTCGAAAAATCTTTCACCGTCGGCACGAAAAAAGCCGTTGAGTACTACTACTGCTACTGCGGAGGGTGAACGTGAACGAATCCGATGCTCGGCGCCATGTTCTCAGTTTATAGGTTTTATTCGACAACAGGAACACTTGCATGCAGACTCGGATTCGTTTCTCGATTTAAAAGTCGTCGATTCGAACGAAAATTCACATGAGATTCGACGTTGATAAATACGCCTGTTTCAACCGATTGTTTTTTATCGAATCGAGACGCATCCCATATGTAAAACGGTCCATTCAAATTCTGTTTTGTGTTTCATTATCGAAATAACCTTGAGACTGTTCGGACTCGTTCCCAGTCTGTGATTTTTTTTAAAGTTTCACCCTCGGCACGAAAAAAAGCCGTTGAGGACTACCACTGCTGCTGTGGACTGTGGACGTGAACGAATCCGATGCTCGGCGCGGCGTTCTCAGTTTGTAGGGATTATTCGACAACAGGAACACATGCATGCAGACTCGGATTCGTTTCCCGATTTGGAAGTCGTCGATTGGAACGAAAATTCACATGAGATTCGACGTTGATAAATACGCCCTTTTCAACCGTTTTTTTATCGGACCGAGACGAATCCAATATGAAAAACGGTCCACTCAAATTCTGTTTTGTGTTTCATTATCGAAATAAACTTGAGACTGTTCGGATTCGTTCCCGGTGGATGATTTTTAAAAATGTATCACCCTCGGCACGAAAATAGCCATCGAGGGCTCCTACTGCTGCTGTGCGCCCGTCCATCCATATTCTGTTTTGTGTTTCATTATCACAATATCCTTGAGACTATTCGGATTCGTTCCGAGAAGGTGATTTCGAAAAATGATTCCCCCTCGGCACGAAAAAAGCCGTTGAGTACTACTACTGCGTCTGTGGACTGTGAACGTGAACGAATCCGATGCTCGGCGCGGCGTTCTCAATTTGTAGGGATTATTCGATAACAGGAACACTTGCATGCAGACTCGGATTCGTTTCCCGATGTAAAATTCGTCGATTCGAACGACAATTCACATGAGATTCGACGTTGATAAATACGCCTGTTTCAACCGTTTGTTTTTTATCGAATCGAGACGCATCCCATATGTAAAACGATCCATTCAAATTCTGTTTTGTGTTTCATTATCGAAATAACCGTGACACTGTTCGGACTCGTTCCCAGTGGGTGATTTTTTTAAGTTTCACCTTCGGCACGAAAAAAGCCGTTGAGGACTCCCACTGCTGCTGTGGACTGTTAACATGAACGAATCCGATGCTCGGCGCAGCGTTCTCAGTTCGTAGGGATTATTGGACAACAGACACACTTGCATGCAGACTCGGATTCGTTTCGCGCTTTAAAAGTCGTCGATTCGAACGAAAATTGACGTGAGATTCGACGTTTATAAATACGCCTGTTCCAGCTGTCTGCTTTTTACCGGATCGAAACGAATCCAATGTGAAAACCGGTCCATTCATATTCTGTTTTGTGTTTCATTATCGAAATATCCTTGCGACTATTCGGATTCGTTCCCAGAAGGTGATTTCGAAAAATCTTTCACCCTCGGCACGAAAAAAGCCGTTGCGTACTACTACTGCTACTGTGGACTGTGAACGTGAACGAATCCGATGCTCGGCGCCACGTTCTCAGTTTATAGGGTTTATTCGACAACAGGAACACTTGCATGCAGACTCGGATTCGTTTCCCCATTTAAAAGTCGTCGATTCGAACGAAAATTCACATGAGATTCGACGTTGATAAATACGCCTGTTTCAACCGTTTGTTTTTTTATCGAATCGAGACGCATCCCATATGTAAAACGCTCCATTCAAATTCTGTTTTGTGTTTCATTATCAAAATAACCTCGAGACTGTTCGGACTCGTTCCCAGTGGGTGATTTTTTTTTAAGTTTCACCCTCGGCACGAAAAAAGCCGTTGCGGACTACCACTGCTGCTGTGGACTGTGAACGTGAACGAATCCGTTGCTCGGCGCGGCGTTCTCAGTTTGTAGGGATTATTCGACAACAGGAACACATGCATGCAGACTCGGATTCGTTTCCCGATTTAGAAGTCGTCGATTGGAACAAAAATTCACATGAGATCCGACGTTGATAAATACGCCTGTTTCAACCGTTTGTTTTTTATCGAATCGAGACGCATCCCATATGTAAAACGGCCCATTCAAATTCTGTTTTGTCTTTCATTATCGAAATACCCTTGAGACTGTTCGGACTCGGTCCCAGTGGGTGATGTTTTTTTAAGTTTCACCCGCGGCACGAAAAAAGCCGTTCAGGACTCCCACTGCTGCTGTGGACTGTGAACATGACCGAATCCGATGCTCGGCGCGGCGTTCTCAGTTTATAGGAATTATTCGACAACAGAAACACTTGCATGCAGACTCGGATTCGTTTCCCGATTGAAAAGTCGCCGATTCGAACGAAAATTCACATGAGATTCGACGTTGATAAATACGCGTGTTTCAACGGGATGTTTTTTTATCGAATCGAGACGAATACACCATGTAAAACAGTCCATTCAAATGCTGTTTTGTCTTTCATTATCGAAAGAACCTTGAGACTGTTCGGATTCGTTCCCAGAGGATGATTTTTAAAAACGTTTCACCGTCGGCACGAAAATAGCCATTGAGGACTCCTACTGCTGCTGTGCACTATGAACGTGAACGAATCCGATGCTCGGCGCGGCGTTCTCAGTTTGTAGGGATTATTCGACAACAGACACACTTGCATGCAGACTCGGATTCGTTTCGCGATTTAAAAGTCGTTGGTTCGACCGAAAATTTACGTGAGATTCGACGTTGATAAATACGCCTGTTCCAAGTGTCTGTTTTTTATCGGATCCAGACGAATCCAATGTGAAAACCGGTCCATTCATATTCTGTTTTGTCTTTCATTATCGAAATAACCTCGAGACTGTTCGGACTCGTTCCCAGTGGGTAATTTTTTAAAATATTTCACCCTCGGCACGAAAAAAGCGGTAGAGTACTACTACTACTGCTTCTGTTGACTGTGAACGTGAACGAATATGATGGTCGGCGCGGCGTTCTCAGTTTTTAGGGATTATTCGACAACAGGAACACTTGCATGCAGACTCGGATTCGTTTCGCGATTTAAAAGTCGTGGATTCGAACGAAAATTGACGTGAGATTCGACGTTGATAAATACGCCCTTTCCAGCTGTCTGTTTTTTATCGGATCGAGACGAATCCAATGTGAAAATCGGTCCATTCATATTCTGTTTTGTGTTTCATTATCGAAATATCCTTGAGACTATTCGGATTCGTTCCCAGAAGGTGATTTCGAAAAATGTTTCACCCTCGGCACGAAAAACGCCGTTGAGTACTACTACTGCTTCTGTGGACTGTGAACGTGAACGAATCCGATGCTCGGCGCGGCGTTCTCAGTTTGTAGGGATTATTCGCCAACAGGAACACTTGCATGCAGACTCGGTTTCGTTTCCCGTGTTACGTCGTGGGGCCCATTTTTAATCGATAATTAATCGTCTTTCAATTTACCTTTTAGGATTTGAATTTACGAATGGGAAGTGTGCCACGAATGTACGGATTATAATGAATTAAGTCATATGACTTTTATGACGGTAACTTACCGTCGGAGAAGAGAAGTGCCACGTTTAAGCGGGAATGTGCCCACTTGGAATAGGCGCTTGGTAAAGTCGACGTAGCGTGAAATTGTGCTTACCTTGGTGAGAAAGAGCGGCGATGCGTAGCGGGTCAAAACTACTCGACCGTTTGACCGAATTTTGTCCAGGAATCGCAAAGGTGTTCCAGCTCGACCCGACCTGTCGTTGCCCAGACGGGTACCCGGTGCTCATGCGAATGCGATGGACCGGTGATGCCGATGTTTTTGGGAGCAGTCGGAGACTACGAGGACTGGATTATTTTATGAGGGATACATTCGCTTCGAAATATAAATATACATGTATAGATTTTATAATTATTTGATCCGCTGAGTGAGTGCAAGACGTGCCAGGTTACGGCACCGTCGACTCACTACGTCTGGCTCCACCTCCGCCCGGTTACGGCGATTGGCGGCCAACCGCGAGAACAAATGTTGAGAATAACGGAAGCCGACGCCCGAACACTAAGCACCGGTGTGACCGTGCCAGTCGCTGACCTACCGAAGTACGGCGGGTGGGCGCGTGTGGCGTGTTCGTGCGGCAAACCTTCCGAATTCCTCGGAAAATACCCTGTTTATACGTCCGATTTTGGACGGATGAGGGTTTTTTATTTGTTGAGCGAATGTATCGGGAAACGTATTCGTGTAACGCATAGGTACAGATTAAGATGAAATAAAATTTGGTATGCTGAGCGAGTCTAGTGCGTGCCAAATTACGGCACCGCCGACTCGCTCCGCCTGGCCCACCTCCTCCCGGTTACGGCGATTGGCGGCCAGCCGCGAATACAAATATAGCGATCAAAGGAAATCGACGTCCGAACACTAAGCACCGCATTAACCGTGCCAGTCGCTAACCTACCAGATTACGGCGAGTCAGCGGATGTAGCGTGTTCGGGCGTCAACTTTCCCAAGCCTCATAAAAAAAGCACTTCAAGATTTGTCCAATTTTGGAAAAGTATGATTTTATGAGTGAGACGAATACGTGTGTTGGGAAAAATGCCGTGAGCGAGAGGAAGAGATAAAGAGAGAAAGAAATGCACTACGATGATGTGTTCGTTACGTGTTTACTCGCACGAACGAGAGACAAATATATTTTAATTATTTGCTCGGAAACTGTTACACTTTTTCGCGGTCGCCGTATTTTGCGTGATTATAATAGCACGAAGAAATCGAATGTTATATGAACGATTGTGTATTTTACACGTAAATAAGCGTAGTTACATTCAATAAACGCAATAATATATGTTTCGTAAATTTATTCGTTGCAGTGTTTGACGTGTTATGTTTCCTTTTACTTTTATTATGATTTAAACAATTAAGACCCGTTTCACAGAGACTTGTAGTTACACTGACGAAGAGACCGAGGTAAACTCGAAAAGAATATAAAATAAAATAAAATAAGTGTACCGATTTTCAGAGCGTCGACTCTGCGATGCGCGCTGTTGGAGAGACCGGACGGAACTGACTGGCCAGCTCCCGGAGCGCAATATGTATCCTCACCCTCTTTGTTTCTGAGACAAAGGGCTTGGCGTCATTACACTCGCTCTCGAGCTCGGTCCCCATGTATCCGAATATTAGCACTGACAACGTTATTTTTCTCGAGTTGTACATGAGCAATGAAATTAATATTTTTCGTTATCGGCAGGACGTGCTGACTACGTGGTGACCAAGCTCCGAGGGGGTCTGTGAAAAAACTCGCGATGAAGCTTACCGCTTGGGAACAGTTTCGCGGGTTATTCGAGGACTCGCGTCCCCAATATATACATAATATAAATATGACAATATTACTTATTTCTAGGACCATTGTATTATGGTCAACACGAAGATACATATATATGTTGGATACTAGTTCGGGGACTCGTGAGTGTCCCTGAAATATCCATGTAAGTATAGGTATTAATATTATTATTTGTACTCCGGAGACTCTGTTGGATGTCCCGGGAGTTTACCGAGTATATATATATATATATATATATATATATATATATATATATATATATATATATATATATATATATATATATATATATATATATATATATATATATATATTGTGACGTGATTTTTTGAGCCACGTCACAAAAATGCTACCGATGATCAAGATATGCTCTCGATGCCCGGGTTGCGACCCATCCGTTTGTGTTAAGGGTCTTTTCTTTAGAATGTTTGTCTCGTTACGTTTCAGGTTTTGGGCTGTGTTTCCGTTTTGGTTAGGTTGGCGTGCGGATCTCGGTCGAGCGGCGTGTGGCTCAACGTACTGAGCAATCCCGACCGAGGGATGCACCCAGTGAGGGCTCTCGGGGAATCGGTGCACGCCCGGCTGAAACGCCGGCGCCCCACCGTAGTGGTGCATCGTGCTGGAGAGCGGGCCGTTTGGGTTACGGGCGGAGGCTGGAGATCTCCGCGCCGCGCTTCTGGACAGAAGCTTTGCCCGCTTTCGCACGGTGACCCGGGGATGCGATTTCCGATAGCCTCCATGTTACCGATGAGAAAAGGTCCCGATGTGTTACCGTTCCGTTTTCGGAACGGTAACAAATCCCGACCCCAGTTTAGTCGGGCGGAGAAATCCGGCGATACAAAATTCTCTGGCGCCCCGGGTCCTGCGGATGCACGCGCACGGGAGGAACGGCCGAAGGTGACGGTTTCTCGCACCAGATCTCGATTTCAGTTCTCGTTCAGTTCTCGTTCTCGTGGATAGAGAAATTATCGCCCGTCACTATATATATATAGTTGTGTGTGTCACTTTGAGGACTTATGTCCCCGAAGTATGCATGAAAGTAGATATGTATGGAATATTGCCCCGGGACTCGGCTATATGTCCCTCAAGCGTGTGGAGTACGTAAATGTATATATATATATATATATATATATATATATATATATATATATGTATATATGTATAGTTATTCACTAAAGTTACTCCGAGGACTAATGCCTTCGAAGTATGCATAAGAGTATAAGAATGGTACATGAGGACTCTGAGGTCCTCGAGTATGTATGTATATATATATATATATATATATATATATATATATATATATATATATATTGAGACGTACAGGTCCGTCTCACAAATAAATATCCCCCACCAGGTAGCCCGAAAGTAACCGACTCCATGATAGGAGTAGGGGAAGGGGGAATAACGGAATACCGAAACAGAAAAATAAACAAAACTATAGGCGAACCGAAAGACAGTTAATAGAAAAACAAGGAACCTAATTTAATTAAAGGAGGTTAACAATAACAAAGAGTAAAGGAAGGGGAAAGGCGAAGACAGAACCACGAGAAAGGAGGAAGACAGAGAGAAGAAAACAAAGGAAACTACACAAAAACAAGAGAGAAGCAAAATTTATTTAAGGAAGCAGAAAAAGTTAACAATAAAGGCGATTAGGGAATTATGGGTAATAAGCAAGAGAGGGGGTATGAAAATACGGCAAAATATGGGTATATAAGGACGGGAATTTTGGAAGGAAGGCACTCCTTCTCTTGTCGTTCTGAAGATCGAGAAGTACGAGGTAACGCAATTATTAACTCTTAAGGGTGGAGAAAGCGTTACCGAGGAAAATCGAAAGAACGAATAAGTGGAGTCACCTGTTTGCAAAGAGAGCTCATATTTTTTCGGGCAGATCGAGAAGTACGAGGTAACACGATTATTAACTCTTAAGGGTGGAGAAAGCGTTACCGAGGAAAATCGAAAGAACGAATAAGTGGAGTCATCTGTTTGCAAAGAGAGCTCATATTTTTTCGGGCAGATCGAGAAGTACGAGGTAACACGATTATTAACTCTTAAGGGTGGAGAAAGCGTTACCGAGGAAAATCGAAAGAACGAATAAGTGGAGTCACCTGTTTGCAAAGAGAGCTCATATTTTTTCGGGCAGATCGAGAAGTACGAGGTAACACGATTATTAACTCTTAAGGGTGGAGAAAGCGTTACCGAGGAAAATCGAAAGAACGAATAAGTGGAGTCACCTGTTTGCAAAGAGAGCTCATATTTTTTCGGGCAGATCGAGAAGTACGAGGTAACACGATTATTAACTCTTAAGGGTGGAGAAAGCGTTGCCGAGGAAAACCGAACGACCGAACGAGTGGAGGCATCTATTTTACCAAAAGGCACTCTCACATTTCGCGACCTAGAAAAAGGAAAGGGAACCTGAAAGGATCCAAAATAATCAAGTCAGAGGAAGCGCTAAAAAGAAATAAAATAATTCATTTATAAAACTTTGCACGAGTATTGGTTTAAGGGAGAGGGAGCACGAGAGGGATAGTAGGGAAAAACAAACAAAAAGATAAATAGTTAGGTAAAAATAGGGAACCTCTCGCGAATACCGACCCGCGGATCAAGAAAAACGAAGTAAACTAAAAAGAATTATTGCATAATTAATTAGTGGCAAAAGGGAGCGAGTTATTGAAAGTTTAATCGACAAATAGTATCAGGAGAAAATAAAGGGACAGGAGGTAACAGGAGGTGCGAAATCATACACACACACACACACACACGCACATACACACACACACCCGAACACACCGATATTACAATTAGTATAAACCAATTATAAAAGGCAAGAAATAAACAAAAAAAAACGGATTCGGGCGAGCGACGTCAGAAGGCACGGGCACGCCTCATTGTAAACAAAGGGCGGGAAGCGACCGTGACGAGCCAGCGCGCCGCGATCTACCGCGTCACGATCCATCGCGCTTCGAGCATCGGTAAGGAAGGGGCTACGGTTACCGACGCATGGTAATCGATACCGGCCGCGCTCGAAAACGTTACCACTCGGGTAACTCCGCGAATCTTTACCGACCGACGCTTTAGTTAAGGGACGAATTACACGAAAACAATACAAACAACACATTACACTCATACACAGCGCTGAATAATATTGTATCGCATCCATAAAATTGAATAAACCATTTTTTTTATTGTAAATTACCACCAAAATACCTGAGTCTCAATTAATTTATTCCCTGATCGAGTCTCGAACAAACAAATATATTGTGACGATATTCCGACCCGTTACAATATATATATATATATACATACATATATATTCATCGACGTTAGTTCGAGGACTTATGTCCCTAAAGTATGCATGGAAATAAACATGCGGAATTATTATAGCAGGAACTCCAGGGACTCTCGTATATGTCCCTGAAGCATGCACGTACGTGTATACGTATGCATATATGAGACATTATGATATGGTACTCCGGGGACCCATGTGCGTGTCCCAGAAGTATACAGGAAAATAGATATGAACGTGTATATGAGGCTATTTCTAAAGTAAATCCGAGCACCCATGTGCTCGTCCCTGAAGTTACGTGTACGCTTAGCGATAAAGTTATTATGGGAACTGTTTGTCCCTAAAGTATACGGGTAGATATACGCATGCTAAATTTGAAGATATATTTACGAATATTTTATATAACGGGGTTTCTGGGTGAAGTCGACCATATATGGGTCGTTCTGATTAATATGTACCCCGAAAAAACATAAAAGAGCGCTTTTAGCGCGAGGAAAAAATCTTAATAATTAATACAATTCGTACCAGATATGAATACTTGGAGGGCGAGAGTGCTAGGACGTAATACCCGATTTAAAAGTCGTCGATTCGAATGAAAATTCATATGAGATTCGACGTTGATACATACGCCTGTTTCAACCGTTTGGTTTTTATCGAATCGAGACGCATCCCATATGTAAAACGGTCCATTCAAATGCTGTTTTGTGTTTCATTATCGAAATAACCTTGAGACTGTTCGGACTCGTTCCCAGTGGGTGATTTTTTTTTAAGTTTCACCCTCGACGCGAAAAAAGCCGTTGAGAACTCCCACTGCTGCTGTGGACTGTGAACATGAACGAATCCGATGCTCGGCGCGGCGTTCTCAGTTTGTAGGGATTATTCGTCAATGGACACACTTGCATGCAGACTCGGATTCGTTTCGCGATTTAAAAGTCGTCGATTCGACCGAAAATTGACGTGAGATTCGACGTTGATAAATACGCCTGTTCCAACTGTCTGTTGTTACGTCCTGAATTAGGTAAGTAATAAAAGAGAGAGAATGGGAAGACAACGATTTTAATTTAATTCGATTTTATTCTTTACAGGGACACGGACACGAGGAGAAGTCACGTGCTAAGTTGGACGAGTAATAAAAGAAGAAAATGAGGAAACAGAATCTAATTTATTTTAACATTACTTTTCTTTCAGGAACGCGGATCGAGAGAAAAAGGGCCCTACCATTGGTCGGGAATGCGCCCGACGGGGACGAGGACCAGGTCACAATCGGTAATTGGTAAGTATTGTTATATAATGTAGAAAATGCAAAATTAGGGTAGGAGAGTAGAAAAGATAGTAGCGTGAATTAATCTAACTTACCCTTCCGAGCGGCGGTGCGTAGCGGGTGGAGGAAGAGGACGCTGCTGTATCTGAAGAGAATTTCCGCGATTGGAGTGAATTATCTCGAACCGAATGGAGATTTTGGGGACGGCAAGTTCCACAGCAGTCCTCTTAGAAGACGATGTACACGCATAGGGATGGAACCTAGTCGTGTGCGGACTCAGCGACAGATGGAGAATCAGCAACAGGTGAGTCCGTGACGTAAGAACTGATTTCAGGTTCGACGACGATAGAGCAAGATTCAACGTCGAATGAAATAACCGGAAATGTTGCTTCGTGTTCAGGTGAAGCAACGACCGTGGATGTCTCCGAATCGCTGACAGGTGACGGCATTTAGGGATTATTCGACAACAGGAACACTTGCATGCAGACTCGGATTCGTTTCGCGATTTAAAAGTCGTGGATTCGAACGAAAATTGACGTGAGATTCGACGTTGATAAATACGCCCTTTCCAGCTGTCTGTTTTTTATCGGATCGAGACGAATCCAATGTGAAAATCGGTCCATTCATATTCTGTTTTGTGTTTCATTATCGAAATATCCTTGAGACTATTCGGATTCGTTCCCAGAAGGTGATTTCGAAAAATGTTTCACCCTCGGCACGAAAAACGCCGTTGAGTACTACTACTGCTTCTGTGGACTGTGAACGTGAACGAATCCGATGCTCGGCGCGGCGTTCTCAGTTTGTAGGGATTATTCGCCAACAGGAACACTTGCATGCAGACTCGGTTTCGTTTCCCGTGTTACGTCGTGGGGCCCATTTTTAATCGATAATTAATCGTCTTTCAATTTACCTTTTAGGATTTGAATTTACGAATGGGAAGTGTGCCACGAATGTACGGATTATAATGAATTAAGTCATATGACTTTTATGACGGTAACTTACCGTCGGAGAAGAGAAGTGCCACGTTTAAGCGGGAATGTGCCCACTTGGAATAGGCGCTTGGTAAAGTCGACGTAGCGTGAAATTGTGCTTACCTTGGTGAGAAAGAGCGGCGATGCGTAGCGGGTCAAAACTACTCGACCGTTTGACCGAATTTTGTCCAGGAATCGCAAAGGTGTTCCAGCTCGACCCGACCTGTCGTTGCCCAGACGGGTACCCGGTGCTCATGCGAATGCGATGGACCGGTGATGCCGATGTTTTTGGGAGCAGTCGGAGACTACGAGGACTGGATTATTTTATGAGGGATACATTCGCTTCGAAATATAAATATACATGTATAGATTTTATAATTATTTGATCCGCTGAGTGAGTGCAAGACGTGCCAGGTTACGGCACCGTCGACTCACTACGTCTGGCTCCACCTCCGCCCGGTTACGGCGATTGGCGGCCAACCGCGAGAACAAATGTTGAGAATAACGGAAGCCGACGCCCGAACACTAAGCACCGGTGTGACCGTGCCAGTCGCTGACCTACCGAAGTACGGCGGGTGGGCGCGTGTGGCGTGTTCGTGCGGCAAACCTTCCGAATTCCTCGGAAAATACCCTGTTTATACGTCCGATTTTGGACGGATGAGGGTTTTTTATTTGTTGAGCGAATGTATCGGGAAACGTATTCGTGTAACGCATAGGTACAGATTAAGATGAAATAAAATTTGGTATGCTGAGCGAGTCTAGTGCGTGCCAAATTACGGCACCGCCGACTCGCTCCGCCTGGCCCACCTCCTCCCGGTTACGGCGATTGGCGGCCAGCCGCGAATACAAATATAGCGATCAAAGGAAATCGACGTCCGAACACTAAGCACCGCATTAACCGTGCCAGTCGCTAACCTACCAGATTACGGCGAGTCAGCGGATGTAGCGTGTTCGGGCGTCAACTTTCCCAAGCCTCATAAAAAAAGCACTTCAAGATTTGTCCAATTTTGGAAAAGTATGATTTTATGAGTGAGACGAATACGTGTGTTGGGAAAAATGCCGTGAGCGAGAGGAAGAGATAAAGAGAGAAAGAAATGCACTACGATGATGTGTTCGTTACGTGTTTACTCGCACGAACGAGAGACAAATATATTTTAATTATTTGCTCGGAAACTGTTACACTTTTTCGCGGTCGCCGTATTTTGCGTGATTATAATAGCACGAAGAAATCGAATGTTATATGAACGATTGTGTATTTTACACGTAAATAAGCGTAGTTACATTCAATAAACGCAATAATATATGTTTCGTAAATTTATTCGTTGCAGTGTTTGACGTGTTATGTTTCCTTTTACTTTTATTATGATTTAAACAATTAAGACCCGTTTCACAGAGACTTGTAGTTACACTGACGAAGAGACCGAGGTAAACTCGAAAAGAATATAAAATAAAATAAAATAAGTGTACCGATTTTCAGAGCGTCGACTCTGCGATGCGCGCTGTTGGAGAGACCGGACGGAACTGACTGGCCAGCTCCCGGAGCGCAATATGTATCCTCACCCTCTTTGTTTCTGAGACAAAGGGCTTGGCGTCATTACACTCGCTCTCGAGCTCGGTCCCCATGTATCCGAATATTAGCACTGACAACGTTATTTTTCTCGAGTTGTACATGAGCAATGAAATTAATATTTTTCGTTATCGGCAGGACGTGCTGACTACGTGGTGACCAAGCTCCGAGGGGGTCTGTGAAAAAACTCGCGATGAAGCTTACCGCTTGGGAACAGTTTCGCGGGTTATTCGAGGACTCGCGTCCCCAATATATACATAATATAAATATGACAATATTACTTATTTCTAGGACCATTGTATTATGGTCAACACGAAGATACATATATATGTTGGATACTAGTTCGGGGACTCGTGAGTGTCCCTGAAATATCCATGTAAGTATAGGTATTAATATTATTATTTGTACTCCGGAGACTCTGTTGGATGTCCCGGGAGTTTACCGAGTATATATATATATATATATATATATATATATATATATATATATATATATATATATATATATATATATATATATATATATATATATATATATATATATATTGTGACGTGATTTTTTGAGCCACGTCACAAAAATGCTACCGATGATCAAGATATGCTCTCGATGCCCGGGTTGCGACCCATCCGTTTGTGTTAAGGGTCTTTTCTTTAGAATGTTTGTCTCGTTACGTTTCAGGTTTTGGGCTGTGTTTCCGTTTTGGTTAGGTTGGCGTGCGGATCTCGGTCGAGCGGCGTGTGGCTCAACGTACTGAGCAATCCCGACCGAGGGATGCACCCAGTGAGGGCTCTCGGGGAATCGGTGCACGCCCGGCTGAAACGCCGGCGCCCCACCGTAGTGGTGCATCGTGCTGGAGAGCGGGCCGTTTGGGTTACGGGCGGAGGCTGGAGATCTCCGCGCCGCGCTTCTGGACAGAAGCTTTGCCCGCTTTCGCACGGTGACCCGGGGATGCGATTTCCGATAGCCTCCATGTTACCGATGAGAAAAGGTCCCGATGTGTTACCGTTCCGTTTTCGGAACGGTAACAAATCCCGACCCCAGTTTAGTCGGGCGGAGAAATCCGGCGATACAAAATTCTCTGGCGCCCCGGGTCCTGCGGATGCACGCGCACGGGAGGAACGGCCGAAGGTGACGGTTTCTCGCACCAGATCTCGATTTCAGTTCTCGTTCAGTTCTCGTTCTCGTGGATAGAGAAATTATCGCCCGTCACTATATATATATAGTTGTGTGTGTCACTTTGAGGACTTATGTCCCCGAAGTATGCATGAAAGTAGATATGTATGGAATATTGCCCCGGGACTCGGCTATATGTCCCTCAAGCGTGTGGAGTACGTAAATGTATATATATATATATATATATATATATATATATATATATATATGTATATATGTATAGTTATTCACTAAAGTTACTCCGAGGACTAATGCCTTCGAAGTATGCATAAGAGTATAAGAATGGTACATGAGGACTCTGAGGTCCTCGAGTATGTATTTATATATATATATATATATATATATATATATATATATATATATATATATTGAGACGTACAGGTCCGTCTCACAAATAAATATCCCCCACCAGGTAGCCCGAAAGTAACCGACTCCATGATAGGAGTAGGGGAAGGGGGAATAACGGAATACCGAAACAGAAAAATAAACAAAACTATAGGCGAACCGAAAGACAGTTAATAGAAAAACAAGGAACCTAATTTAATTAAAGGAGGTTAACAATAACAAAGAGTAAAGGAAGGGGAAAGGCGAAGACAGAACCACGAGAAAGGAGGAAGACAGAGAGAAGAAAACAAAGGAAACTACACAAAAACAAGAGAGAAGCAAAATTTATTTAAGGAAGCAGAAAAAGTTAACAATAAAGGCGATTAGGGAATTATGGGTAATAAGCAAGAGAGGGGGTATGAAAATACGGCAAAATATGGGTATATAAGGACGGGAATTTTGGAAGGAAGGCACTCCTTCTCTTGTCGTTCTGAAGATCGAGAAGTACGAGGTAACGCAATTATTAACTCTTAAGGGTGGAGAAAGCGTTACCGAGGAAAATCGAAAGAACGAATAAGTGGAGTCACCTGTTTGCAAAGAGAGCTCATATTTTTTCGGGCAGATCGAGAAGTACGAGGTAACACGATTATTAACTCTTAAGGGTGGAGAAAGCGTTACCGAGGAAAATCGAAAGAACGAATAAGTGGAGTCATCTGTTTGCAAAGAGAGCTCATATTTTTTCGGGCAGATCGAGAAGTACGAGGTAACACGATTATTAACTCTTAAGGGTGGAGAAAGCGTTACCGAGGAAAATCGAAAGAACGAATAAGTGGAGTCACCTGTTTGCAAAGAGAGCTCATATTTTTTCGGGCAGATCGAGAAGTACGAGGTAACACGATTATTAACTCTTAAGGGTGGAGAAAGCGTTACCGAGGAAAATCGAAAGAACGAATAAGTGGAGTCACCTGTTTGCAAAGAGAGCTCATATTTTTTCGGGCAGATCGAGAAGTACGAGGTAACACGATTATTAACTCTTAAGGGTGGAGAAAGCGTTGCCGAGGAAAACCGAACGACCGAACGAGTGGAGGCATCTATTTTACCAAAAGGCACTCTCACATTTCGCGACCTAGAAAAAGGAAAGGGAACCTGAAAGGATCCAAAATAATCAAGTCAGAGGAAGCGCTAAAAAGAAATAAAATAATTCATTTATAAAACTTTGCACGAGTATTGGTTTAAGGGAGAGGGAGCACGAGAGGGATAGTAGGGAAAAACAAACAAAAAGATAAATAGTTAGGTAAAAATAGGGAACCTCTCGCGAATACCGACCCGCGGATCAAGAAAAACGAAGTAAACTAAAAAGAATTATTGCATAATTAATTAGTGGCAAAAGGGAGCGAGTTATTGAAAGTTTAATCGACAAATAGTATCAGGAGAAAATAAAGGGACAGGAGGTAACAGGAGGTGCGAAATCATACACACACACACACACACACGCACATACACACACACACCCGAACACACCGATATTACAATTAGTATAAACCAATTATAAAAGGCAAGAAATAAACAAAAAAAAACGGATTCGGGCGAGCGACGTCAGAAGGCACGGGCACGCCTCATTGTAAACAAAGGGCGGGAAGCGACCGTGACGAGCCAGCGCGCCGCGATCTACCGCGTCACGATCCATCGCGCTTCGAGCATCGGTAAGGAAGGGGCTACGGTTACCGACGCATGGTAATCGATACCGGCCGCGCTCGAAAACGTTACCACTCGGGTAACTCCGCGAATCTTTACCGACCGACGCTTTAGTTAAGGGACGAATTACACGAAAACAATACAAACAACACATTACACTCATACACAGCGCTGAATAATATTGTATCGCATCCATAAAATTGAATAAACCATTTTTTTTATTGTAAATTACCACCAAAATACCTGAGTCTCAATTAATTTATTCCCTGATCGAGTCTCGAACAAACAAATATATTGTGACGATATTCCGACCCGTTACAATATATATATATATATACATACATATATATTCATCGACGTTAGTTCGAGGACTTATGTCCCTAAAGTATGCATGGAAATAAACATGCGGAATTATTATAGCAGGAACTCCAGGGACTCTCGTATATGTCCCTGAAGCATGCACGTACGTGTATACGTATGCATATATGAGACATTATGATATGGTACTCCGGGGACCCATGTGCGTGTCCCAGAAGTATACAGGAAAATAGATATGAACGTGTATATGAGGCTATTTCTAAAGTAAATCCGAGCACCCATGTGCTCGTCCCTGAAGTTACGTGTACGCTTAGCGATAAAGTTATTATGGGAACTGTTTGTCCCTAAAGTATACGGGTAGATATACGCATGCTAAATTTGAAGATATATTTACGAATATTTTATATAACGGGGTTTCTGGGTGAAGTCGACCATATATGGGTCGTTCTGATTAATATGTACCCCGAAAAAACATAAAAGAGCGCTTTTAGCGCGAGGAAAAAATCTTAATAATTAATACAATTCGTACCAGATATGAATACTTGGAGGGCGAGAGTGCTAGGACGTAATACCCGATTTAAAAGTCGTCGATTCGAATGAAAATTCATATGAGATTCGACGTTGATACATACGCCTGTTTCAACCGTTTGGTTTTTATCGAATCGAGACGCATCCCATATGTAAAACGGTCCATTCAAATGCTGTTTTGTGTTTCATTATCGAAATAACCTTGAGACTGTTCGGACTCGTTCCCAGTGGGTGATTTTTTTTTAAGTTTCACCCTCGACGCGAAAAAAGCCGTTGAGAACTCCCACTGCTGCTGTGGACTGTGAACATGAACGAATCCGATGCTCGGCGCGGCGTTCTCAGTTTGTAGGGATTATTCGTCAATGGACACACTTGCATGCAGACTCGGATTCGTTTCGCGATTTAAAAGTCGTCGATTCGACCGAAAATTGACGTGAGATTCGACGTTGATAAATACGCCTGTTCCAACTGTCTGTTGTTACGTCCTGAATTAGGTAAGTAATAAAAGAGAGAGAATGGGAAGACAACGATTTTAATTTAATTCGATTTTATTCTTTACAGGGACACGGACACGAGGAGAAGTCACGTGCTAAGTTGGACGAGTAATAAAAGAAGAAAATGAGGAAACAGAATCTAATTTATTTTAACATTACTTTTCTTTCAGGAACGCGGATCGAGAGAAAAAGGGCCCTACCATTGGTCGGGAATGCGCCCGACGGGGACGAGGACCAGGTCACAATCGGTAATTGGTAAGTATTGTTATATAATGTAGAAAATGCAAAATTAGGGTAGGAGAGTAGAAAAGATAGTAGCGTGAATTAATCTAACTTACCCTTCCGAGCGGCGGTGCGTAGCGGGTGGAGGAAGAGGACGCTGCTGTATCTGAAGAGAATTTCCGCGATTGGAGTGAATTATCTCGAACCGAATGGAGATTTTGGGGACGGCAAGTTCCACAGCAGTCCTCTTAGAAGACGATGTACACGCATAGGGATGGAACCTAGTCGTGTGCGGACTCAGCGACAGATGGAGAATCAGCAACAGGTGAGTCCGTGACGTAAGAACTGATTTCAGGTTCGACGACGATAGAGCAAGATTCAACGTCGAATGAAATAACCGGAAATGTTGCTTCGTGTTCAGGTGAAGCAACGACCGTGGATGTCTCCGAATCGCTGACAGGTGACGGCGGAGATACGCGACGGATCGAACGATCGTCCAAGATATACACTCGCGAATGGAGGAGAGTATTTAAAATAATGCGCAACCTTGCGCTAAGCGGCAATTGATTGAACCGTTGTTCTAGAGTTCTGTTATCACCGCGGGAATGTCGACCCGATGTTTCGTCTCGGCTAGACTGAGCGCGGCGTCTTTGAAAGTGAGCACCTGCACGTCTTCTTGGCATTAGAGAAAAAGTAAGTTAACTAATAAATTCAAAATAATTTGTTTTAGGTATTGGCCCAGTTTCTAAATTGTGGTACGCGTGCTTGGCCTCTAGGCAGCACACTCGCGACACTGAAAGGGATATGAATTCGCGCAAATGTAGTAGCACTGAATTCAAATTTATTTGAGGAAAGAGATTACACGAGCACTGAAACACAGGGCAAAAGTAGTAGAGAAACTTTGGATAAACTGTCACAATTCCTTTGACAAGTATTTCTTGAATACACTTGGAATTCTGAATTAAAAATGCCGAAGAAAACGATGAGTGACACTTTTGATTAAATCGAGGAATTCAGGTTTAACACAATAAATTAACACGAGACGATGATCACTTTTGGAGATTAGCGATATATTGTTACAACTTAAAATATGAATTAAATCGCAGAGAATAGATTGAATATAATGAAAATAAACGTACGACATGAATATTCGTATAAAAATCGAAAAAGGGTATAACTGTTACACGAAAAGAATCAAAGATTCAAAAAATTACAAGAGCCGATTTTCCAGCGTGCGAGTCCGACGAAGGGAGAAGCGCGACTGACTGGTGGAGAGACCGGAGAACTGGCGAAGGAGAGGTACCCCTTCTTTTATATACTCTTCGAGTGGAGGCGGCGGCCATCTTGGTGGGGCCAGCATCCAGCGTCGGGGAAGTGAGCGCTGTTGTGACGTAGGCATCCTTCCTTCTCCCTTACTCTTATGGGAAGGTATGGAGTACCGGCGTTTTTCTCTTTTCTTCTTACAGGATCAAATGGAGCTCTTGATAAATTAATTCTTATTAATTTACCATGAGCTTTACAATTTATTACATTAGTCCATATTGTTCGTATTCGTGTATGTGATTTTACAATAAATGTTTCATAATTTCGCAACTTGTCCAGATTGTTTAATGTATGATTTTTGTTATACAAGGCTTGTAAATATTGAATCAAATTTGATGGTTACATTCCTTTTATTTCCTTACACGGCGGGTAAGTATTTTGTATAGGATTTATTAGTTGTTATAATGTTATAAAACTTAAAGAAAATATCGGGGTATATATATGTATATTTGTGCGTAAAACATTTTATTAAAATGTCTTATTAAATATCTATCAAAGTTAGCGGTGCGCATTATCATATGTTGCGCATAGGTTAATAGTTTTATTAACATTGGTAACTTATTTTTACGTGGTTATTTTGCTATCAAAATCTATTATTAACATTGTACAATAGTTAATATTGCTCTAAATTCACGATTCAAAAATAGAATATAATATTTGAGACTTTATGAAATTTAGCAAATACGCTATCTTGGATAATAAGGGATTTTGCATTAATAAATTTGGAACAAAGGAATGGTATGGCGGCACGTGGAGGGTCACAGTATCCACACGATGTTTAGTCTGGGTAGATGGTGAGGTGGACCCGAGTCTTATTATCATTGTTTATGATACCTGATTTTTGCGAGATGTAGTTTTGAGTTACCAATAATATTGACGGGACGTGATTTCGATGGTGTCCGTGCGCCTCGTGGCGACTGTCATGGCGGCTGAACGTGGAGCCAAGTCCAAGTGCATGTGCACTGAAGTATTGGGGAACTATCATGGCGGGCCCCCCTTAAGGATGCATATACTGGGATGAAAAGGGAAGCCTATAGGAGGTGTCATGGCGGCCTACAGGACCACAGGGGTTCCCGGAGGATTCTACGATATTAGCGGGATTCCAATATGGCGGCTGTTAGCCATCTTGGCGGCCCGAAACCATCATGGCGGCCTCCTTAGGTAAAGCTTGCAAGAGGGTACGCTATAGATATACAGTAACACGGGGTAACCACGGATTTGCAGGTTTTTTGAGTTTTTGGAGGAAAACAATGGCCACCGGGGCCGCGAGGTGGGTCTATGTGAAAGAGGGGATTTTGAGGGAAATGTTGACACCCGCGGGACCGCGGTACGATTTTTAGTTTTGAGGGAAACGAATTTCGCGGGTCGCGACTAAGAACAGGAGTATCAGGAGAACATAACGTCATAGTAGGTCGAAGCAAGTATCCCTTCTTTTAAAAATCAAAATTAAATAGTTCTAATTGTCCTAAAATTATAAGAAGGGTATGGTTCGAATCGGGAGTTTTCCCGCTTTAATATGGCGGTTAGACACACTCATTTTAACCTAATTTTAACGATACTTTAAGTAATTTTAACATGATTGGTTAGTCGTAAAAATATGGTGTTTGGCGCATTACTTACTATTAAATGTGCCGTTTAATATTGGAAAAGTTAAACTTTGAAAAGTTCTATTTTAACCTGGATTTAATCGTTTTTAAGGAGATTGAATTATTATTATGATTTCGTATTTGTTTCTTTATTATCCTCCTAGTGCCTTATATATGGTGACAAAGGGGTTTTTCCAAATTTACGTTTTATCCTTTGCCTTAAGAACATTATATTTTCATGAAGTGATACGTAGAGCTTTATTTGTTCTTAAGTACATGTAGTATAGTGTATATAATGCAGAATTGCGTGATAACTATATTTGAGCCATTTGGGGCATAAAAAGTATTGAGAGACATATTGTTTCTTGTAAAAATAGAGAATTCTATTATTTAATATGTTGTCAATTTTATCTTAGATAAGGAAAAATATTTCTGGGTAATTTCTACAGTGGTTCGTAATACGTATGCATATTCTTATGGGGAGTAACATAATTTTTAGGGTGAATATATAGATATTTATGTTTGATCTTGATGTTCTAGGTTATTTAATGGAGGGCAAGATCGCCAGGACGTAACACTGTTTTTTATCGGATCGAGACGAATCCAATGTGAAAACCGGTCCATTCATATTCTGTTTTGTGTTTCATTATCGAAATATCCTTGAGACTATTCGGATTCGTTCCCAGAAGGTGATTTCGAAAAATGTTTCATCCTCGGCACGACAAAAGCCGTTGAATACTACTACTGCTTCTGTGGACTGTGAATGTGAACGAATCCGATGCTCGGCGCGGCGTTCTCAGTTTATAGGGACTATTCGACAACAGGAACACTTGCATGCAGACTCGGATTCGTTGCCCGATTTAAAAGTCGTCGATTCGAACGAAAATTCACATGAGATTCGACGTTGATACATACGCTTGTTTCAACCGTTTATTTTTTATCGGATCGAGACGCATCCCATATGTAAAACGGTCCTTTCAAATTCTGTTTTGTGTTTCATTATCGAAAGAACCTTGAGACTGTTCGGACTCGTTCCCAGTAGGTGATTTTTTTTTAAGTTTCACCCTCGGCATGAAAAAAGCCGTTGAGGACTCCCACTGCTGCTGTGGACTGTGAACATGAACGAATCCGATGCTCGGCGCGGCGTTCTCAGTTTGTAGGGATTATTCGACAACAGAAACACTTGCACGCAGACTCGGATTCGTTTTCCGACTGAAAAGTCGCCGATTCGAACGAAAGTTCACATGAGATTCGACGTTGATAAATTCGCCTGATTCAACCGTTTGTTTTTTATGGAATCGAGACGAATCCAATATGTAAAACAGTCCATTCAAATTCTGTTTTGTGTTTCATTATCGAAATAACTTTGAAACTGTTCGGATTCGTTCCCAGTGGGTGATTTTCGAAAATGTATTACCCTCGGCACGATAATAGCCATTGAGGACTACTACTGCTGCTGTGGACTGTGAACGTGAACGAATCCGATGCTCGGCTTGGCGTTCTCAGTTTGTAGGGATTATTCGACCATAGAAACACTTGCATGCAGACTCGGATTCGTTTCCCGATTTGAAAGTCGTCGATTCGACCGAAAATTCACATGAGATTCGACGTTGATAAATACGCCTGCTTCAACCGTTTGTTTTTTTATCGAATCGAGACGCATCCCATATGTAAAACGGTCCATTCAAATTCTGTTTTGTGTTTCGTTATCGAAATAACCTTGACACTGTTCGGACACGTTCCCAGTGGGTGATTTTTTGAAAAGTTTCACCCTCGGCACGAAAAAAGCCGTTGAGGACTCCTACTGCTGTTGTGCACTATGAACGTGAACGAATCCGATGCTCGGCGCGTCGTTCTCAGTTTGTAGGGATTATTCGACAACAGAAACACTTGCATGTAGACTCGGATTCGTTTCCCGATTTGAAAGTCGTCCATTCAAACGACAATTCACATGAGATTCGACGATGATAAATACGCCTGTTTCACCGTTTGTTTTTTATCGGATCGAGACGAATCCAATGTGAAAACCGGTCTATTCATATTCTGTTTTGAGTTTCATTATCGAAATATCCTTGAGACTATTCGGAATCGTTCCCAGAAGGTGTTTTCGAAAAATGTTTCACCCTCGCTACGAAAAAAGCCGTTGAGTACTACAACTGCTTCTGTGGACTGTGAACGTGAACGAATCCGATGCTCGGCGCGGCGTTCTCAGTTTGTAGGGATTATTCGACAACAGGAACACTTGCATGCAGACTCGGATTCGTTTCCCGATTTAAAAGTCGTCGATTCGAACGAAAATTCACATGAGATTCGACGTTGATAAATACGCCTGTTTCAACCGTTTGTTTTTTAACGAATCGAGACGGATCCCATATGTAAAACGGTCCATTCAAATACTGATTTGTGTTTCATTATCGAAATAACCTTGAGACTGTTCGGACTCGACCCAGTGGGTGATTTTTTGAAAAGTTTCACCCTCGGCACGAAAAAAGGCGTTGAGGACTCCCACTGCTGCTGTGGACTGTGAACGTGAACGAATCCGATGCTCGGCGCGGCGTTCTCAGTTTGTAGGGATTATTCGACAACAGAAACACTTGCATGCAGACTCGGATTCAGTTGGCGATTGAAAAGTCGTCGATTCGAACGAAAATTCACATGAGATTCGACGTTGATAAATACGCCTGTTTCAACCTTTTTTTTTATCGGACCGAGACGAATCCAATATGAAAAACGGTCCACTCAAATTCTATTTTGTGTTTCATTATCGAAATAACCTTGACTATGAATGTGAACGAATCCGATGCTCGGCGCAGCGTTCTCAGTTTGTAGGGATTATTCGACAACAGAAACACTTGCATGCAGACTCGGATTCGTTTTCCGATTTAAAAGTCGTCGATTCGAACGAAAATTCACGTGAGAATCGACGTTGATAAATACGCCTGTTCGAACTGTATGTTTTTTTATCGGATCGAGACGAAACCAATGTGAAAACCGGTCCATTCATATTCTGTTTTGTGTTTAATTATCGAAATAACCTTGAGACTGTTTGGACTCGTTCCCAGTGGGTGATTTTTCTAGAAGTTTCACTCTCGGCATGAAAAAAAACCGTTGAGGACTCCCACTGCTGCCGTGGACTGTGAACGTGAACGAATCCGATGCTGGGCGCGGCGTTCTCAGTTTGTAGGGATTATTCGACAATAGACACACTTGCATGCAGACTCGGATTCGTTTCGCGATTTAAAAGTCGTCGATTCGACCTCCATAAAGCTAGCAGAGCAAAGTCCCCACAATGGATTTAATTGGTATCAAAATTTTGTGCTTTTTATGTGCTAATTTTGTGCTCCATTTAAAATTTTTGTGCTCTTGTCGTTTAGCGGGTAATTAGAAATCAAAAGTGCTCTGTTGGCTTACCATCAAGCTAGCAGAGCACTTAATGATCTTTGCCATATCTAAGAATGAAACTACGTGATATTTATGTGCTTTTTATGTGCTTTGCGAATATCGAACAGCCAAACCCCGATTTTTCTTTTTTCGCCAGATATAGACCCTCAAAAAACCCTTCAATAAGAGCATATACAATTTTTTTGGATATTCTGATATGAAAATATATCATATTTATGTGCTTTTTATGTGCTCTACGAATATTCAAGAGCGAAACCGCTAAAACGATAAATTCCCTCAAAACCACCCCTACAAGACCCAAGCTACCCGCCAATAGGAGTATTGGTTATTTTTTCGATATCGCAAAATCAAAGTAGTCCACATTTATGTGCTTTTTATGTGCTCTACGAATATCCAAGAGCCAAACCGCTGAAATGGAAATTTCTTAAAAAACCACTCCTATGAGACCCAAGTTATCAGCAAATTCGAGTATTGGCTATTTTTTCGATTTCGCTAAATCAAAGTAGTCCACATTTATGTGCTTTTTATGTGCTCTACGAATATTCAAGAGCCAAACCGCTAATACGCAAATTTCTCCCAAAACCACCCCTACAAGACCCAAGTTACCCGAAAATACGAATATTGGTTATTTTTTCGATATCGCAAAATCAAAGTAGTCGACATTTATGTGCTTTTTATGTGCTCTACGAATATTCAAGAACCAAACCGCTAAAATGAAAATTTCTCCCAAAACCACCCCTACAAGACCCAAGCTACCCGCCAATACGAGTATTGGTTATTTTTTCGATATCGCTAAACCAAAGTAGTCTATATTTATGTGCTTTTTATGTGCTATACGAATATTCAAGAGCCAAACCGCTAAAACGATAATTTCTCCCAAAACCACCCCTACAAGACCCAAGCTACCCGCCAATAAGAGTATTGGTTATTTTTTCGATATCGCAAGATCAAAGTAGTCCACATTTATGTTCTTTTTATGTGCTCTACGAATATCCATGTGCCAAACCGGTGAAACGAAAATTTCTTCCGAAACCACCCCTACAAGACCCGAGCTACCCGCCAATACGAGTATTGGTTATTTTTTCGATATCGCAAGATTAAAGTAGTCCACATTTATGTGCTTTTTATGTGCTCTACGAATATTCAAGAGCCAAACCGCTAAAACGCAAATTTCTCCCAAAACCACCTCTATAAGACCCAAGCTACCCGCCAAGACGAGTATTGGTTATTTTTTCAATATCGCAAAATCAAAGTAGCCCACATTTGTGTGCTTTTTAGGTGCTCGACGAATATTCAAGAGCCAAACCGCTAAAACGCAAATTTCTCCCAAAACCACCCCTACAAGACCCAAGCTACCCGCCCATACGAGTATTGGTTATTTTTTCAGTATTGCAAGATCAAAGTAGTCCACATAAATGTGCTTTTTATGTGCTCTACGAATATCCATGTGCCAAACCGCTGAAACGAAAATTTCTCCCGAAACCACCCCTACAAGACCCAAGTTACCCGCAAATACGAGTATGGGCTATTTTTTCGATATCGCTAAATCAAAGTAGTCCACATTTGTGTGCTTTTTAGGTGCTCGACGAATATTCAAGAGCCAAACCGCTAAAACGCAAATTTCTCCCAAAACCACCCCTACAAGACCCAAGCTACCCGCCCATACGAGTATTGGTTATTTTTTCAGTATTGCAAGATCAAAGTAGTCCACATTTATGTGCTTTTTATGTGCTCTACGAATATTCAAGAGCCAAACCGCTAAAACGCAAATTTCTCCCAAAACCACCTCTACAAGACCCAAGCTACCCGCCAATACGAGTATTGGTTATTTTTTCAATATCGCAAAATCAAAGTAGCCCACATTTATTTGCTTTTATGTGCTCTACGAATATCCAAGAGCCAAACTGCTAAAACGAAAATTTCTTCCAAAACCACCCCTACAAGACCCAAGTTACCCGCAAATACGAGTATTGGTTATTTTTTCGATATCGCTAAATCAAAGTAGTTCACATTTTTGTGCTTTTTATGTAATCTTCGAATATCCATGAGCCAAACCGCTAAAACGATAATTTCTCCCAAAACCACCCCTACGAGACCGAAGCTACCCGCAAATACGAGTATTGGCTATTTTTTCGATAACGCAAAATCGAAGTAATCCACATTTATGTGTTTCTTATGTGCTCTACGAATATCCAAGAGCCAAATCGCTAAGACGCAAATTTCTCCCCAAACCACCCCTACAAGAGCCAAGCTACCCGCCAATACGAGTATTGGTTATTTTTTCGATATCGCAAAGTTAAAATAGTCCACATTTATGTGCATTTTCTGTGCTCTACGAATATTCAAGAGCCAAACCGCTAAAACGATAATTTCTCCCAAAACCACCCCTACAAGACCCAAGCTACCCGCCAATACGAGAATTGGTTATTTCTTCGATATCGCAAGATCAAAGTAGTCCATATTTATGTGCTTTTTATGTGCTCTACGAATACCCATGTGACAAACCGCTGAAATGAACATTTCTCCCGAAACCACACCTACAAGACCCAAGTTACCCGCAAATGCGAGTATTGGCTATTTTTTCGATATCGCTAAATCAAAGTAGTCCACATTTATGTGCTTTTTATGTGCTCTACGAATATTCAAGAGCCAAACCGCTAAAACGCAAATTTCTCCCAAAACCACCTCTACAAGACCCAAGCTACCCGCCAAGACGAGTATTATTTATTTTTTCAATATCGCAAAATCAAAGTAGCCCACATTTATTTGCTTTTATGTGCTCTACGAATATCCAAGAGCCAAACCGCTAAAACGAAAATTTCTTCCAAACCCACCCCTACAAGACCCAAGTTACCCGCAAATACGAGTATTGGTTATTTTTTCGATATCGCTAAATCAAAGTAGTCCACATTTTTGTGCTTTTTATGTAATCTTCGAATATCCATGAGCCAAACCGCTAAAATGATAATTTCTCCCAAAACCACCCCTACGAGACCGAAGCTACCCGCAAATACGAGTATTGGCTATTTTTTCGATATCGCAAAATCGAAGTAGTCCACATTTATGTGTTTCTTATGTGCTCTACGAATATCCAAGAGCCAAATCGCTAAAACGCAAATTTCTCCCAAAACCACCCCTACAGGACCCACGCTACCCGCCAATACGAGTATTGGTTATATTTTCGATATCGCAAAATCAAAATAGTCCACATTTATATGCTTTTTATGTGCTTTACGAATATTCAAGAGCCAAACCGCTAAAACGATAATTTCTCGCAAAACCACCCCTACAAGACCCAAGCTACCCGCCAATACGAGTATTGGTTATTTTTTCGATATCGCAAGATCAAAGTAGTCCACATTTATGTGCTTTTTATGTGCTCTACGAATATCCATGTGCCAAACCGCTAAAATGAAAATTTCTCCCGAAACCACCCCTACAAGACCCAAGTTACCCGCAAATACGAGTATTGGCTATTTTTACGATATCGCTAAATCAAAGTAGTCCACATTTTTGTGCTTTTTATGTAATCTTCGAATATCCATGAGCCAAACCACTAAAACGATAATTTCTCCCAAAACCACCTCTACGAGACCGAAGCTACCCGCAAATACGAGTATTGGCTATTTTTTCGATATCGCAAAATCGAAATAGTCCACATTTATGTGTTTCTTATGTGCTCTACGAATATTCAAGAGCCAAACTAAGGTATTTTCCGAGGAATTCGGAAGGTTTGCCGCACGAACACGCCACACGCGCCCACCCGCCGTACTTCGGTAGGTCAGCGACTGGCACGGTCACACCGGTGCTTAGTGTTCGGGCGTCGGCTTCCGTTATTCTCAACATTTGTTCTCGCGGTTGGCCGCCAATCGCCGTAACCGGACGGAGGTGGAGCCAGACGTAGTGAGTCTACGGTGCCGTAACCTGGCACGTCTTGCACTCACTCAGCGGTTCAAATAATTATAAAATCTATACATGTATATTTATTTTTCGAAGCGAATGTATCCCTCATAAATTAATCCAGTCCTCGTAGTTTCCGATTGCTCCCAAAAAACATCGGCATCACCGGGCCATCGCGTTAGCACTAGCGCCGGGTACCCGTCTGGGCATCGACAGGTCGGATCGAGCTGGAACATCTTTGCGATTCCTGGACAAATTCGGTCACACGGTCGAGTAGTTTTGACCCGCTACGCACCGCCGCTCTTTCTCACCAAGGTAAGCACAATTTCACGCTACTTTCTTATTTGCTTACCTGTCGCTCATGCGTCAAATTATACACCAACGACTTTACCAAGCGCCTATCCCAAGTGGGCACATTCCCGCTTAAACGTGGCGCTTTAATTCTCCGACGGTAACTTACCGTCATATAAGTCATATGACTTAATTCATTATAAACCGTACGTTCGTGGCACACTTCCCATTCGTAAATTCAAATACTGAAAGGTAAATTAAAAGACGATTAATTATCGATTAAAAAATGGGCCCCACGACGTAACAGGTTTGTATATAAAATTAAATTGGCGGCAGCGGTGGGATACGCTTAAAGTCTTTGGTGTAAAGATAAAAAAAAATCAATATAAAAAATTCGTGTTTACATATCGCAAAGTGTAAAATAAAATAAGAGGTTCAAAATGGCTGAGCATTCCCAAAATTCGAAACGTTTAAGTGAAGAGGAACTCCGCGTATTAGCGGATCAATTAGATAAAAAACGCGAAATACTTCGTGAACAAGAACAAGCGTTATTAAGAAGAGAAAGAGAAACGCACGAAAAATTAGAAGCCCTGAGTGCGCGTGAGTGTGAATTTAGTGATCAAGTGAATAATAGAGATGAACCCATCTCAACCACTCATCACGCCCTCGAGGCTATGCAAAATACCCTGTCGACAATGATAAACGAAGTCAGTCGACTTAGTAGGGAAATTGGTTCGATTAAAAATGGTGAGGGTCAACGACAATCCGGTCCAGTCCCTCACGTACAACAAAACGAAAATAACGTTCGCGACGATCGAGAATTACCCGCGAACATTAAATTTAAAGACGCACTTCAATCTGTGCCCATCTTCAATGGGTACAACGTACCGGTTATCCGGTTTGTTCGTGCTTGTAAAAGGGCAAGGGACATGTTCCGCCCTCATCAGGAGTTGGGCCTCACTCAGCTCCTTCGTAACAAATTAAAAGGTCATGCCGCAACGGCACTGGAAGATTATAACTTCCAGAACGTTCACCAATTCGGTGAGCGGTTGAAAACGTTATTTGGTGCCGCGAAAACTTTGAACGAATTTCGTGGTGAACTTGGAAATATTTCAAAAAGCAAAAGCGACCATATTATCGACTATATCAGTCGAACCAAAGATTTGCATACGGCGATTCTCGAAGCCGAAATTGATAATCACGGAACACTCCGAAACGGTCAATACGATATTTTCGAAAACGACACGCTGCATTGTTTCGTCAAGGGTCTTCCACCCGACTTTCGAATCCGTCTCAAACTCGAGGGATTCGATAATGTCGAAGATGCCTATTCAAAGGCAATAAAAGTTGAAAAAGATATGGAACGCGATAGGTCACATTTCAAGGACACGCGTTTCGAAAGCCGAACTCAAAATCAGTCGGCCCAAATAAAAGCGGTCTCCTCTTCAGGAGGACCGATTTGTAAACATTGCAACCGCAATCACGCGTCCGACGATTGCTGGTCAAAGTTTCCGGACAAGAAACCGGGAAATTCAAATAAACAAAGTTCAAACAGTAGAATCACGTGGTCAAAGCCTACGAACGTTCAAGGATCTCGACCCCCGTCGATGTGTAATTATTGCAACAGGGCGGGCCACCTCGAGTCATCCTGCTTTAAAAAACAAAACGAAGAAAGGAATAGGGCAACCGAATTGCCAAAAAACGAGAACTCTCGACTAGTGGCACGGGCCTCCCCGCGGGACGAGAAATCGACGGAGCGCCCGGTAAAAATAATCGACGCGTCTCCGTGCGAACCGTCCACGTCTTATTAACGCGTTCAAAACAAATAGCTTCCATAGACCTCGACTCGCCCAACTTATCGGGACTTAACGAATTTTTAATAGACTCAGGCTCGGAAGTAAATCTCGTCAAAAATCAAATCGTAAATGCTCATACGTATATAAATAAATACGATATATTAAAATTGGAGGGGCTCTCGAGTATCCCCGTAAGAACAAAGGGGTCTATAAGAATAATGATCAATGACACCCCCGCGGAATTTCACGTCGTCGATGATTGGTTCCCAATGGACCAACACGCATTACTTGGTACCGAATTTCTTGCTGAAAATAAAGCTCTCGTAGATTGGAGACATGAACAATTAACTTGGGGAAATCAAAGGATCCCGTTTAAAAGTAAACAAACTATTTCGATTCCAAAACGGTCTAAAACGGTCTGTTATGTCAAAGTAAGTAATCCCAAAATCAAAGAAGGATATATTCCGATGCTCTACTTGGGAGAAGGGATCTTTTTTGGCGAAGCAGTCGTTACGGTCAAAAATGGTATCGCTTATCTTATTGCGCACAATTCAACCGATGATAATTTGTTACTGACTATACCAACGGTAGTAGTCGAAGAATTCAGGTGCAAAGGCACGAAAAAAGGTTCCCTCACTCCGGACGACCAAAAGGCGTTTCAGGAAGAGGATAGGACCGAATGTGAAAATAATTTCCTCACTCCGGACGACCAAATGGCGTTTCAGGAAGAGGATAAAAATCAAGCGGGTTCCCTCACTCCGGACGACCAAAAGGCGTTTCAGGAAGAGGATAGGACCCGATGTGAAAATAATTCCCTCACTCCGGACGACCAAAAGGCGTTTCAGGAAGAGGAGAAAAGTTTAATTGTTCCCCACCCGGACGACCAAATGGCGTCTCGGGAAGAGGGTATATTACGGTTTGAAATTGCGCGCAACAAAAAAGTTTTAAAAGTTGAAAAGAAAGATAAAGTAAACGAAATTCGCGAATTACTCCGTCTCAACCATCTAAACGATGAGGAACCGTCAAGCGTGGATAAAATTATAAGCGAGAATTCGGACCTATTTCATTTGCCAGGAAAAGTCCTAGGCTTTACAGATAAAATCGAGCATAAGATATCGACGAACGACGATCAACCAGTTTTTACGAGGCAGTATAGATTCCGCCCGTTCATAAAGATGAAATTACAAAACAAGTTAAAGAACTAATTGAAGGGGAAGTAATAAAACCGTCAAACTCCCCGTATAGTTCGCCCCTGTGGATCGTTCCGAAAAAGGCGGACTCACAAGGAAATCCAAAGTGGCGCATGGTCATTGATTATAGAAACTTAAACGAAAAGACAATTGGCGATGCTTATCCATTACCTCAAATAACCGAAATTCTCGACCAATTGGGTAATGCGAAATATTTTTCAGTATTCGACCTGGCCAGCGGTTTCCATCAAATTAAAGTACATCCAGATGATTCTCACAAGACAGCATTTGCTACACCATTCGGTCACTACGAGTTCGACGGAATGCCGTTTGGTTTAAAAAACGCTCCGGCGACATTTCAAAGATTAATGGATCGAGTCTTAACAGGCCTTCAAGGCATCGAGCTGTTTGTTTATTTGGACGACATCGTCATTTATGCAAAGATACTAGTTGAACACGAGAATAAATTCAACAAACTTGCGAAAAAATTAAGGCAAGCCAACTTAAAATTACAACCGGACAAGTGTGAATTTTTAAGACGAGAAGTGGCATATTTGGGTCACATCATAAGTGAGGACGGGGTTAAACCCGATCCCAAAAAATTGGAGGCTCTACAGGGATACCCTAGGTCTACTACTCCGAAAAAGATAAAACAGTTTTTAGGACTTGTAAGTTATTACCGCAGGTTTATCGAAAATTTTTCAGGCATTGCAAACCCGAGTCGAAATTTTCAGCCTACTTTAAAGGCCTTTGAACCTATGTCAGCCTCACTTGAGTCTGTTTACTGCTAGAAGTCCTACTATGGGCCGCCACATACTCTTCCTTTGCTGCTTACCTCCTGCATATGCTCTTATACTCCTCCCTATCCTAGCTGAAGTCGTTTCAGCTCCTCTTTTGATTGCGTTTGGACCTATCGCGCATTTGGCTGTTTCGACGAAACGAGGGTGGGGATGGTCGCATTCGAAAGAGCGGGTTTGATAGTTTTCAGTAACCGTCATGCGTTGGACTAGGAAGGACCGCGCGTTCGCCGTAGAGGGCTACTTTTCCAATGGCCTTTCCATTATCTCCACCCAGCGAACCTTTCGCATTCGCTTCAAACTTGCCCCTGCAGCTCCAGCAACTCTCCAAAGTGGAAGAAATGGATGTTGGGCAAACAGTTACAATATTTTTGATAGGAATTGCCCTCACGTATGCATGTATACGCGGATCCCTATAGCAAGCACGCATGCATACTAGTATACGTGTGGTGGTGTATGCTTAGGCATGTATGTGTGCGGGTATATACGTGTGTCTGCGCATGCGCGTATTCAGGCAAATGTATCTCTATATGCGTAATAGAGTGTATGCGTGTGCGTGTATGCGTGTGCCAATCGACGTCCTCCTTAGCGCCTGCAAGTGGAGAAAAGGGAAATTTGTTCCCGTTCTAGGCGTTAAGGAGGAGCTCATTTTATATTGAATACGAAGCTACTTTACTGCCTTTATCTCCTACCACTGTGAGGATCTGGAGGGTCAAAATAGGCTGAAAATTTCGACTCGGGAAGCCACTCACAAATTTATTAAAAAAGGGATCGACCTTCAAATGGACCGAATCTCACCAAAAAGCCTTTGACACGCTTATCGAGGCGTTATGTAAAGAACCAATTCTTCAATATCCGGATTTCACAAAACCATTCATCATAACAACGGACGCATCCGATCACGCCATTGGCGGAATTTTGAGCCAAGGCGAAATTGGTAAAGATAGACCCGTTAGTTACGCCTCTCGAACTCTTGGAAAACACGAAGTTAATTACTCAGTGATCGAGAAGGAATTATTGGCTATCATTTATTGTGTAAATCATTTCAGACCTTATGTCTACGGCCGTGAGTTCTTATTGGTAACGGATCACAAGCCGCTCGTATGGCTTCACTCCGTAAAAGACCCGGCCAATCGGCTTGTGCATTGGCGCCTTAGCCTTGCTAATTATACTTATAAAATTGTATACAAACCAGGAAGGGTAAACAGCAATGCTGACGCCCTCTCCCGGAACCCGCCAGTAAAAAATCAGACTGTGCTCATGGTGAAGCATACGCCATGTAAAAGAAAATCCGAATCGCCTATCGTTGGCCCAAGTCGGGAAAAAATCGGTAAACCGACTCCTAGTGAAAACGACGATTCGGACTCGGACGAAAGATTGTTCGATCCACCAGCTGGAAGAAACCCAGCTAAAAAACGAAAGCCTACCTTAAATCCTGATACGGATACGGAGGAAATCCCAGGTCCGTCGGACAGCAACCAAAGGAAAAATCCACCGGAAAAAAAGAAAAAGTTAGCCGACTCCGCGGACGAGGACGATGTCCTCGGTTTCCGAAATTTCCCGACAATTTCGCAAACGACTGGCAAAACGCCTCGTCGTTGGGAAAAAGAAAAAGATACTCCGAATCCCCGGAACCTGGACGAACCGCCTTCCCATCCTCAATCCGTCGAACCTGTAAAAGAAACAACCTTGCACACGTCTATTCCAGCCGCGAGTCCAGACGACGGAAACGCGGAAAATTTTCAAATACCGCAACTTTTAGAAGATCGAGAAATAGCCCCATTTCCTGAGGATTCCGAAAGACCGGAACCGTCAGAACATGGAGAAAACATTGAGAATATCGATGATCTCACCGAAAGCTCAAGCGACTCAGACGACGACTCTGTAAATAGCGATATATTTGATAATGAAAACCCCGAGTATGCATTACCGAGGGAAAACAGTGAAGTCCAAGGTAGACTCACCATACGCGAAACGCGTGATAATTTGTCCATGTTCAAGGACAATCTCGTCGTCTTTGTCACCACTTCCGGGAGACCAATCGATGATGGAGCAAAAGATCTCCAAACTCAAAATTTGTTTCCCAAAATCGAGGAAACCACGTATTTACGACTCAAGGTAATAAACGAAAATTCAAGATGCATATTAGCTATACCGTTATTGGCTAATGTACACGAAAATCTTTTGATCGAGGACCTTGAGGAAGCCCTCGACTCCTTGAAAAACTTTGTCGGCGAAACATCTACGAAACTAATTCATGTCGCGAAAACAAACTTAATCGGAAATGTATCATGGAACGAAATTAAAAATCTTTTGATACGAACGCTAGGCAACGACGAAGTTACGTTGACCATTTGTAAACAACTCATTCAATATCCTTCCGAGGAAAATTGTGTCGCAATTATAGAAGAAAACCACGACTCGTTGGTAGGAGGTCATAAGGGAGTAAATAAAACGTACAAACGAATCAGAGAAAATTTCTTTTGGAAAAACATGAAAAGCGAAATTCAAGAGTACATTCAACATTGTAGAGGTTGCCAATTAAAAAAGTTAGTTCGCGTCAAAACTAAGCAACCCGAGTATCACCGACACCCCAAGGGCGGCCTTCGACAAGGTGGCCATGGACGTGGTCGGACCACTTCCTGTTACGAAGATGGGCAACGAGTACGTGCTGACCATCCAGGATCTTCTTACTAAGTACTCATTGGCAATTTCGCTGAAAAGGACAACGGCGATCGACATCAGCGAGGCGTTCGTCAAAAACTTCATCGCTCGTTTTGGTGCTCCGCGCGCCCTTCTCACCGACCAGGGGGCGAACTTTCGGAGCAGTCTTATGAAGGCCATCGCGAGGAAATTCAGAATCAAAATGTACCAAACATCAGCCTTCTACCCGCAGTCCAACGGGTCAATCGAAAGGTCTCACCATGTCCTCGCGGAATATCTGAAACACTACGTCAACGAAAACACCGATTGGGACGAGCTCATCGAGTTGGCGATGTTCTCGTATAATACGAGCCAACACGAGGGTACAGGGTACACCCCTCACGAGCTAGTTTTCGGTAAACTGGCCCGCCATCCGTCGGGTCATCAACAAATCGAGGAGCAACAGGATACGACTTATGCTGCATACCTGGAGCAGCTCTTCGCTCGAATTTACGAACTCCAACAACTTGCCGCCGAAAATCTGAAGAAATCCAAGAAGAAATCGAAAGTGTATTACAATCGGAGGATTAATCCGAAAACCTTCAAGGTCGGCGACAAGGTTCTCATGTTGAAGGAACCAAAAAAGGGAAAATTCGGTGACCAATACACCGAACCATGCGAAATTTTGGAACTTTTATCAGGAGGAAACGTAAAGATCCTCTATAAAAATAAACCTCGGGTAGTCCATCCCAACAAATTAAGAGGCACCCGATTGTAAACTCAGCGCGTGTGTGAAATGCACCCTTCGTCGAACGAACACATATCGAGTGCAACCCCATGCTGCCTGCCGAATATTGGATCGACGGCACTTGGTATCGCTTCACACCACATCCAGTCGAGGTACCCCCTCCTGGACAACTGCATCCCGCTTCCATGCCTACCTGGGGATACAACCCCATTGGAAATTTGGCATCCAGCGGAATTTATTCTGACCACGAGATCAACCAGCTGAGGGACAGGATCATGTTCCCCGCTGAAAAACCAGCATTGCTCAACAACATCGCAAGGGGTTTCGCAGGACGCGACATACCCCCGGGAAGCGTTTCCCTCAAGACACTGATGGACGAGGACGCTCTCCAACACGTGGCTGATGGAGTAATGCACAAAATCTGGGGTGGTTTCGAAAAATTCGGGATCATCAGTGCGGGACTGTTCGGGGTCCTCGCAATCCTCACCATCATCAAGGCGATCATCGATACTTGCATCCATGGATATACACTCCACACTCTGTACGGATGGAGTTTCACTCTCCTAGGAGCCATCTGGAACTCGGTGACAAGCCTCCTAATTAGCAGAGCTCACCATGCTGAACAACGGTCGTCGAAGATTACCAACGACGAACCTCTGGAGCTGGTGTCCATCAATGACAATCGCGACCATCCGACGACGTGGAGGCGTTTGTCGGGCGTCGATCACGGACTCTTGGAGCGGCTCAACGCCGGTCCTCAGCAAAGCTGAAGCATTGCTTCAGACTTTTAGGGGGGAGGTGTTACGTCCTAGCACTCTCGCCCTCCAAATATTCATATCTGGTACGAATTGTAATAATTATTAAGATTTTTTCCTCGCGCTAAACGCGCGTATTTATGTTTTTCTTGGGGTACATGTTAATCAGAACGACCTATATATGGTCGATTTCACTTAGAAACCCCGTTATATAAAATATTCGCGAATATATCTTTAAATTTAGCATGCGTATATCTACCCGCATACTTTAGGGACAAACAGTTCCCATAATAACTTTACCGCTAAACTTACCTGTAACTTCAGGGACGAGCACGTGGGTGCTCGGATTAACTTTACAAATTAGCCTCATATACACGTACATATCTGTTTGCCTGTACACTTCTGGGACACGCACATGGGTCCCCGGAGTACCATATCATTATGTCTCATATATACATAAATATACACGTACCTGCATGCTTCAGGGACATATACGAGAGTCCCTGGAGTACCTCCTATAATAATTCCGCACGTCTATTTCCATGCATACTTTAGGGACATAAGTCCTCGAAATAACATTAGTGAATATCTAAACATCTATATATATATATATATATATATATATATATATATATATATATATATACATATACGTACTCCATATGCTTCGGGGACATATAGCCGAGTCCCGGGGCAATATTTCATACATATCTACTTTCATGCATACTTCGGGGACATAAGTCCTCAAAGTGACACTCACCAATATACATATATATATACTCGGGACATCCAAGAGAGTCTCCGGAGTACAAATAATAATTTTAATACCTATACTTACATGTATATTTCGGGGACATTCACGAGTCCCCGAACTAGTATCCAACATATATATGTATATTCGTGTTGACCATAATGCAATGGTCCTAGAAATAATAAATATTGTCATATCTATATTATGTATATATTGGGGACGCGAGAGTCCTCGAATAACCCGCGAAACTGTTCCCAGACGGTCAGCTTCATCGCGAGTTTTCTCACAGACCCCCTCGTAGCTTGGTCACCACGTAGTCAGCACATCCTGCCGATAACGAAAAATATTCATTTCATTGCTCATGTACAACTCGAGAAAAATAACGTTATCAGTGCTAATATTCGGTTACATGGGGCCCGAGCTCGAGAGCGAGGGTAATGACGCCAAACCCTTTGTCTCGGAGACAAAGAGGGCGAGGATACATATTGCGCTCCGGGAGCTGGCCAGTCAGTTCCGTCCGGTCTCTCCAACAGCGCGCATCGCAGAGTCGACGCTCTGAAAACCGGTACACTTATATTATTCTATTTTACATTCTTTTCGAGTTTACCCCGGTCTCTTCGTCAGTGTAACTATAAGTCTCTGTAAACCGGTATTAATTGTTTAAATCGCAATAAAAATAAAAGGAAACATAACAAATCAAACACTGCAACAAATAAATTTACGAAACATATATTATTGCATTATCGAATGTAACTACGCTCATTTACGTGTAAAATACACAATCGTTTATATAACTTCTTCGCGCTATTAAAATCACGCAAAATACGGCGACCGCGAAAAAGTGTAACATTTTCCGAGCAAATAATTAAAATATATTTGTCTCTCGTTCGTGCGTGTAAACACGCAACGAACAAATCTTCGTAGTGCATTTCTTTCTCTCTTTCTCTCTTCCTCTCGCTCACGCCATTTTTCCTAACACACGTATTCGTCTCACTCATAAAATCATACTTGTCCAAAATTGGACAAATCTCGAAGTGCCCTTTTTTATGAGGCTTGGGAAAGCTGACGCACGAACACGCTACGTCCGCTGCCTCACCGTAATCTGGCAGGTTAGCGACTGGCACGGTTAATCCGGTGCTTAGTGTTCGGACGTCGATTTCCCTTGACCTTTATATTTCTATTCGCGGCTGGCCGCCAATCGCCGTAACCGGGCGGAGGTGGGCCAGACGTAGCGAGTCAGCGGTGTCGTAATCTGGCACGTACTAGACTCGCTCAGCGTACCAAATTTTATTTCATCTTAATCTGTACCTATGCGTTAGACGAATACGTTTCCCGATACATTCGCTCAACAAATAAAAAAAACCCTCATCCGTCCAAAATCGGACGTATGAACAAGGTATTTTCCGAGGAATTCGGAAGGTTTGCCGCACGAACACGCCACACGCGCCGAACCGCCGTACTTCGGTAGGTCAGCGACTGGCACGGTCACACCGGTGCTTGGTGTTCGGGCGTCGGCTTCCGTTATTCTCAACATTTGTTCTCGCGGCTGGCCGCCAATCGCCGTAACCGGGCGGAGGTGGAGCCAGACGTAGTGAGTCGACGGTGCCGTAACCTGGCACGTCTTGCACTCACTCAGCGGTTCAAATAATTATAAAATCTATACATGTATATTTATTTTTCGAAGCGAATGTATCCCTCATAAATCAATCCAGTCCTCGTAGTCTCCGATTGCTCCCAAAAACATCGGCATCACCGGGCCATCGCGTTAGCACTAGCGCCGGGTACCCGTCTGGGCATCGACAGGTCGGATCGAGCTGGAACATCTTTGCGATTCCTGGACAAATTCGGTCACACGGTCGAGTAGTTTTGACCCGCTACGCACCGCCGCTCTTTCTCACCAAGGTAAGCACAATTTCACGCTACTTTCTTATTTGCTTACCTGTCGCTCATGCGTCAAATTATACACCAACGACTTTACCAAGCGCCTATCCCAAGTGGGCACATTCCCGCTTAAACGTGGCGCTTTAATTCTCCGACGGTAACTTACCGTCATATAAGTCATATGACTTAATTCATTATAAACCGTACGTTCGTGGCACACTTCCCATTCGTAAATTCAAATCCTGAAAGGTAAATTAAAAGACGATTAATTATCGATTAAAAAATGGGCCCCACGACGTAACAACACTTTTTCGCGGTCGCCGTATTTTGCGTGATTTTAATAGCGCGAAGAAGTTACATAAACGATTGTGTATTTTACACGTAAATAAGCGTAGTTACATTCAATAAAGGCAATCATATATGTTTCGTAAATTTATTTGTTGCAGTGTTTGATTTGATATGTTTCCTTTTATTTTTATTATGATTTAAACAATTAATACCGGTTTACAGAGACTTATAGTTACACTGACGAAGAGACCGGGGTAAACTCGAAAAGAATATAAAATAGAGTAAAATAGGTGTACCGGTTTTCAGAGCGTCGACTCTGCGATGCGCGCTGTTGGAGAGACCGGACGGAACTGACTGGCCAGCTCCCGGAGCGCAATATGTATCCTCGCCCTTTTTGTCTCCGAGACAAAGGGCTTGGCGTCATTACCCTCGCTCTCGAGCTCGGGCCCCATGTAACCGAATATTAGCACTGATAACGTTATTTTTCTCGAGTTGTACATGAGCAATAAAATGAATATTTTTCGTTATCGGCATGATGTGCTGACTATGTGGTGACCAAGCTACGAGGGGGTCTGTGAGAAAAGTCGCGATGAAGCTGACCGTTTGGGAACAGTTTCGCGGGTTATTCGAGGACTCTCGCGTCCCCAATATATACATAATATAGATATGACAATATTTCTTATTTCTAGGACCATTGTATCATGGTCAACACGAATATACATATACATATACCCATTTTAATCTTACACCTGAATTTTCTCGAAAAATATTGCTCGGACGAAATATTGTGTGGAACAAAACTTCTAGGGATTGAAGGGGGACGTTTGAAAAAAATTTATTTGAGGAGCCAAAATTCAAAATGGCGGCGTTACAAAGGCTGACATGTTTTTTTCAAACGGAAACATAACTTTTTTTTATTACCAAAAAATTTGTCAGCTGAAAACTAAAAACTTTTGTTGACAAAATTTTTTGATAAAGTTCATAGTTTTCAAGTGAGAACATCATTTTCAATTATTTCAGATGTATCCAGGATTTGTGTGTGTGTGTGTGTTTTTCTACCCATCGTGATCAAAGTTCGTCAAGGATTTAAAGAAACACGTTTTTGGGCCTGAAAATGGCACAAACGCTATTAAAATGGAAAAAAACTATTTTTCATCGATTTTCCTCCAAAATTTTCTCATGAAATATCGTCCAAATTTGAAAACAAAAAAGCAAAAAAAAAACCAAAATTTTCCACAAAAAAATTTGATTCTTTTTTTGTTCAAGTGGTCATACATTCGAAAATACAACATTGAGCGGCTTGCCGTGAGACATTTAGTCTAATTGTCCCTACCACCGACATTTGCGTTAGCCAAAGCGTAGGAGGTTGCATGGCTGAGTCTGTTGCAGACCACACATACACACAAATCCTGGATACATCTGAAATAATTGAAAATGATGTTCTCACTTGAAAACTATGAGCTTTATCAAAAAAAATTTTCAACAAAAGTTTTTAGTTTTCAGCTGACAAATTTTGTGGCAATAAAAAAAAGTTATGTTTCCGTTTGAAAAAAACATGTCAGCCTTTGTAACGCCGCCATTTTGAATTTTGGCTCCTCAAATAAATTTTTTTCAAACGTCCCTCTTCAATCCCTAGAAGTTTTGTTCCACACAATAGTTCGTCCGAGCAATATTTTTCGAGAAAATTCAGGTGTAAGATTAAAATGGGACACCCTGTATATGTTGGATACTAGTTCGGGGACCCGTGAATGTCCCCGAAATATACATGTAAGTATAGGTATTAAAATTATTATTTGTACTCCGGAGACTCTCTTGGATGTCCCGAGTACATATATATGTATATTGGTGAGTGTCACTTTGAGGACTTATGTCCTCGAAGTATGCATGAAAGTAGATATGTGAGGAATATTGCCCCGGGACTAGGCTATATGTCCCTGAAGCATATGGAGTACGTATATGTATATATATATATATATATATACATGTATAGATATTCACTAAAGTTATTGCGAGGACTAATGCCTTCGAAGTATGCATATGAGTATACGAATGGTATATGAGGACTCTGAGGTCCTAGAGTATGTATATATATATATATATATTCGGTAAAGTTATTTCGAGGACTTATGTCCCTAAAGTATGCATGGAAATAGACATGCGGAATTATTATAGGAGGTACTCCAGGGACTCTCGTATATGTCCCTGGAGCATGCAGGTACGTGTATATTTATGTATATATGAGACATAATGATATGGTACTCCGGGGACCCATGTGCGTGTCCCAGAAGTGTACAGGCAAACAGATATGTACGTGTATATGAGGCTAATTGTAAAGTTAATCCGAGCACCCATGTGCTCGTCCCTGAAGTTACAGGTAAGCTTAGCGGTAAAGTTATTATGGGAACTGGTCGTCCCTAAAGTATACGGGTAGATATACGCATGCTAAATTTAAAGATATATTCACGAATATTTTATATACCGGGGTTTCTAAGTGAAATCGACCATATATGGGTCGTTCTGCTCAACATGTACCCCAAGAAAAACATAAATACGCGCGGTTAGCGCGAGGAAAAAATCTTAATAATTATTACAATTCGTACCTGATATGAATATTTGGAGGGCGAGAGTGCTAGGACGTAACAGTTATTTATCGGATCGAGACGAATCAAATGTGAAAACCGGTCCATTCATATTCTGTTTTGTGTTTCATTATCGAAATATCCTTGAGACTATTCGGAATCGTTCCCAGAAGGTGATTTCGAAAAATGTGTCACCCTCGGCACGATAAATGCCGTTGAGTACTCCTACTGCTTCTGTGGACTGTGAACGTGAACGAATCAGATGCTCGGCGCGGAGTTCTTGGTTTGTAGGGATTATTCGACAACAGGAACAGTTGCATGCAGACTCGGATTCGTTTCCCTATTTAAAAGTCGTCGATTCGAACGAAAATTCACATGAGATTCGACGTTGATAAATACGCCTGCTTCAACCGTCTGTTTTTTATCGAATCGAGACGCATCCCATATGAAAAACGGTCCATTCAAATTCTGTTTTGTGTTTCATTATCGAAATAACCTTGAGACTGTTCGGAATCGTTCCCAGTAGATGTTTGTTTGAAAAGTTTCACACTCGGTACGAAAAAAGCCGTTGAGGACTCCCACTGCTGCTGTGGACTGTGAACGTGAACGAATCCGATGCTGGCGCGGCGTCCTCAGTTTGGAGGGATTATTCGACAACAGGAACAGTAGCATGCAGACTCGGATTCGTGTTCCGATTTAAAAGTCGTCGATTCGAACGAAAATTCAGAGGAGATTCGACGTTGATAAATACGTCTGTTCGAACTGTATGTTTTTTTATCGGATCGAGACGAATCCAATGTGAAAACCGGTCCATTCATATTCTGTTTTGTGTTTCATTATCGAAATAACCTTGAGACTAGTCGGACTCGTTCCCAGTGGCTGATTTTTTTTAAGTTTCACTTTCGGAACGAAGAAAGCCGTTGAGGACTCCCACTGCTGCTGTGGACTGTGAACATGAACGAATCCGATGCTCGGCGCGGCGTTCTCAGTTTGTAGAGATTATTCGACACCAGAAACACTTGCATGCAGACTCGGATTCGTTTTCCGATTTTAAAGTCAGCGATTCGAACGAAAATTCAAGGGAGATTCGACGTTGACAAATACGTCTGTTCGAACTGTATGTTTTTTTATCGGATCGAGACGAATCCAATGTGAAAACCGGTCCATTCATATTCTGTTTTGTGTTTCATTATCGAAATAACCTTGAGAATAGTCGGACTCTTTCCCAGTGGCTGATTTTTTTTTAAGTTTCACTTTCGGCACGAAGAATGCCGTTGACGACTCCCACTGCTGCTGTGGACTGTGAACATGAACGAATCCGATGCTCGGCGCGGCGTTCTCAGATTGTAGGGATAATTCGACAACAGGAACACTTGCATGCAGACTCAGATTCGTTTCCTGATTGAAAAGTCGCCGATTCGAACGAAAATTCACATGAGATTCGACGTTGATAAACACGCCTGTTTCAACCGTTTGCTTTTTATCGAATCGAGACGAATGCAATATGTAAAACAGTCCATTAAAATTCTGTTTTGTGTTTTATTATCGAAATAACCTTGAGACTGTTCGGACTCGTTCCCAGTGGGTGATTTTTGAAAATGTTTTACCCTCGGCACGATAATAGCCATTGAGGACTCCTACTGCCTCTGTGGACTGTGAACGTGACCGAATACGATACTCGGCTCGGCGTTCTCAGTTGATAGGGATTACTCGACAATAGAAACACTTGCATGCAGACTCGGTTTCATTTCCCGATTTGAAAGTCGTCGATTCAAACGAAAATTCACATGAGATTCGACGTTGATAAATACGCCTGTTTCACCGTTGGTTATTGATCGGATCGAGACGAATCCAATGTGAAAACCGGTCCATTCATATACTGTTTTGTGTTTCATTATCGAAATATCCTTGAGACTATTCGGAATCGTTCCCGAAAGGTGATTTCGAAAAATGTTTCACCCTCGGCACGAAAAATGCCGTTGAGTACTACTACTGCTTCTGTGGACTGTGAACGTGAACGAATCAGATGCTCGGCGCGGAGTTCTTGGTTTGTACGGATTATTCGACAACAGGAACAGTTGCATGCAGACTCGGATTCGTTTCCCTATTTAAAAGTCGTCGATTCGAACGAAAATTCACATGAGATTCGACGTTAATACATACGCCTGTTTCAACCGTTTGTTTTTTATCGAATCGAGACGCATCCCATATGTAAAACGGTCCATTCAAATTATGTTTTATGTTTCATTATCGAAATAAGCTTGAGACTGTTCGGACTCGTTCCGAGTGGGTGATTTTTTGAAAAGTTTCACCCTCGGCACAAAAAAAGCCGTTGAGGAATCCCACTGCTTCTGTGGACTCTGAACGTGAAAGAATCCGATGCTCGGCGCGGCGTTCTTAGTTTGTAGCGAATATTCGACACCAGAAACACTTGCATGCAGACTCGGATTCGTGTTCCGATTTAAAAGTCGTCGATTCGAACGAAAATTCAAGGGAGATTCGACGTTGATTAATACGTCTGTTCGAACTGTATGTTTTTTTATCGGATCGAGACGAATCCATGGTGAAGACCGGTCCATTCATATTCTGTTTTGTGTTTCATTGTCGAAATAACCTTGAGACTAGTCGGACTCGTTCCCAGTGGCTGATTTTTTTTTAAGTTTCACTTTCGGCACGAAGAAAGCCGTTGAGGACCCCCACTGCTGCTGTGGACTGTGAACATGAACGAATCCGATGCTGTTACGTCCTGAATTAGGTAAGTAATAAAAGAGAGAGAATGGAAAGACAATGATTTTAATTTAATTTGATTTTATTCTTTACAGAGACACGGAAACGAGGAGAAATCACGTGCTGAGTTGGATGAGTAATAAAAGAAGAAAATGAGGAAACAGAATCTAATTTATTTTAACTTTACTTTTCTTTCAGGAACGCGGATCGTGAGAAAAAGGGCCCTACCTTTGGTCGGGAATGCGCCCGACGGGGACGAGGACCAGGTCACAATCGGTAATTGGTAAGTATTGGTATAAAATGTAGAAAATGCAAAATTAGGGTAAGAGAGTAGAAAAGATCGTAGCGTGAATTAATCTAACTTACCCTTACGAGCGGCGGTGCGTAGCGGGTGGAGGAAGAGGACGCTGCTGTATCCGAAGAGAATTTCCGCAATCGGTGTGAATAATCTCGAACCGGATGGAGATTTCGGGGACGGCAAATTCCTCAGCAGGCCTCTTAGAAGAGGATGTACACGCACCCATAGGGATGGAACCTAGTCGTGTGCGGACTCAGCGACAGATGGAGAATCAGCAGCAGGTGAGTCCGTGACGTAAGAAGAAATTTCAGGTTCGACGACGATAGAGCAGGATTCGACGTCGCATGAAATGACCGGCAATGTTGCTTCGTGTTCAGGTGAAGCAACGACCGTGGATGTCTCCGAATCACTGACAGGTGACGGCGGAGATACGCGACGGATCGAACGATCGTCCAAGATATACACTCGCGAATTGAGGAGAGTATTTGAAATAATGCGCAACCTTGCGCTAAGCGGTAATTGATTGAACCGTTGTTCTAGAGTTCTATTGTCACCGCGGGAATGTCGACCCGATGTTTCGCCTCGGCTAGACTGAGCGCGGCGTCGTTGAAAGTGAGCACCTGCACGTCTTCTTGGCATTAGAGAAAAAGTAAGTTAACTAATAAATTCAAAATAATTTGTGTCAGGTATTGGCCCAGTTTCCAAATTGTGGTACGCGTGCTTGGCCTCTAGGCAGCACATTCGCAATACTGAAAGGGATATGAATTCGTGCAAATGTAGTAGCACTGAATTCAAATTTATTTGAGGAATGAGATTGCACGGTGGATCGTGGTGACCGTGCCTGGCCACTAGGCAGCACGAAAGATCACCTAATCACCGGAAAAGGATGTGGACGTTTCGTGCTCAGCTAAGGAGCACTAAAACACAAGGCAAAAAGTAGTAGAGAAACTTTGGATAAACTGGCACAATTCCTTTGACAAGTATTTCTTGAATACACTTGGAATTCTGAATAAAAAATATGCCGAAGAAAACGATGAGTGACACTTTGATTAAATCGAGGAATTCAGGTTTAACACAATAAATTAACACGAGTCGATGATCACTTTTGGAAATTATCGATATATTGTTACAACTTTAAATATGAATTAAATCGCAGAGAATAGATTAAATATAATGAAAATAAACGTACGAAATGAATATTCGTATAAAAATAGAAAAAGGGTATAACTGTTACCCAAAAAGAATCAAAGATTCGAAAAATTACAAGAGCCGATTTTCCAGCGTGCGGGTCCGACGAAGGGAGAAGCGCGACTGACTGGTGGAGAGACCGGAGAACTGGCGAAGGAGAGGTACCCCTTTTTTTATATACTCCTCGAGTGGAGGCGGCGGCCATCTTGGTGGGGCCAGCATCCAGCGTCGGGGAAGTGAGCGCTGTTGTGACGTAGGCATCCTTCCTTCTCCCTTACTCTTATGGGACGGTATGGAGTACCGGCGTCTTTCTCTTTTCTTCTTACAGGATCAAATGGAGCTCTTGATAAATTAATTCTTATTAATTTACCAAGAGCTTTACAATTTATTACATTAGTCCATATTGTTCGTATTCGTGTAAGTGATTTTACAATAAATGTTTCATAATTTCGCGACTTGTCCAGTTTGTTTAATGTATGATTTTTGTTATACAAGTCTTGTAAAGGTTGAATAAAATTTGATTGTTACATTCCTTTTATTTCCTTACACGGCGGGTAAGTATTTTGTATAGGATTTATTAGTTGTTCTAATGTTATAAAACTTCAAGAAAATATCGGGGTATATATATGTATACTTCTTGTGCGTAAACATTTTATTAAAAAGTCTTATTAAATATCTATCAAAGTTAGCGGTGCGCATTATCATATGTTGCGCATAGGTTAATAGTTTTATAACATTGGTAACTTATTTTTACGGGGTTATTTTGTTATCAAAATCTATTATTAATATTGTACAGTAGTTAATATTGCTCTAAATTCACGATTCAAAAATAGAGTATAATATTTGAGACTTTATGAAGTTTAGCAAATACGCTATTTTGGATAATAAGGGATTTGGAATTTGGAAATTTGGAACAAAGGAATGGTATGGCGGCACGTGGAGGGTCACAGTATCCACAGGATGTTTAGTCTGGGTAGATAGTGAGGTGACCGCAAGTATTACTGTTTATGATACGTGATTTTCGCGAGATGTAGTTTTGAGTTACCAATAATATTGACGGGACGTGATTTGGATGGTGACCGTGCGCCTCGTGGCGACTGTCATGGCGGCTGAACGTGGAGCCAAGTCCAAGTGCATGTGCACTGAGGTATTGGGGAACTATCATGGCGGGCCTCCCTTAAGGATGCATATACTGGGATGAAAAGGGATGCCTATGGGAGGTGTCATGGCGGCCTACAGGACCACAGGGGTTCCCGGAGGATTCTACGATATTGGCGGGATTCCAATATGGCGGCTGTTAGCCATCTTGGCGGCCCGAAACCATCATGGCGGCCTCCTTAGGTGAAGCTTGCAAGAGGGTACGCTATAGGTATACAGTAACACGGGGTAACCACGGATTTGCAGGTTTTTTGAGTTTTTGGAGGAAAACAATGGCCGCCGGGGCCGCGAGTTGGGTCTATGTGAAAGAGGGCATTTTTAGGGAAATTTTGACACCCGCGGGACCGCGGTACGATTTTTAGTTTTGAGGGAAATGAATTTCGCGGGTCGCGACTAAGAGCAGGAGTATCAGGAGAACATGACGTCATAGTAGGTCGAAGCAAGTATCCCTCCTTTTAAAAATCAAAATTAAATAGTTCTAATTGTCCTAAAATTATAAGAAGGGTATGGTTGGAATTGGGATTTTTCCCTCTTTAATATGGCGGTTAAACATACTCATTTTAACCTGATTTTAACTATAGTTTAAGTAATTTTAACATGATTGGTTAGTCGTAAAAATATGGTGTTTGGCGCATTACATACTACTAAATGTGACGTTTAATATTGGAAAAGTCATACTTTGAAAAGTTCTATTTTAACCTGCATTTAATCGTTTTTAAGGAGATTGAATTGTTATTATGATTTCGTATTTGTTTCTTTATTATCCTTCTATTGTCTTATATACGGTGACAAAAGGGTTTTTCCAAATTTACGTTTTATCCTTTGCCTTAAGGAATTTAAGGGGGAACAATATATATTCGTGATGTGATACGTAGGGCTTTATTTGTCCTTAAGTATACGTAGTATTATGTGTATAATGCAGAATTGCGTGATTACTATATTTGAGCCATTTAGGGCATAAAAAGTATTGCGAGACATATTGTTTCTTGTAAAAATAGAGAATTATATTATTTTATATGTTATCAATTTTATCCTAGATACGGAAAAATATTTCTGGGTTATTTCCAGAGTGGTTCCTAAAACGTATTCATATTCTTATGGGGAGTAACATAATTTTTAGGGTGAATATATAGATATTTATGTTTGATCTTTATGTTCTAGGTTATTTAATGGAGGGCAAGATCGCCAGGACGTAACCGTGCTCGGCTCGGCGTTCTCAGTTTGGAGGGATTATTCGACAACAGGAACACTTGCATGCAGACTCGGATTCGTATCCCGAATTAAAAGTCGTCGATTCGAACGAAAATTCACATGAGATTCGACGTTGATACATACGCCAGCATCAACCGTTTGTTTTTTATAGAATCGAGACGCATCCCATATGTAAAACGGTCCATTCAAATTATGTTTTATGTTTCATTATCGAAATAAGCTTGAGACTGTTCGGACTCGATCCCAGTGGGTGATTTTTTGAAAAGTTTCACCCTCGGCAGGAAAAAAGCCGTTGAGAACTCCCACTGCTGCTGTGGACTCGGAACGTGAACGAATCCGATGCTCGGCGCGGCGTTCTCAGTTTGTAGGGATTATTCGACACGAGAAACACTTGCATGCAGACTCGGATTCGTTTTCCGATTTAAAGGTCGTCCATTCGAACGAAAATTCAAGGGAGATTCGACGTTGATAAATACGTCTGTTCGAACTGTATGTTTTTTTTATCGGATCGAGACGAATCCAATGTGAAAACCGGTCCTTTCATATTCTGTTTTGTGTTTCATTATCGAAATAACCTTGAGACTAGTCGGACTCGTTCCCAGTGGCTGATTTTTTTTTAAGTTTAATTTTTGGCACGAAGAAAGCCGTTGAGGACTCCCACTGCTGCTGTGGACTGTGAACATGAACGAATTCGATGCTCGGCGCGGCGTTCTCCGATTGTAGGGATAATTCGACAACAGGAACACTTGCATGCAGACTCAGATTCTTTTCCCGATTGAAAAGTCGCCGATTCGAACGAAAATTCACATGAGATTCGACGTGGATAAATACGCCTGTTTCAACCGTTTGTTTTTATCGATTCGAGACGAATCCAATATGTAAAAAACTCCATTCAAATTCTGATTTGTGTTTTATTATCGAAATAACCTTGAGACTGTTCGGACTCGTTCCCAGTGGGTGATTTTTGAAAATGCATTACCCTCGGCACGATAATAGCCATTGAGGACTACTACTGCTGCTGTGGACTGTGAACGTGAACGAATCCGATACTGTTACGTCGTAGGGCCCATTTTTTAATCGATAATTAATCGTCTTTTAATTTACCTTTCAGGATTTGAATTTACGAATGGGAAGTGTGCCACGAACGTACGGTTTATAATGAATTAAGTCATATGACTTATATGACGGTAAGTTACCGTCGGAGAATTAAAGCGCCACGTTTAAGCGGGAATGTCCCCACTTGGGATAGGCGCTTGGTAAAGTCGTTGGTGTATAATTTGATGCATGAGCGACAGGTAAGCAAATAAGAAAGTAGCGTGAAATTGTGCTTACCTTGGTGAGAAAGAGCGGCGGTGCGTAGCGGGTCAACACTACTCGACCGTGTGACCGAATTTGTCCAGGAATCGCAAAGATGTTCCAGCTCGATCCGACCTGTCGATGCCCAGACGGGTACCCGGCGCTAGTGCTAACGCGATGGCCCGGTGATGCCGATGTTTTTTGGGAGCAATCGGAAACTACGAGGACTGGATTAATTTATGAGGGATACATTCGCTTCGAAAAATGAATATACATGTATAGATTTTATAATTATTTGAACCGCTGAGTGCGTGCAAGACGTGCCAGGTTACGGCACCGTCGACTCACTACGTCAGGCTCCACCTCCGCCCGGTTACGGCGATTGGCGGCCAGCCGCGAGAACAAATGTTGAGAATAACGGAAGCCGACGCCCGAACACTAAGCACCGGTGTGACCGTGCCAGTCGCTGACTTACCGAAGTACGGCGGGTCGGCGCGTGTGGCGAGTTCGTGCGGTAAACCTTCCGAATTCCTCGGAAAATACCTTGTTTATACGTCCGATTTTGGACGGATGAGGGTTTTTTATTTGTTGAGCGAATGTATCGGGAAACGTATTCGTCTAACGCATAGGTACAGATTAAGATGAAATAAAATTTGGTACGCTGAGCGAGTCTAGTGCGTGCCAGATTACGGCACCGCCGACTCGCTACGTCTGGCCCACCTCCGCCCGGTTACGGCGATTGGCGGCCAGCCGCGAATACAAATATAAAGGTCACGGGAAATCGACGTCCGAACACTAAGCACCGGATTAACCGTGCCAGTCGCTAACCTGCCAGATTACGGCGAGTCAGCGGATGTAGCGTGTTCGTGCGTCAGCTTTCCCAAGCCTCATAAAAAAGGGCACTTCGAGATTTGTCCAATTTTGGACAAGTATGATTTTATGAGTGAGTCGAATACGTGTGTTAGGAAAAATGGCGGGAGCGAGAGGAAGAGAGAAAGAGAGAAAGAAATGCACTACGAAGATTTGTTCGTTGCATGTTTACAAGCACGAACGAGAGACAAATATATTTTAATTATTTGCTCGGAAAATGTTATACTTTTTCGCGGTCGCCGTATTTTGCGTGATTTTAATAGCGCGAAGAAGTTATATAAACGATTGTGTATTTTACACGTAAATGAGCGTAGTTACATTCAATAAAGGCAATAATATATGTTTCGTAAATTTATTTGTTGCAGTGTTTGATTTGTTATGTTTCCTTTTATTTTTATTATGATTTAAACAATTAATACCGGTTTACAGAGACTTATAGTTACACTGACGAAGAGACCGGGGTAAACTCGAAAAGAATATAAAACAGAATAAAATAAGTGTACCGGTTTTCAGAGCGTCGACTCTGCGATGCGCGCTGTTGGAGAGACCGGACGGAACTGACTGGCCAGCTCCCGGAGCGCAATATGAATCCTCGCCCTCTTTGTCTCCGAGACAAAGGGCTTGGCGTCATTACCCTCGCTCTCGAGCTCGGGCCCCATGTAACCGAATATTAGCACTGATAACGTTATTTTTGTCGAGTTGTACATCAGCAATGAAATGAATATTTTTCGTTATCGGCAGGATGTGCTGACTACGTGGTGACCAAGCTACGAGGGGGTCTGTGAGAAAACTCGCGATGAAGCTGACCGTCTGGGAACAGTTTCGCGGGTTATTCGAGGACTCTCGCGTCCCCAATATATACATAATATAGATATGACAATATTTCTTATTTCTAGGACCACTGCATTATGGTCAACACGAATATACATATATATGTTGGATACAAGTTCGGGGACTCGTGAATGTCCCCGAAAAATACATGTAAGTATAGGTATTTAAATTATTATTTGTACTCCGGAGACTCTCTTGGATGTCCCGAGTATATATATATATATATATATATATGTATATTGGTGAGTGTCACTTTGAGGACTTATGTCCCTAAAGTATCCATGGAAATAGACATGCGGAATTATTATAGGAGGTACTCCAGGGACTCTCGTATATGTCCCTGAAGGAAGCAGGTACGTGTATATTTATGTATATATGAGACATAACGATATGGTACTCCGGGGACCCATGTGCGTGTCCCAGCAGTGTACAGGCAAACAGATATGTACGTGTATATGAGGCTAATTGTAAAGTTAATCCGAGCACCCATGTGCTCGTCCCTGAAGTTACAGGTAAGCTTAGCGGTAAAGTTATTGTGGGAACTGTTTGTCCCTAAAGTATACGGGTAGATATACGCATGCTAAATTTATAGATATATTTACGAATATTTTATATAACGGGGTTTCTAAGTGAAATCGACCATATATGGGTCGTTTTGATTAACATGTACCCCAAGAAAAACATAAATAAGCGCGTTTAGCGCGAGGAAAAAATCTTAATAATTATTACAATTCGTACCAGATATGAATATTTGGAGGGCGAGAGTGCTAGGACGTAACACGACAACAGAAACACTTGCATGCAGACTCGGATTCGTTTTCCGATTTAAAAGTCGTCGATTCGAACGCAAATTCACGGGAGATTCGAGGTTGATAAATACGCCTGTTCGAGATGTATGTTTTTTTATCGGATCGAGACGAATCCAATGTGAAAACCGGTCCATTCATATTCTGTTTTTTATTTCATTATCGAAATAACCTTGGGACTGTTCGGACTCGTTCCCAGTGGGTGATTTTTTGAAAAGATTCACACTCGGTACGAAAAAAAGCCGTTGAGGACTCCCACTGCTGCTGTGGACTGTGAACGTGAACGAATCTGATGCTCGGCCGGGCGTTCTCAGTTTGTAGGGATTATTCGACAACAGAAACACTAGCATGCTGACTCGGATTCGTTTTCCGATTTAAAAGTCGTCGATTCGAACGAAAATTCACGGGAGATTCGACGTTGCTAAATACGCCTGTTCAAACTGTATGTTTTGTGATCGGATCGAGACGATTCCAATGTGAAAACCGGTCCATTCATGTTCTGTTTTGTGTTTCATGATCGAAAAATCCATGAGACTATTCGGATTCGTTCCCAAAAGGTGATTTCGAAAAATGTTTCACCCTCGGGACGAAAAAAGGCGTTGAGTACTACTACTGCTTCTGTGGACTGTGAACGTGAACGAATCCGATGCTCGGCGCGGCGTTATCAGATTGTAGGGATTATTCGAAAACAGGAACACTTGCATGAAGACTCGGATTCGTTTCCCGATTTAAAAGTGGTCGATTCGAATGAAAATTGACATGAGATTCGACGTTGATAAATACGCCTGTTCAAACTGTATGTTTTTTGATCGGATCGAGACGAATCCAATGTGGAACCCAGTCCATTCATATTCTGTTGTGTGTTTCATTGTCAAAATAACCTTGAGACTGTTCGGACTCGTTCCCAGTGGCTGATTTTTTTTAAGTTTCACTGTCGGCACGAAAAAAGCCGTTGGGTTCTCCCATTGCTGCTGTGGACTGTGAATATGAACGAATCCGATGCCCGACGCGGCGTGCTCAGTTTGTAGGGATTATTCGACAACAGAAACACTTGCATGCAGACGCGGATTCGATTCCCGATTTAAAAGTCGTCGATTCGAACGAAAATTGACGTGAGATTCGACGTTGATAAATACGCCTGTTCCAGCTGTCTGTTTTTTATCGGATGGAGACGAATCCAATGTGAAAACCGGTCCATTCATATTCTGTTTTGTGTTTCATGATCGAAATATCCTTGATACTATTCGGATTCGTTCCCAGAAGGTGATTTCGAAAAATGTTTATCCCTCGGAACGAAAAAAGCCGTTGAGTACTACTACTGCTTCTGTGTACTGTGAACGTGAACGTATCCGATGCTCGGCGCGGCGTTTTCAGATTGTAGGGATTATTCGACAACAGGAACACTTGCATGAAGACTTTATTCGTTTCCCGATTTAAAAGTGGTTGATTCGAATGAAAATTCACATGAGATTCGACGTTGATAAATACGCCTGTTCAAACTGTATGTGTTTTGATCGGATCGAGACGAATCCAATGTGAAAACCAGTCCATTCATATTCAGTTTATTCGACAATAGAAACACTTGCATGCAGACTCGGATTCATTTCCCGATTGGAATGTCGTCGATTCAAACGAAAATTCACATGAGATTCGACGTTGATAAATACGCCTGTTTCACCGTTGGTTATTTATCGGATCGAGACGAATCCAATGTGAAAACCGGTCCATTCATATTCTGTTTTGTGTTTCATTATCGAAATATCCTTGAGACTATTCGAAATCGTTCCCAGAAAGTGATTTCGAAAAATGTTTCACCATCGGCACGAAAAATGCCGTTGAGAACTACTACTGCTTCTGTGGACTGTGATCGTGAACGAATCAGATGCTCGGCGCGGAGTTCTTGGTTTGTAGGGATTATTCGACAACAGGAACAGGTGCATGCAGACTCGGATTCGTTTCCCTATTTAACAGTCGTCGATTCGAACGAAAATTGACACGAGATTCGACGTTGATAAATACGCCTGTTTCACCGTTGGGTAGTTATCGGATCGAGACGAAACCAATGTGAAAACCGGTCCATTCATATTCTGTTTTGTGTTTCATTATCGAAATATCCTTGAGACTATTCGGAATCGTTCCCAGAAGGTGATTTCGAAAAATGTTTCACCTTCGGCACGAAACATGCCATTGAGTACTACTACTGCTTCTGTGGACTGTGAACGTGAACGAACCCGATGCTCGGCTCGGAGTTCTTAGTTTGTAGGGATTATTCGACAACAGGAACAGTTGCATGCAGACTCGGATTCGTTTTCCGATTTAAAAGTCGTCGATTCGAACGAAAATTCAAGGGAGATTCGACGTTGATAAATACGTCTGTTCGATCTGTATGTTTTTTTATCGGATCGAGACGAATCCAATGTGAAAACCGGTCCATTCATATTCTATTTTTTGTTTCATTATCGAAATAACCTTGAGACTCGTCGGACTCGTTCCCAGTGGCTGATTTTTTTTAAGTTTCACTTCCGGCACGAAGAAAGCCGTTGAGGACTCCCACTGCTGCTGTGGACTGTGAACATGAACGAATCTGATGCTCGGCGCGGCGTTCTCAGTTTGGAGCGATTATTCGACAACAGACACACTTGCATGCAGACTCGGATTCGTTTCGCGATTTAAAAGTCGTCGATCCGAACCAAACTTGACGTGAGATTCGACGTTGATAAATACGCCTGTTCCAGCTGTCTGTTTTTTATTGGATCGAGACGAATCCAATGTGAAAACCGGTCCATTCATATTCTGTTTTGTGTTTCATTATCGAAATATCCTTGAGACTATTCGGAATCGTTCCCAGAAGGTGATTTCGAAAAATGTTTCACTCTCGGCACGAAAAATGCCGATGAGTACTACTACTGCATCTGTGGACTGTGAACGTTACCGAATCCGATGCTCGGCGCGGAGTTCTTAGTTTGTAGGGATTATTCGTCAATGGACACACTTGCATGCAGACTCGGATTCGTTTTGCGATTTAAAAGTCGTCGATTCGAACGAAAATTGACGTGAGATTCGATGTTGGTAAGTACGCCGGTTCCAGCTGTCTGTTTTTTATCAGATCGAGACGAATCCAATGTGAAAACCGGTCCAGTCATATTCTGCTTTGTGTTTCATTATCGAAATAACCTCGAGACTATTTGGACTTGTTCCCAGTGGGTGGTTTTCTAAAATGTTTCACACTCGGCATGAAAAAAGCCGTTGGGAACTACTACTGCTGCTGAGGACTGTGAACGTGAACGAATCTGATGCTCGGCGGGGCGTTCTCAGCTTGTAGGGATTATTCGACTGTTACGTCGTGGGGCCCATTTTTTAATCGATAATTAATCGTCTTTTAATTTACCTTTCAGGATTTGAATTTACGAATGGGAAGTGTGCCACGAACGTACGGTTTATAATGAATTAAGTCATATGACTTATATGACGGTAAGTTACCGTTGGAGAATTAAAGCGCCACGTTTAAGCGGGAATGTGCCCACTTGGGATAGGCGCTTGGTAAAGTCGTTGGTGTATAAATTGACGCATGAGCGACAGGTAAGCAAATAAGAAAGTAGCGTGAAATTGTGCTTACCTTGGTGAGAAAGAGCGGCGGTGCGTAGCGGGTCAAAACTACTCGACTGTGTGACCGAATTTGTCCAGGAATCGCAAAGATGTTCCAGCTCGATCCGACCTGTCATTGCCCAGGCGGGTACCCGGCGCTTGTGCTAATGCGATGGCCCGGTGATGCCGATGTTTTTGGGAGCAATCGGAGACTACGAGGACTGGTTTAATTTATGAGGGATACATTCGCTTCGAAAAATAAATATACATGTATAGATTTTATAATTATTTGAACCGCTGAGTGAGTGCAAGACGTGCCAGGTTACGGCACCCTCGACTCACTACGTCTGGCTTCACCTCCGCCCGGTTACGGCGATTGGCGGCCAGCCGCGAGAACAAATGTTGAGAATAACGGAAGCCGACGCCCGAACACTAAGCACCGGTGTGACCGTGCCAGTCGCTGACCTACCGAAGTACGGCGGGTCGGCGCGTGTGGCGTGTTCGTGCGGCAAACCTTCCGAATTCCTCGGAAAATACCTTGTTTATACGTCCGATTTTGGACGGATGAGGGTTTTTTATTTGTTGAGCGAATGTATCGGGAAACGTATTCATCTAACGCATAGGTACAGATTAAGATAAAATAAAATTTGGTACGCTGAGCGAGTCTAGTGCGTGCCAGATTACGGCACCGCCGACTCGCTACGTCTGGCCCACCTCCGCCCGGTTACGGCGATTGGCGGCCAGCCGCGAATACAAATATAAAGGTCAAGGGAAATCGACGTCCGAACACTAAGCACCGGATTAACCGTGCCAGTCGCTAACCTGCCAGATTGCGGCGAGTCAGCGGATGTAGCGTGTTCGTGCGTCAGCTTTCCCAAGCCTCATAAAAGAGGGCACTTCGAGATTTGTCCAATTTTGGACAAGTATGATATTATGAGTGAGACGAATACATGTATTAGGAAAAATGGCGTGAGCGAGAGGAATAGAGAAAGAGAGAAAGAAATGCACTACGAAGATTTGTTCGTTGCGTGTTTACACGCACGAACGAGAGCCAAATATATTTTAATTATTTGCTCGAGAAAATGTTACACTTTTTCGCGGTCGCCGTATTTTGCGTAATTTAATTAGCGCGAAGAAATTATATAAACGATTGTGTATTTCACACGTAAATAAGCGTAGTTACATTCAATAAAGGCAATAATATATGTTTCGTAAATTTATTCGTTGCAGTGTTTGATTTGTTATGTTTCCTTTTATTTTTATTATGATTTAAACAATTAATACCGGTTTACAGAGACTTATAGTTACACTGACGAAGAGACCGGGGTAAACTCGAAAAGAATATAAAATAGAGTAAAATAGGTGTACCGGTTTTCAGAGCGTCGACTCTGCGATGCGCGCTGTTGGAGAGACCGGACGGAACTGACTGGCCAGCTCGCGGAGCGCAATATGTATCCTCGCCCTCTTTGTCTCCGAGACAAAGGGCTTGGCGTCATTACCCTCGCTCTCGAGCTTGGGCCCCATGTAACCGAATATTAGCACTGATAACGTTATTTTTCTCGAGTTGTACATGAGCAATGAAATGAATATTTTTCGTTATCGGCAGGATGTGCTGACTACGTGGTGACCAAGCTACGAGGGGGTCTGTGAGAAAACTCGCGATGAAGCTGACCGTCTGGGAACAGTTTCGCGGGTTATTCGAGGACTCTCGCGTCCCCAATATATACATAACATAGATATGACAATATTTCTTATTTCTAGGACCATTGTATTATGGTCAACACAAATATACATATATATGTTGGATACTAGCTCGGGGGCTCGTGAATGTCCCCGAAATATACATGTAAGTATAGGTATTAAAATTATTATTTGTACTCCGGAGACACTCTTGGATGTCCCGAGTATATATATATGTATATTGGTGAGTGTCACTTTGAGGACTTATGTCCCCGAAGTATGCATGAAAGTAGATATGTATGAAATATTGCCCCATGACTCGGCTATATGTCCCTGAAGCATATGGAGTACGTATATGTATATATATATATATATACATGTATAGATATTCACTAAAGTTATTGCGAGGACTAATGCCTTCGAAGTATGCATATGAGTATACGAATGGTATATGAGGACTCTGAGGTCCTAGAGTATGTATATATATATATATATTCGGTAAAGTTATTTCGAGAACTTATGTCCCTAAAGTATGCATGGAAATAGACATGCGGAATTATTATAGGAGGTACTCCAGGGACTCTCGTATATCTCCCTGAAGCAAGCAGGTACGTGTATATTTATGTATATATGAGACATAACGATATGGTACTCCGGGGACCCATGTGCGTGTCCCAGAAGTGTACAGGCAAACAGATATGTACGTGTATATGAGGCTAATTGTAAAGTTAATCCGAGCACCCATGTGCTCGTCCCTGAAGTTACAGGTAAGCTTAGCGGTAAAGTTATTATGGGAACTGTTTGTCCCTAAAGTATACGGGTAGATATACGCATGCTAAATTTAAAGATATATTCGCGAATATTTTATATAACGGGGTTTCTAAGTGAAATCGACCATATATAGGTCGTTCTGATTAACATGTACCCCAAGAAAAACATAAATGAGCGCGTTTAGCGCGCGGAAAAAATCTTAATAATTATTACAATTCGTACCAGATATGAATATTTGGAGGGCGAGAGTGCTAGGACGTAACAGCTCGCCCCTAAAAGTCTGAAGCAATGCTTCAGCTTTGCTGAGGACCGGCGTTGAGCCGCTCCAAGAGTCCGTGATCGACGCCCGACAAACGCCTCGACGTCGTCGGATGGTCGCGATTGTCATTGATGGACACCAGCTCCAGAGGTTCGTCGTTGGTAATCTTCGACGACCGTTGTTCAGCATGGTGAGCTCTGCTAATTAGGAGGCTTGTCACCGAGTTCCAGATGGCTCCTAGGAGGGTGAAACTCCATCCGTACAGAGTGTGGAGTGTATATCCATGGATGCAAGTATCGATGATCGCCTTGATGATGGTGAGGATTGCGAGGACCCCGAACAGTCCCGCACTGATGATCCCGAATTTTTCGAAACCACCCCAGATTTTGTGCATTACTCCATCAGCCACGTGTTGGAGAGCGTCCTCGTCCATCAGTGTCTTGAGGGAAACGCTTCCCGGGGGTATGTCGCGTCCTGCGAAACCCCTTGCGATGTTGTTGAGCAATGCTGGTTTTTCAGCGGGGAACATGATCCTGTCCCTCAGCTGGTTGATCTCGTGGTCAGAATAAATTCCGCTGGATGCCAAATTTCCAATGGGGTTGTATCTCCAGGTGGGCATGGAATCGGGATGCAGTTGTCCAGGAGGCGGTACCTCGACTGGATGTGGTGTGAAACGATACCAAGTGCCGTCGATCCAATATTCGGCAGGCAGCATCGGGTTGCACTCGATATGTGTTCGTTCGACGAAGGGTGCATTTCACACACACGCTGAGTTTATAATCGGGTGCCTCTTAATTTGTTGGGATGGACTACCCGAGGTTTATTTTTATAGAGGATCGTTACGTTTCCTCCTGATAAAATTTCCAAAATTTCGCATGGTTCGGTGTATTGGTCACCGAATTTTCCCTTTTTTGGTTCCTTCAACATGAGAACCTTGTCGCCGACCTTGAAGGTTTTCGGTTTAATCCTCCGATCGTAATACACTTTCGATTTCTCCTTGGATTTCTTCAGATTTTCGGCGGCAAGTTGTTGGAGTTCGTAAATTCGAGCGAAGAGCTGCTCCAGGTATGCAGCATAAGTCGTATCCTGTTGCTCCTCGATTTGTTGATGACCCGACGGATGGCGGGTCAGTTTACCGAAAACTAGCTCGTGAGGGGTGTACCCTGTACCCTCGTGTTGGCTCGTATTATACGAGAACATCGCCAACTTGATGAGCTCGTCCCAATCGGTGTTTTCGTTGACGTACTGTTTCAGATATTCCGCGAGGACATGGTGAGACCTTTCGATTGACCCGTTGGACTGCGGGTAGAAGGCTGATGTTAGGTACATTTTGATTCTGAATTTCCTCGCGATGGCCTTCATAAGACTGCTCCGAAAGTTCGCCCCCTGGTCGGTGAGAAGGGCGCGAGGAGCACCAAAACGAGCGATGAAGTTTTTGACGAACGCCTCGCTGATGTCGATCGCCGTTGTCCTTTTCAGCGGAATTGCCAATGAGTACTTAGTAAGAAGATCCTGGATGTTCAGCACGTACTCGTTGCCCATCTTCGTAACAGGAAGTGGTCCGACCACGTCCATGGCCACCTTGTCGAAGGCCGCCCTTGGGGTGTCGGTGATACTCGGGTTGCTTAGTTTTGACGCGAACTAACTTTTTTAATTGGCAACCTCTACAATGTTGAATGTGCTCTTGAATTTCGCTTTTCATGTTTTTCCAAAAGAAATTTTCTGTGATTCGTTTGTACGTTTTATTTACTCCCTTATGACCTCCTACCAACGAGTCGTGGTTTTCTTCTATAATTGCGACACAATTTTCCTCGGAAGGATATTGAATGAGTTGTTTACAAATGGTCAACGTAACTTCGTCGTTGCCTAGCGTTCGTATCAAAAGATTTTTAATTTCGTTCCATGATACATTTCCGATTAAGTTTGTTTTCGCGACATGAATTAGTTTCGTAGATGTTTCGCCGACAAAGTTTTTCAAGGAGTCGAGGGCTTCCTCAAGGTCCTCGATCAAAAGATTTTCGTGTACATTAGCCAATAACGGTATAGCTAATATGCATCTTGAATTTTCGTTTATTACCTTGAGTCGTAAATACGTGGTTTCCTCGATTTTGGGAAACAAATTTTGAGTTTGGAGATCTTTTGCTCCATCATCGATTGGTCTCCCGGAAGTGGTGACATAGACGACGAGATTGTCCTTGAACATGGACAAATTATTACGCGTTTCGCGTATGGTGAGTCTACCTTGGACTTCACTGTTTTCCCTCGGTAATGCATACTCGGGGTTTTCATTATCAAATATATCGCTATTTACAGAGTCGTCGTCTGAGTCGCTTGAGCTTTCGGTGAGATCATCGATATTCTCAATGTTTTCTCCATGTTCTGACGGTTCCGGTGTTTCAGAATCCTCAGGAAATGGGGCTATTTCTCGATCTTCTAAAAGTTGCGGTATTTGAAAATTTTCCGCGTTTCCGTCGTCTGGACTTGCGTCTGGAATTGACGTGTGCAAGGTTGTTTCTTTTACAGGTTCGACAGATTGAGGATGGGAAGACGGTTCTTCCAGGTTCCGGGGATTCGGAGTATCTTTTTCTTTTTCCCAACGACGAGGCGTTTTGCCAGACGTTTGCGAAATTGTCGGGAAATTTCGGAAACCGAGGAAATCGTCCTCGTCCGCGGAGTCGGCTAACTTTTTCCTTTTTTCAGGTGGATTTTTCCTTTGGTTGCCGTCCGACGGATCGGGGATTTCCTCCGTATCCGTATCAGGATTTAAGGTAGGTTTTCGTTTTTTAGCTGGGTTTCTTCCAGCTGGTGGATCGAAAAATCTTTCGTCCGCGTCCGAATCGTCGTTTTCACTTGGAGTCGGTTTACCGATTTTTGCCCGACTTGGGCCAACGATAGGCGATTCGGATTTTCTTTTACATGGCGTATGCTTCACCATGAGCACAGTCTGATTTTTTACTGGCGGGTTCCGGGAGAGGGCGTCAGCATTGCTGTTTACCCTTCCTGGTTCGTATACAATTTTATAAGTATAATTAGCAAGGCTAAGGCGCCAATGCACAAGCCGATTGGCCGGGTCTTTTACGGAGTGAAGCCATACGATCGGCTTGTGATCCGTTACCAATAAGAACTCACGGTCGCAGACATAAGGTCTGAAATGATTAACACAATAAATGATAGCCAATAATTCCTTCTCGATCACCGAGTAATTAACTTCGTGTTTCCCAAGAGTTCGAGAGGTGTAACTAACGGGTCTATCTTTACCAATTTCGCCTTGGCTCAAAATTCCGCCAATGGCGTGATCGGATGCGTCCGTTGTTATGATGAATGGTTTTGTGAAATCCGGATATTGAAGACTTGGTTCTTTACATAACGCCTCGATAAGCGTATCAAAGGCTTTTTGGTGAGATTCGGTCCATTTGAAGGTCGATCCCTTTTTTAATAAATTTGTGACTGGCTTTGCAATGCCTGAAAAATTTTCGATAAACCTGCGGAAATAATCTGCAAGTCCTAAAAACTGTTTTATCTTTTTCGGAGTGGTAGGCCTAGGGTATCCCTGTAGAGCCTCCAATTTTTTGGGATCAGGTTTAACCCCGTCCTCACTTATGATGTGACCCAAATATGCCACTTCTCGTCTTAAAAATTCACACTTGTCCGGTTGTAATTTTAAGTTGGCTTGCCTCAATTTTTTCGCAAGTTTGTTGAATTTATTCTCGTGTTCAACTAGTGTCTTTGCTTAAATGACGATGTCGTCCAAATAAACAAACAGCTCGATGCCTTGAAGGCCTGTTAAGACTCGATCCATTAATCTTTGAAATGTCGCCGGAGCGTTTTTTAAACCAAACGGCATTCGGTCGAACTCGTAGTGACCGAATGGTGTAGCAAATGCTGTCTTGTGAGAATCATCTGGATGTACTTTAATTTGATGGAAACCGCTGGCCAGGTCGAATACTGAAAAATATTTCGCATTACCCAATAGGTCGAGAATTTCGGTTATTTGAGGTAATGGATAAGCATCGCCAATTGTTTTTTCGTTTAAGTTTCTATAATCAATGACCATGCGCCACTTTGGATTTCCTTGTGAGTCCGCCTTTTTCGGAACGATCCACAGGGGCGAACTATACGGGGAGTTTGACGGTTTTATTATTCCCCTTCAATTAGTTCTTTAACTTGTTTTGTAATTTCATCTTTATGAACGGGCGGAAATCTCTACTGCCTCGTAAAAACTGGTTGATCGTCGTTCGTCGTTATCTTATGCTCGATTTTATCTGTAAAGCCTAGGACTTTTCCTGGCAAATGAAATAGGTCCGAATTCTCGCTTATAATTTTATCCACGCTTGACCGTTCCTCATCGTTTAGATGGTTGAGACGGAGTAATTCGCGAATTTTGTTTACTTTATCTTTCTTTTCAACTTTTAAAACTTTTTTGTTGCGCGCAATTTCAAACCGTAATATACCCTCTTCCCGAGACGCCATTTGGTCGTCCGGGTGGGGAACAATTAAACTTTTCTCCTCTTCCTGAAACGCCTTTTGGTCGTCCGGAGTGAGGAAATTATTTTCACATTCGGTCCTATCCTCTTCCTGAAACGCCTTTTGGTCGTCCGGAGTGAGGGAACCTTTTTTCGTGCCTTTGCACCTGAATTCTTCGACTACTACCGTTGGTATAGTCAGTAACAAATTATCATCGGTTGAATTGTGCGCAATAAGATAAGCGATACTACTCTTGACCGTAACGACTGCTTCGCCAAAAAAGATCCCTTCTCCGAAGTAGAGCATCGGAATATATCCTTCTTTGATTTTGGGATTACTTACTTTGACATAACAGACCGTTTTGGACCGTTTTGGAATCGAAATAGTTTGTTTACTTTTAAACGGGATCCTTTGATTTCCCCAAGTTAATTGTTCATGTCTCCAATCTACGAGAGCTTTATTTTCAGCAAGAAATTCGGTACCAAGTAATGCGTGTTGGTCCATTGGGAACCAATCACCGACGACGTGAAATTCCGCGGGGGTGTCATTGATCATTATTCTTATAGACCCCTTTGTTCTTACGGGGATTCTCGAGATCCCCTCCAATTTTAATATATCGTATTTATTTATATACGTATGAGCATTTACGATTTGATTTTTGACGAGATTTACTTCCGAGCCTGAATCTATTAAAAATTCGTTAAGTCCCGATAAGTTGGGCGAGTCGAGGTCTACGGAAGCTATTTGTTTTGAACGCGTTAATAAGACGTGGACGGTTCGCACGGAGACGCGTCAATTATTTTTACCGGGCGCTCCGTCGAATTCTCGTCCCGCGGGGAGGCCCGTGCCACTGGTCGAGAGTTCTCGTTTTTTGCCAATTCGGTTGCCCTATTCCTTTCTTCGTTTTGTTTTTTAAAGCAGGATGACTCGAGGTGGCCCGCCCTGTTGCAATAATTACGCATCGACGGGGGTCGAGATCCTTGAACGTTCGTGAGCTTTGACCACGTGATTCTACTGTTTGAACTTTGTTTATTTGAATTTCCCGGTTTCTTGTCCGGAAACTTTGACCAGCAATCGTCGGACGCGTGATTGCGGTTGCAATGTTTACAAATCGGTCCTCCTGAAGGGGAGACCGCTTTTATTTGGGCCGACTGATTTTGAGTTCGGCTTTCGAAACGCGTGTCCTTGAAATGTGACCTATCGCGTTCCATATCTTTTTCAACTTTTATTGCCTTTGAATAGGCATCTTCGAGATTATCGAATCCCTCGAGTTTGAGACGGATTCGAAAGTCGGGTGGAAGACCCTTGACGAAACAATCCAGCGTGTCGTTTTCGAAAATATCGTATTGACCGTTTCGGAGAGTTCCGTGATTATCAATTTCGGCTTCGAGAATCGCCGTATGCAAATCTTTGGTTCGACTGATATAGTCGATAATATGTTCGTTTTTGCTTTTTGAAATATTTCCAAGTTCACCACGAAGTTCGTTCAAAGTTTTCGCGGCACCAAATAACGTTTTCAACCGCTCACCGAATTGGTGAACGTTCTGGAAGTTATAATCTTCCAGTGTCGTTGCGGCATGACCTTTTAATTTGTTACGAACGAGCTGAGTGAGGCCCAACTCCTGATGAGGGCGGAACATGTCCCTTGCCCTTTTACAAGCACGAACAAACCGGAGAACCGGTACGTTGTACCCATTGAAGATGGGCACAGATTGAAGTGCGTCTTTAAATATAATGTTCGCGTGTAATTCTCGATCGTCGCGAACGTTATTTTCGTTTTGTTGTACGTGAGGGACTGGACCGGATTGTCGTTGACCCTCACCATTTTTAATCGAACCAATTTCCCTACTAAGTCGACTGACTTCGTTTATCATTGTCGACAGGGTATTTTGCATAGCCTCGAGGGCGTGGTGAGTGGTTGAGATTGGTTCATTTCTATTATTTACTTGATCACTAAATTCACATTCACGCGCACTCAGGGCCTCTAATTTTTCGTGCGTTTCTAATTCTCTTCTTAATAACGCTTGTTCTTGTTCGCGAAGTATTTCGCGTTTTTTATCTAATTGATCCGCTAATACGCGGAGTTCCTCTTCACTTAAACGTTTCGAATTTTGGGAATGCTCAGCCATTTTGAACCTCTTATTTTATTTTACACTTTGCGATATGTAACATAAATTTTTTATATTGATTTTTTTTATTTTTACACCCAAGACTTTAAGCGTATCCCACCGCTGCCACCAATTTAATATATATACAAACCTGTTACGTCGTGGGACCCATTTTTTAATCGATAATTAATCGTCTTTTAATTTACCTTTCAGGATTTGAATTTACGAATGGGAAGTGTGCCACGAACGTACGGTTTATAATGAATTAAGTCATATGACTTATATGACGGTAAGTTACCGTCGGAGAATTAAAGCGCCACGTTTAAGCGGGAATGTGCCCACTTGGGATAGGCGCTTGGTAAAGTCGTTGGTTTATAATTTGACGCATGAGCGACAGGTAAGCAAATAAGAAAGTAGCGTGAAATTGTGCTTACCTTGGTGAGAAAGAGCGGCGGTGCGTAGCGGGTCAAAACTACTCGACCGTGTGACCGAATTTGTCCAGGAATCGCAAAGATGTTCCAGCTCGATCCGACCTGTCGTTGCCCAGACGGGTACCCGGCGCTTGTGCTAATGCGATGGCCCGGTGATGCCGATGTTTTTTGGGAGCAATCGGAGACTACGAGGACTGGATTAATTTATGAGGGATACATTCGCTTCGAAAAATAAATATACATGTATAGATTTTATAATTATTTGAACCGCTGAGTGAGTGCAAGACGTGCCAGGTTACGGCACCGTCGACTCACTACGTCTGGCTCCACCTCCGCCCGGTTACGGCGATTGGCGGCCAGCCGCGTGAACAAATGTTGAGAATAACGGAAGCCGACGCCCGAACACTAAGCACCGGTGTGACCGTGCCAGTCGCTGACCTACCGAAGTACGGCGAGTCGGCGCGTGTGGCGTGTTCGTGCGGCAAACCTTCCGAATTCCTCGGAAAATACCTTGTTTATACGTCCGATTTTGGACGGATGAGGGTTTTTTTTATTTGTTGAGCGAATGTATCGGGAAACGTATTCATCTAACGCATAGGTACAGATTGGTATAAAATAAAATTTGGTACGCTGAGCGAGTCTAGTGCGTGCCAGATTACGGCACCGCCGACTCGCTACGTCTGGCCCACCTCCGCCCAGTTACGGCGATTGGCGGCCAGCCGCGAATACAAATATAAAGGTCAAGGGAAATCAATGTGCGAACACTAAGCACCGGATTAACCGTGCCAGTCGCTAACCTGCCAGATTACGGCGAGTCAGCGGATGTAGCGTGTTCGTGCGTCATCTTTCCCAAGCCTCATAAAAAAGGGCACTTCGAGATTTGTCCAATTTTGGACAAGTATGATTTTATGAGTGAGACGAATACGTGTGTTAGGAAAAATGGCGTGAGCGAGAGGAAGAGAGAAAGAGAGAAAGAAATGCACTACAAAGATTTGTTCGTTGCGTGTTTACACGCACGAACGAGAGATAAATATATTTTAATTATTTGCTCGGAAAATGTTACACTTTTTCGCGGTCGCCGTATTTTGCGTGATTTTAATAGCGCGAAGAAGTTATATAAACGATTGTGTATTTTACACGTAAATGAGCGTAGTTACATTCAATAAAGCAATAATATATGTTTCGTAAATTTATTTGTTGCAGTGTTTGATTTGTTATGTTTCCTTTTATTTTTATTATGATTTAAACAATTAATACCGGTTTACAGAGACTTATAGTTACACTGACGAATAGACCGGGGTAAACTCGAAAAGAATATAAAATAGAATAATATAAGTGTACCGGTTTTCAGTGCGTCGACTCTGCGATGCGCGCTGTTGGAGAGACCGGACGGAACTGACTGGCCAGCTCCCGGAGCGCAATATGTATCCTCGCCCTCTTTGTCTCCGAGACAAAGCGCTTGGCGTCATTACCCTCGCTCTCGAGCTCGGGCCCCATGTAACCGAATATTAGCACTGATAACGTTATTTTTCTCGAGTTGTACATGAGCAATGAAATGAATATTTTTCGTTATCGGCAGGATGTGCTGACTACGTGGTGACCAAGCTACGAGGGGGTCTGTGAGAAAACTCGCGATGAAGCTGACCGTCTGGGAACAGTTTCGCGGGTTATTCGAGGACTCTCGCGTCCCCAATATATACATAATATAGGTATGACAATATTTCTTATTTCTAGGACCATTGCATTATGGTCAACACTAATATACATATTTATGTTGGATACTAGTTCGGGGACTCGTGAATGTCCCCGAAATATACATGTAAGTATAGGTATTAAAATTATTATTTGTACTCCGGAGACTCTCTTGGATGTCCCGAGTATATATATATGTATATTGGTGCGTGTCACTTTGAGCACTTATGTCCCCGAAGTATGCATGAAAGTAGATATGTATGAAATATTGCCCCGGGACTCGGCTATATGTCCCTCAAGCATATGGAGTACGTATATGTATATATATATATTCAATAAAGTTATTGCGAGGACTAATTGCTTCGAAGTATGCATATGAGTATACGAATGGTATATGAGGACTCTGAGGTCCTAGAGTATGTATATATATATATTCGGTAAAGTTATTTCGAGGACTTATGTCCCGAAAGTATGCATGGAAATAGACATGCGGAATTATTATAGGAGGTACTCCAGGGACTCTCGTATATGTCCCTGAAGCATGCAGGTACGTGTATATTTATGTATATATGAGACATAATGATATGGTACTCCGGGGACCCATGTGCGTGTCCCAGAAGTGTACAGGCAAACAGATATGTACGTGTATATGGGGCTAATTGTAAAGTTAATCCGAGCACCCATGTGCTCGTCCCTGAAGTTACAGGTAAGCTTAGCGGTAAAGTTATTATGGGAACTGGTCGTCCCTAAAGTATACGGCTAGATATACGCATGCTAAATTTAAAGATATATTCACGAATATTTTATATAACAGGGTTTCTCAGTGAAATCGACCATATATGGGTCGTTCTGCTTAACATGTACCCCAAGAAAAACATAAATACGCGCGTTTAGCGCGAGGAAAAAATCTTAATAATTCTTACAATTCGTACCAGATATGAATATTTGGAGGGCGAGAGTGCTAGGACGTAACAGTTATTTATCGGATCGAGACGAATCAAATGTGAAAACCGGTCCATTCATATTCTGTTTTGTGTATCATTATCGAAATATCCTTGAGACTATTCGGAATCGTTCCCACAAGGTGATTTCGAAAAATGTTTCACCCTCGGCACGAAAAATGCCGTTGAGTACTCCTACTGCTTCTGTGGACTGTGATCGTGAACGAATCAGATGCTCGGCGCGGAGTTCTTGGTTTGTAGGGATTATTCGACAACAGGAACAGTTGCATGCAGACTCGGATTCGTTTCCCTATTTAAAAGTCGTCGATTCGAACGAAAATTCACATGAGATTCGACGTTGATAAATACGCCTGCTGCAACCGTCTGTTTTTTATCGAATCGAGACGCATCCCATATGAAAAACGGTCCATTCAAATTCTGTTTTGTGTTTCATTATCGAAATAACCTTGAGACTTTTCGGAATCGTTCGCAGTGGATGTTTGTTTGAAAAGTTTCACACTCGGTATGAAAAAAGCCGTTGAGGACTCCCACTGCTGCTGTGGACTGTGAACGTGAACGAATCCGATGCTGGCGCGGCGTCCTCCGTTTGGAGGGATTATTCGACAACAGGAACAGTAGCATGCAGACTCGGATTCGTGTTCCGATTTAAAAGTCGTCGATTCGAACGAAAATTCAGAGGAGATTCGACGTTGATAAATACGTCTGTTCGAACTGTATGTTTTTTTTATCGGATCGAGACGAATCCAATGTGAAAACCGGTCCATTCATATTCTGTTTTGTGTTTCATTATCGAAATAACCTTGATACTAGTCGGACTCGTTCCCAGTGGCTGATTTTTTTTAAGTTTCACTTTCGGAACGAAGAAAGCCGTTGCGGACTCCCACTGCTGCTGTGGACTGTGAACATGAACGAATCCGATGCTCGGCGCGGCGTTCTCAGTTTGTAGGGATTATTCGACACCAGAAACACTCGCATGCAGACTCGCATTCGTTTTCCGATTTTAAAGTCAGCGATTCGAACGAAAATTCAAGGGAGATTCGACGTTGACAAATACGTCTGTTCGAACTGTATGTTTTTTTATCGGATCGAGACGAATCCAATGTGAAAACCGGTCCATTCATATTCTGTTTTGTGTTTCATTATCGAAATAACCTTGAGACTAGTCGGACTCGTTCCCAGTGGCTGATTTTTTTTAAGTTTCACTTTCGGCACGAAGAAAGCCGTTGAGGACCCCCACTGCTGCTGTGGACTGTGACCATGAACGAATCCGATGCTCGGCGCGGCGTTCTCAGATTGTAGGGATAATTCGACAACAGGAACACTTGCATGCAGACTCAGATTCGTTTCCCGATTGAAAAGTCGCCGATTCGAACGAAAATTCACATGAGATTCGACCTTGATAAATACGCCTGTTTCAACCGTTTGCTTTTTATCGAATCGAGACGAATCCAATATGTAAAAGTAGAGGAGCTACGCCAGTTCTAACTCAGGGATCTCAGGGGGGAGCGGGGCGGGGGTCCCGCGCGGGGTACCCGGGGTATGACGTCACCGCGGGAAGGGTAAGGCCCGGCAGGGGGGGGGGGAGCGCGACGGTGTCTGCAGCAAAGGGAGGGGAGAGAACAAATAGTGGCAGTTAACCGTTGGAAAGCCATAAAGTTTTTGTATGTTTTATCGTATAACTCGGAATTATCAGCTTCATTATGGACACATGTGGGTAAACTACTATATAAGGCTAGAAAAGTTTCCACCAATAAGAAAACGCTAGCTGCCATATGAAGGGCGCTCTTTCAGAGACTTATAAAAACAAGAATGCATTATTTATTGCATGCAACTGCAGGTATGAAAGGTGTCGATAAGAAAATTCAAGCCGTCGCGGTTTCATTCCGAAAGATTACGTCAAGATGTTCACATGTGCGAGTATGTACGCAGTGCATCCGGCCAAGCACCCGCTAGACTTGACCAAAAACGAGCTCGAACATGTTCCAAAGTTCTTGCTCCTAAAATATTGGGGTGAATATGTTGGTTTATTGTGGGATCGTTTGCCAGAACATCATCGGAACGATAGTGAAGTGATATCATATCTTCCATGCATGAAGCATTATAATACGCCACAGATGAAAGATCACATTGATGGCCCCCCACCTCAACGTCGGAAGTGTGAAAAATGCTGTGGAAATTCTCCACGTATGGGGTTCTTCAAACGTGTTTGAACCGGTTTTCTTTTTGGGAGTGTGAAAAAATGTCGAAGGGGGTAATTCTCCGTGTACGAGGTTCTTCGAACGTGTTTGAACCTGTTTTTCACGACTGGAAAAGTGGGGAAAAGTTTGAAAATTCGAGTGGGAGGGTTACGAGGGAGCTTATAATTTCGTGGACCAAGCTCAGACTACCACACAACATCAACATCTCTCTCTCGAAAAGGAACTTTGAAAAGAGAAAAGTGTGGAAAATGGATTTCACGAGCATCAACAAAGTCAGCCGGATGGCGGAATTCCTTCCAACGAAGAAGCTGTCAGAACTCCCCGTTCACTCGGATCATCGAATCTCCGACATGAAGGCCGTACAAACCAAGTTTGGGAAACGCTACATCGCGGACATCGCGGATGAGTTCTCTGTCTTCTTACCGGCGCGACTTGTGAAGGCCTTCGACCAAGATCCGACGATGTTTGAGAGTATACTGCAAGTGGCACGTGATGGTCAACTCTGCATGCGGTACATTGGTGGGAAATACAACAGTGTCGAGTTCCGTCGTCTCTGAGCATGATGGAAAAGACAAAATTCGTTGGACCACCATTGTCGAACAGCTGTCCGCATCATCGAGAGTATGCTGGTCAACTGGACAACTCAGTGGTGGGAAATACAACAGCGTCGAGTTCCATCGTCTCCGAGCATCGAGACAAAATTGGGCACCATTGTCGAACGGCTGTTCGCAGTCGTCACGGTTTTTTTTTTCAAAGTGCTGACGATGTAAAAATGTATATGTTTGATTTAATTGTAAATGATGGATGTTTTCGCCGTAGAATAAAGAATACAAATGACACATATTTTCATCGAAATGCTTTTTATTCATTTAAAAAAAACTCCTCGCTCACACAACGCTTCGTATACGCTCAACCAGCTTTTCAGCGATTTTACATTCTCATGGGCGCAGTTGTATTTCGTGTTGAAGGAATGATGCGGGCATTTGAAGTTCGTGATTTTCGGCAGCTTCTGCAGCGATGGACAGTCCAGAGTCTCCAAGTCAATGACGTTTGTCGCGGGATCCGTGAATCTTGATAGCCATGCGCATTTCTCGAATCCTTTCGCATAGATGGTTGGAGCTCCTTGCAAGATTTCTCGAATTGTCTTTCTAGCTGCCTCGTATGGTATGCCACTGTGTTCCCATCGTATTCCATGGAAATTGCGTTCCAGCCACTTGTTTGTCATCTTGTACTTGGCTGGTAAAGAGTCCCATGCAAATGGTGCGTCGAAGACGAGCGTCAGCGGTTCAGCATCCTTGTCGTGGAGTTTGACGATGGACATCTCCTTTAGGACAAATTTGTTGATGGGTCTCTTGAAGCCCTGCACGTCGACGATAAGCTCCATGTTGACTGAAGTGGACGCGAATCATCGGCATGAATTTATACCAATTTTTTAACCCCACCACTGATTGGATTGTACTCGACAATACGATCATGGAGGATCATGCAGTATGCTGAAGTTTGTGGCGGAATATTATTTTTCAATTCGAACTCAAGACGCACGTCAACAGGGCCGGACTTGAGAGAATCGTTTTGCTTTGAACAGGCAATAACAACAAGGGGGGCTTTTTCTAAAAATGCAATTCTGCCCAGCCATGGTTCAGCCTCTTTGTTGTAATAGGTCGGTTGAAAGTTTGCGTACATCTCGTAGAGTAGAGCATATTGATTTTGATCAATGTTCAAATTCAAATTTCCATATGGATAACATTGCGAGTTGAGGTATAGTTTGACATCGCTCAGGTTACAATGATCAAAGTGGCTCGCATTTTGTTGTTTCTTATTTTTCCGCCCCGTCTGCAGCGCAAGTATGACATATCGTGGCTTCTCCAGCTGATTCGAGGTTTTCACAGACCACACGTGCTTAGAGGTCTCAGGCAGCAATGGATATTCATACAATTCCCATGTTCGGAAACTCATGGAGATCGGTGCGTCTTTGGCGAGAAACTTTAACAGCTGAATTTTCCGTTGATCCGAGACTGTTACATACGGTACGAGCCATTCTATTTTATGCAATACGAGTTTATAGTCTTCGGGCGCTGTTTGTACAATAGCATTGTCATCGGTCTTTGATCTCGTGAGAATTAACTCGTGCTTGGCATTTACAACAATTTTACGATAATCTTCGGCAAACCCGAGGAGCATGCTGAGCGGTATGCACACATCAAAGTTTCCCGATACATCTACAATTTGCTTGGTCTCTTCAACATCGAGCCATCCAGTGTTCTCGAGCATAGAGCTCTTGGCCGGTGAGAGAGATGAATATCCCTTAATTACACTCGTAATGCCGACATTCTTATTACGATCGATTTCTATGGCATTCAACTCATATCGCACTTCCTCAAACAAATGACAAATGGCATTGTTGACGAGACTTGTAGCAGTGGTTGGCGCCCCATCACGCTTGGATAATTTTCCACATATGTGTAGCGAACTCTTGCTTGGCAGGATGGAGAGGTCTTGATGTTGGATAGCAATACGGATTTCATCGCTGTTATTGAAGGTTGAAGATGCATATGGCTGATGAGCGTGAATCTCGCAATGTATGATGGATTCATCAAAGACGACGGGCGTTTAAATGTTTACGATTTCTTCCTCCATTTCACGTAGCAGATGCACAGAGCACAGACTAAATAATTTTTTACACGCTTCCGCCACGCACTTTGAGACCCAAATTCTTCAAGAGTAGCACGTTTTGAGGTGTTAGCACTTTGGGCGCTGGCCGACGACTGATTGTTTTCATCCATGGCCGTTTATTGTTATTGGAAGATCTATTGAAAACTATACCCATCACGACTTTATATGCAGGCGTATGGTGATTACTTCACCGCGGAAATTTACCAAATCACCGTCCTGATCCACTATACGAACTTGTATCGCGTCAATCGTTCGACTCGTGATTGGCAGATAAATTACGTGGGAGGGGACTTCAATGATCTTATAGCCCGGTGGCACAGATGGAAAGAATTCGTGAATTGTGTGTACTTTTTGTCCGTTAATATATGCACCAGCGGTAATATTGCACTCAACGCGTAGGGCGTTCACTTTGAGAATGGCTACTGGAAGATCGGATTCGTGTCTTTTATTGGCTTCCAATTTGCGTGGGGTGAAGCCTAGTAGATGTCCAATAGAATCTTTCGGTTCAAAATTTACATCATGATCACACTCTATCTCACTGCGTAGCGTATTATTATTGGGTTTAATGCTGATTTTGATGATTTTACGCGAGAGCTCCGCTTGTACAAACGTCTCAATATCCTCTATTTCATAACTGCCCGTAGGTATTGTCAACACCTCATCTCCCACGTAAAGTTTATCGTGCTCAACGTCGATATTGGGAATAGAGTTGAAGGTTAACAATTCCACGAGACCAAGAGTATAATTTTTGTGTGGCGAGAGTTCGATGGGGGGAAAGTATTGCGCCTCGAGTATGGACGATGAGCCAGATGTGGTCAATGTTAAACTTTCATCCATGATGCTGGTAAATTGACAACTGAATTCTCCACATCATTTCCCCCCTATATATAGTGTATATTTGTCTTTGTGCTGCAATTGCTGACAAAGAAACTTGAGGGACAAATGTCCACATTCAATCGTATCATATTCCTGATATCTATTATAATTATAATTTACGCTACCAACACGAAAATATCTCATGAGCTCGGATGGTGGTGGAAGATTGCCGAAACTATCAAAGTACACGACTTTCAATCCAGTCTTTTTGTAAGCGACCCAGTGCGTTCCACGACCGACATTTTCATCCAAATTTACAATTGCTGCTTCACATTTGAGAGGTCCGCTCGCTGGCAATGTGTCGCGCATGTAAACTCCACGAAAATGTGGAATCTTTAGAATTTTCGCATATTTGAGTAGGTCACGGTCGGTGAGGGGTCGGTGCGGTAGCGATACTTCTAGTTTTGTGGCTTGATATGAAGGCCCAATCCCTGCTTATATGGTTTCAGATGTAGACCTTTACCTAATGCAATCGCTTCAATTATCCGATTATGGCGCTTACTTTCATCCAATTCACGCTTAGCTGCTTGAGCACCATTTACGGCTTTAGCTATACTAGCTGCACCACCAGACAAAGCACCCGCAGCGCTAAGACCCGCAAAAATGAGCACGAGGAAGGGCAATAAACCACCAATTTTATGGGGTACAGGTAGAACCCGAGGTGTGCGTACTTTACCACCTTGCAACTTTACAGCTGCACGAGCACCCTTTAGAGCTGATTTAATAATCTTACGCGGATCATTACTTTGAATCATTGTCTTCTTTGCAGCGCCAATTATCTTTTTCAAACAAACGCCACCCTTGCGGGCCTTTATACCCATGCCAAATTTTCTCTTTGTCTTCATAATATTTGCCACACCCCAAGCACTGGCTTTTTCACCGATACTAGCGTCTCTCGCGGTAACACGTTGCCTAGCCTGTTCAGCCAACACTTTATCCGCTAAATGTCTCGCCTCAAGATTATCCGGATTTTTCGAATACGCAATATCGTGTTGTTTGCAAGCCGTATCCAATGGATTAATGCCCGGATCACCACGAGCAAGGCGCTTGGCCAACTTTGTGCCTGGTCCACAATACTGATACCCCGGCAGATGTAGTTCAATGGGGAGTTTGTTGATTAGGCGATTGACCAAACCTTTACCACTCTTCCCATGTACAATCATGTCTAAAGACAATACGCAACTGACGCATAATCCCTATAAGAATCCTATTTATATGATTTCGTCGTTAGTCGTGTGTGAGATGACGTCCAAGAAGCAAACTATCGGAGGCGGACTTCCCGTGATAAATTTCGATGAGTTGGTCGCAGATGGCGGGGGGAAGAAGAAACAAAAACGTCATGGGAATTTATTGCCGGATAGCATACGTGCATTGTTTTGCGGTCCATCAAATTGTGGGAAAACCAACGCTTTGCTCTCCCTCATCATCCATCCGAATGGTTTGAGATTTGAGAACATTTACTTGTATTCCAAATCGCTGAAGCAGCCAAAGTATAAGTTGCTCGAACACCTACTCGAACCTGTGCGTGGAGTTGAATATCATCCATTCGAGGCGCATGAACAAGTGATGCACGATCCAACTCTATATTCATCTTTGATGACATAGCATGCGAAAAGCAGGATAATGTTCGGGCCTTCTTTTCCATGGGACGACACGAGATTGTTGACAGTTTTTATCTTTGTCAGACGTACACTCGTATCCCCAAACATCTCGTGAGAGATAATGCAAATTTCGTGGTGCTTTTCAAGCAGGATGACATGAATCTCAAACACGTCTACAACGATCATGTTAATACAGATATGACTTATACGTGCTTTAAAAACATGTGCACGAAATGCTGGAATTCCGAAAAGTATGCATTTATCACGATTGACAAGGATAGCGGTATTAATGATGGTCGATATAGACAAGGTTTTGATTATTTTCTCACTATTGATAAATGACTCTTTGCTGGTAGTTGAAGAGACAGTATTGCGCATGCCGTGGTAGTGACAACATGAAGAGCGAACAATTGTTGCGTGAAAAGGATGTGTTGCGTGAAATTGCCAAGGCGAGCGATGCAATCAGACGAAAGCATCGAATGATGAAAATTGGGAAAGATAACGATCAGCAGAGAATGCAGGATGTCTTTAAGCCTATAGTGGGGCCATTGGAGAAATTGGTGTCGTATAAAACGGTGAGGTGGTGGCGGTGAAGGAGGAAATTAAGGATGAAAAAATGGGAGATAATGTTGAAGAAGAAAAAGAAGATGCGTTAAATAGTGTGAAACATCAAAATGAGACACATGATTCCTTGAAGAGTGAAACACAAGATTCGTTTAAATTGATATATGAGGATGATGATGATGACTCGCAAAATGTCGATGAGCTCATCAGCGAATATCTCCTGCTATTACAAACAAATAGAAAGGCGGGCTTGGATGTATTATATGGTGTACGAAATCTCGCTAACAACAAATTAATGATTGGCAATTCTCCGATAATTTTCGACTCTCAACATATTCGTGTGGGAGATGTGAATTATCCGAAAACTGTTGGATTAACAGAGCTGTTGTTTAAAAAAGTGCCCAATGTTGAAATTCTCACACCGGACGATTTGAAGAACTATGAAAAAATTGTAATCTCGACGAATGCGCACAAAAAATTGTATAAGCCTAGTGAGGCTATACGCCGCAATACCAGCCACAAATTCAACATGTATATTGCAAATATAGTTGATCATCATGTGGGAAAAGGTATGCCAATGTATAAGCTAGCTAGAAAAAACACCCACTTGGACTATATTTATTGGGACAATCCAAACGAGCTAGTGGATCGTCTTCGCTTACTTCTGGCATCACAAGCAGCCGGAAATTCATCAAATGCGAATGAAATTATATCGATTATCGAGGAATTGCGTGAAGCTGAAATCATTTATTAACTCGACGTCGGAGAATTTACGCATTCTCATCATGAGTGTCGATGTGTTTGGACGTCATTCAAGTAGGAGTGTACTCCACAGTAAGCAAGGTCCTCCAGGTCGACCCGGAATTGGCTTTAGAATTACCGCAGATGGTCATTATGACTTGGGGCAGAAACGATTGTGTAACATTGCTAATCCGGAAGGAGAAGATGACGCCATCACTTTAAGCGCGTTACAAAAGAAATCTCGAACGATCATTAAGAACATACGCAAAGAAATGAATGAGAGTAGTCAGTTGTTGGTTAATGGACTTGAAGCTACGATAAGAGGCATTGCAAAGACACTCGAGGCCGATGTCAAAACTTTACAAGATTTGGTGATTCGTAATTCACACGTCATTGCTGAATTGGATGCGCGACTGCGTGGACTGGAAAATGAACGAGAAAAGGAGCGCTCTCGTGCTAGAGCTACATAAGCCTGCTCGACGAAACTATCCGCGTCGACATGTGGACATCCGTGGCTTGGACGAAACCTGGCAAGCCGATCTCGTCGATATGTCATCATACGCGCGTCAAAACTCCAAACACAAATATCTTCTCACCGTCATCGATACATTCTCAAAATTCGCCTGGGCCATGCCAATGCCGAGTAAGAGTGGCAAAGATGCAGCAACCGCAATGAAGTCGATACTCGTTAAGGGACGCATACCGCAGAACTTACACGTCGATCGGGGAAAAGAATTCTACAATTGTGACTTTAAGGCTCTCATGAAAAAGTACAATATTCACATGTATTCAACATATAGCAACTTGAAGGCATCCATTTGCGAGCGTTTCAATCGTACATTGAAAAATAAGATGTGGATGCAATTTAGTCTCCGTGGTAATTATAAGTGGATCGATATTCTTGATAATCTAGTAGCCGAATATAATGATTCTGTACACCGCACCATTAAGATGAAGCCGAGAAATGTCAACGCGGAAAATGAGAAGCAATTGCAGCAGATTTTCGATAAGCCTCCGATCGCCGGTGGCTTCTACGAACAAGAGCTTCTCAGGGTCAAGCACCCCGATATCTATCTCATTGAAGTAGTATTGAAGAGGCGCGGTAATCGAATGTTTATAAAATGGCTAGGATTCGACAATAGCCACAATAGTTGGATAAGTAAATCCGATTTGTAGTCGATAATAAAGAAAATGGAAAAAATAAAATATGTTTTATGACTCTCGACCTAAACTACTGGTCGCCTCCGCATGTATCCCTCCAAGGCCTCCGACCGACTCCACAGCAGGCTTGCTTTTTCCCTTCTCGCCGTCGATAATCCCTTTTTTTCGTGGAACGTGGGTACGAGGAGATGGATAGAGTGAATAAACACATGGGATTATAAAAAGTCCGTTTCTTTATTTACGGAAAATAATAAATGCATTCTTATACAATTAAATATTTACAACAACAAACATAATTTTAACAAAATATATACATAATTTTCACGAGTTTTATGAATCAATATTCACAAAAATATACACAATTTTACATCAAGGTTGTGGAAAAAAAAAATTAGCACACTTTTCACGACGGTATTCTGTAATGCCCCCATGGTAGGGTATCGGAGGTCCCAGGTATGATATACCGCTTATCATCATGAGGACTTAGAGCGATTTTCGTCTCACGAATGGTGTAGACCTTGTGCAACTTCGATCGAATACACGTTTGATTACGCATCATTTCAATGTCTTCCTTCAAGCATCGGGCATAATCGTCAAATGTGATTGTCCTAGCCACAACACTGCTCTTGACACCTTTAACTTTTTTCGTGTCCTTCTTACCCTCGACACGTGTCGCATACATTTTCGATCGAAGTCCAATGAACTCGGTCATAATTGCACCATTACATTCGTCTTTCATGAGACCGGGTACCTTCTTGTTGACAAGCGGCATATCATACCTATTGTCCGCTGAAAGGTCGCTCGTATCAAATTTTTCAATGTCGCACTTCATGTCTGCATATACATCTTCGCTCTCAATGGCATATATGAGGCTATCTGTATCGGTATACATCACTTTACATTTATTCCGATACAATGGTACCATATACTCGTGATGAAATCCATACAAGCACGTTTTGGATATGTCGAGTATGCACATACCCACATATATCGGCTTGTTGAACTTCACCTCGAGATTGCGCAATTCCACGGCAACGAGGTTTTCCAAAAAAACGCTTCGGCTGTGGAAGTTTGGCTTCGCAATCATTGCCTCCGCGCCATACCTGCCCTCCCATTTTGTCAAAAGCTTTACATCTACATGATTGCGCACATTCTCCATCGTTTTGCCAAACACCGCATTATTCATCAATTTGAATAAATTCTTTTCAAAATAATTTTTGGCCAGCGTTCGAAACTGAGTATTTAACTCGATATATGAACGTAGCCATGGGGATTGTGTGAATTGTAATACCCTATGGATTTTCGTGAGGCGCAGTCCATGACGTAAACATTGTTGTAAATTTCTATAGTGTATGATGTAGCGTTTTTTATCACAGACGGTTGCTAGCAGCTTTTCTTCCCGCTTACCTGGTGGTTTTTCGTGTATTGGGCAAAACGGTAGGTCTTTGTGCGCATCATGTAGAGATTGGGGATATTCTAAGTCGACCTCAAGCATGTAGCCTGTAGGTGAATCTAGCGCGATGGATAGTGGATCAAAGTTGGACACGTCGTTACCCAACGAAAATCTGCATATGGCAAGGGTTGGCACATTGCCCATCCATACAAATTGTTGACGTCAAAATACATCAAGTATGATGATGCTTTCGATGGATCAAACGACTCCATGTACTTGTTATTAGCACGTGCATAACGGTTTGAGCATTGACTAAGACCACCGCGTATACCCCGCTCAACAAATAAAACCATATCGATGTCCGTTAGTAATTCAAACTTGACATTCGAGTGTTTTAGCATTGCATCCCAGGTATACCCCGGCAATGTGTAGTAATACGCGGGATCTAGGCCATAGCTCTCAATGCACGTATTCCGAAAGTTTTCGAAAATATCGGCTAATAGTAAGACATCTGTCTTCAAGTACAAATCGCTATAGTCACCCAGCGTTCGAATGGAGAACCGCTCCCAAACGTTCTCAGCATGTGCGTACTCACTCTCGGATACTGTAGCATCTGTCAGGGAGCTGTAAAAGGCGTCACGTGGTGGTAGGCAAGTGTCGTCCAACCTAGTCACGTCGTTAATATACTCATAAGGAAAGACCCCCTTTCGCGTCAACAAATTGAAATCGTCAGACGACAGAGTTGAAAATTGCATCCGTAAAATTTTGAGTTTGTCCTCGGTCAAAAATGATGCTAATTTGTCAAGACTGGTGTTGAGGAATTTGTATGAATCGATGAAGCGCAATTGGATCTTATGTTTTGTATCGTCTTTAATTTCAACATGCTTCGCGAAGGAGATGTATTTCTCTTTTGTGATTGGAAGTACGTCAGTTTTTCCTTCGAAAGCTGTGGCTACTTCCTTGATAATAAAATGTGCATCATAACCCGACAAATTGTGGAAAACTACGGGAATAAAAAATGATTGTTTGTAATTTAGGTTGCATTTTGAATGGGCAGGACCTCTATAAAGTCCGGTCACATGGCAATGATCTCGAACACGTACATCGTCTTGCGCAAATGGTTTTTCGCATATGTGACACTGAGTGGCGTTTCGAAAACTCGCCCACTCGGTTGGTGTTAGAGGTATCATTGGCAGATTGTCGCAAAAAATGCTTTTTATGCGCAATGCTAGGTTTTTAAGTTCGTCTACAAACCATGATATGCAGTCAGCACTGCGACGTGAATGATATGAAGAGAGCGAGTCATCGTATGCACAGCACACGTAATAACCAATACTAAATACTTCATGTTGATGACATATATCTTGTGTCGCGTTCTCCTCGCCAGTCTTTGCTAATACACACTCCAAATCGGCATACACGATGAAGGGGTGTCGTTCTTTCCGGTTGAAGTTTACGAACTGGAGCCATTTATTGGTATCGTTCGGTAGACGGACGGCACAGTTGTTTATCGAGCTGCAATCAACCTCATGTGACTGCAGTTTAGCCTCCGATGGGAAATAATGCAAACACCTACCGAAAATTATTATTTAATTATTATTATTTTTTTACATGTTTTAATTATTCTAGCATATATCTAATATACACTAATAAACACATGTGTGTGTGTGTGTGTGTGTGTGTGTATGTGTGTGTGTGTGTGTGCGTGTGTGCGTGTGTGCGTGTGTGCGTGTGTGCGTGTGTGCGTGTGTGCGTGTGTGCGTGTGTGCGTGCGTGCGTGCGTGCGTGCGTGCGTGCGTGCGTGCGTGCGTGCGTGCGTGCGTGCGTGCGTGCGTGCGTGCGTGCGTGCGTGCGTGTGTGCGTGTGTGTGTGTGTGTGTGTGTGTGTGTGTGTGTGTGTGTGTGTGTGTGTATAAGTTACGTTAACTATTACATACCGATCGCATATATATTTGTGATGGCCGTTTACGTTGAGTTGCGCGTTCACAAGCCTCGACAGGTTTTTGATCCAAGCGAAATGCCCCACATTGTTGTCCTCCGTATCTTGTACGTATAGCAAATTAATGTGCTTTTCCTTCTTGGATTGGGACACGCGTATTGGAACAATGTTATTTTTGTTGGTGGTATATACATTGATTGATAAATTATTTTGAAGCTCAAATTTCTTGATTTGCGGTATGGCCACTGGGAATTCAACATCTTGTAGATTGAGTATTGTTGAATAGTGTGGGTATGAAGATGGACGGGCACTGTTTCGTTCGGTGGGATATAGAGCGGCGATCACAGACCATGCAAAACATGCATTGTCATTGGACTTGACATTTACAATGGCACGCTTCATCATTATTTCCTTTGACAATTTTAAGTGACACCCGGCGCGCATTAGATTATACTTATTCACACTTATGGTCAAATTTAGAATTTTTAACAAAGTCCACCCACTGTCGCGTTCTTGAAATTCATCAAGAGATGCTAGAGTGGGTTCGACAACGCATTGCTCATACCACTCGTTTAAATCAGATGTCTGGAAAAGTTCAAAGTTTCTCGTATTGACACTTTTGTTTGCATGCTTATCACCTGCCACAAACTCACCGCTGAACGTGGTGTTAACCTTTACACACAAATTTTCCTCGACAATGTTTTTCACATGTAAAAGCACCATGTCCCTGGCATCTTCGAGAAATTGACGTGGGTCAATATGGTCGCGATTGATAACTGAACCAGTCAATACGCGATTTTCAAATGCCGTTCCAATGTTCCGCCATATCAAACCACTTTCTCGCGCACCACATCCCGCACCCTCATGAATGAAACGTTGACGCACAGAGTTTTTCAAGCCTTCAAGTCGCGCTATTTGAGCGATTAATGATTGGCGATATCCGATCGATAATCGCTGGCGTTTATTACAGCTTTGATTTTCCAACAACTCGATGAATTCATTGAATTGGCGCTCCCACACATTGTACTCTTCCGCTGAATTTACCAGTGCGGCTTGCTCTCGTAATCTTGCTTCTGATATGTCGCCGGACATTTTTATAAGTTTTTTTTCAACGAAAAATGGTTGAAGACAAATAAACCACGATGTGGATGAGTTCACTGCTCGACTGCGAATGTTTCAATTTTCCGAGCAGCGGTCACAGCCTCCACAACTTTTGAAGAAAAATATGTTTCCGTCTTTGTCCTCGACTGACTATCTTAGAAGTCTAACAATATACCATCTCAGACTTTTTTTTACTACCATGTGTACTGCAGTGGGGATAGAGCATGAAAAAAATATGGAACGGTTAATATAGATATGAGGAGGGGAGCATATTATGGGGTTTTTAAATGTGAGTGGGCGTTCACGGCGGAAAATGTAAAGGAATCCGGTATCTCGATGAAAAATATAAAGATTGCCAGTATATGGACTGAAATGTTTAATGGGATATCAGAAACGTGAGAGAAATAGGCTGTAACCCGCTATAGCGTCTGCGCTCAAGTTATTCATACATAGGGAAACGAGATTCCAAAAAAAGTATGGCGATCACCTGTATGATTTTCCCACACGCCGTCGTCAAACGTCGTTTTGTGGAGATCGTGGAATGCCTAAATTCTAGCAGGTCAACATCCGCCTTTACCAATGGAGTTTTACTTCAACTCATTTAACCCTCCAGCGATAGTAAGGAAAACATCATAATCACTTGTATGATTTTCCCATGCGCTGTCGTCAAACGTGGTTTTGTGGAGATCGTAAAATGTCTAAATTCTGGCAGGTTAACATCCGCCTTTACCAATGGAGTTTTACTTCAACTCATTTAACCCTCCAGCGATAGTAAGGAAAACTCATAATCACTTGTATGATTTTCCCATGCGCTCTCGCCAAAGGCGGTTTTGTGGAGATTGACCCCTAGCAGGTCAGCTTCCGCCTCTACTGATGGAGTGTTTCTTTTCTGATAACGCCCCACTCTGGTGACGGCAAATCTTTTCGTTCACCCTTAGCCTGAATGGGGTATCTTAGAAGGTATACTTGTTTGTACTTCTGCCTCCACTATCCTCCACATCCTATGAGAAAAATGAGAAAAAAACTCGTTTTCCCTTTGTTTTTCAATGTTAGAGTAAGACAGAAAAAATGAGCAACTCATCCTCACCATTCTGCATCCAATGAGGATCCCATAATTAAAAAGGACTCGGGTAGTCGTTTTTTCATCATTCTAGTCTCTTCAATTTCCGAGAGTGATTTTGAAAAGTGCTGCGGAAAAACGTACAACATGGTTGATCAAATCCGTGACATTGAAGTGATCAATGTTGTCAGCGATGACGACGACGCAATGGTTGATGAAATCCACGGCATTGAAGTGATCGATATTGTCAGCGACGAGGACGACAACGCAATGGTTGATCAAATCCGCGACATAGAAGTGATCGATATTGTCAGCGATGACGACGACGACGACGACGGAATGGTCGATGAAATCCGTGACATTGAAGTGATTGATATTGACAGCGATGACGATGACGACGACAATGAGATGGAAGTGACAGATGAAGAAGAAGAAGAAGAACTGGACAGTGATCTCGAAGTTAATGAATCCGGTTGTGAAAGTGATTATGATGGAAACCATGATAGGCGAGAATTCAGACTGGACCTGCAAATTATTCATAATCTTAACCGACAAACTGTGTATTGCGTCAATTACTATTATTTCATTCCATCTCGTGGTGTGAAATGTTGTACGAGGTGCATATTGGACATGGGTGGAATGGTTGAGAACGTGATAGCAGTGCGTGGCCACTACCGAGAAATATACGACGTAATGAGTGGGATCTTCTGCAGTAACTGCCGAGATCCACTCCATGAAATTGTTCTAAGCAGCATGTGTACCACTTGCTTAAACGGATTCCCTTCGGTGCCTGAAGAAATTGGTGCGGTTCCAATGAACAATATCGCCAACAACGACGACGACGACCGCGACGACGACAGTGATAATGAAATAGATGCCATGGACATAGATGAACTGAGAGATGATCTAGAACTCATCGATTCAGGCTATGAAAGTGACTGTGATGGTGAAAACCATGATGTGCAAAAATATAGACTGGACTTGCAACGTCATCGTATTCTCAATCCGAGAGCTGTATTCTGTATAAATTATTTTTATATAACAACGAATGAAAGGGCAAGGTATTCGAGGGCACTTCATGCTTCCTCGAAGACCGAGACATGTTTGTGGAAGCAAAAGCCGTGCGGGGCCACTACAGGGAACGCTTCAATGCAATGAGTGGAATTTTCTGCAGCACATGTCGAAATCCACTTCATCAAATTGTCCCATGCAACATGTTCTCCACCTGCCTACATGGATTCTCGGTTAATTGTAAGTTTTATCAGAAAATACTATTATTCTAAATATTACAGTGCCACGTAGATTAATAAGAAAAATGTATGTTTTTTTGTTCCAGAATAATCACAGTCTTCATACGTCTTCATTGTATTTTTCAAACATCGACGCACACACACACACACACACACACACATGCGCGCGCGCTCGCTCGGGTCTTTCAATGTATAACATCTACATATACAATATTGTACAAAAAAAAATGTTACATTATTAATAGAAAAAAAATGTTCTTATTCAGTTTTTTGTAAACAAGTTTATTATAAATAAAAAATTTCATTTGATTTTAAAAATTCATTAGCTAATGAGGACCCCCCCCCCCCCCCATACTCGCACATGTGAACATCTTGACGTAATCTTTCGGAATGAAATCGCGACGGCTTGAATTTTCTTATCGACAGCTTTCATACCTGCAGTTGCATGCAATAAATAATGCATTTTTTTTTATAAGTCTCTGAAAGAGAGCCCTTCATATGGCAGCTAGCGTTTTCTTATTGGTGGAAACTTTTCTAGCCTTATTTAGTAGTTTACCCACATGTGTCCATAATGAAGCTGATAATTCCGAGTTATACGATAAAACATACAAAAACTTTATGGCTTTCCAACGGTTAACTGCCACTATTTGTTCTCCCCCCTCCCTTTGCTGCAGACACCGTCGCGCTCCCCCCCCCCCCTGCCGGGCCTTACCCTTCCCGCCGTGACGTCATACCCCGGGTACCCCGCGCGGGACCCCCGCCTCGCTCCCCCCTGAGATCCCTGAGTTAGAACTGGCGTAGCTCCTCTACTTGTAAAACACTCCATTCAAATTCTGTTTTGTGTTCTATTATCGAAATAACCTTGAGACTGTTCGGACTCGTTCCCAGTGGGTGATTTTTGAAAATGTATTACCCTCGGCACGGTAATAGCCATTGAGGACTACTACTGCTGCTGTGGACTGTGAACGTGAACGAATCCGATACTCGGCTCGGCGTTCTCAGTTGATAGGGATTATTCGACAATAGAAACACCTGCATGCAGACTCGGATTCATTTCCCGATTTAAAAGTCGTCGATTCAAACGAAAATTCACAGGAGATTCGACGTTGATAAATACGCCTGTTTCACCGTTGGTTATTTATCGGATCGAGACGAATCCAATGTGATAACCGGTCCATTCATATTCTGTTTTGTGTTTCATTATCGAAATATCCTTGAGACTATTCGGAATCGTTCCCAGAAGGTCATTTCGAAAAATGTTTCACCCTCGGCACGAAAAATGCCGTTGAGTACTACTACTGCTTCTGAGGACTGTGAACGTGAACGAATCGATGCTCGGCGCGGAGTTCTTGGTTTGTAGGGATTATTCGACAACAGGAACAGTTGCATGCAGACTCGGATTCGTTTCCCTATTTAACAGTTGTCGATTCGAACGAAAATTCACATGAGATTCGACGTTGATAAATACGCCTGCTTCAACCGTCTGTTTTTTATCGAATCGAGACGCATCCCATATGAAAAACGGTCCATTCAAATTCTGTTTTGTGTTTCATTATCGAAATAACCGTGAGACTGTTCGGAATCGTTCCCAGTGGGTGATTTTTTGAAAAGTTTCACACTCGGTACGAAAAAAGCCGTTGAGGACTCCCACTGCTGCTGTGGACTGTGAACGTGAAAGAATCCGATGCTCGGCGCGGCGTTCTCAGTTTGTTGTTACGTCCTAGCACTCTCGCCCTCCAAATATTCATATCTGGTACGAATTGTAATAATTATTAAGATTTTTTCCTCGCGCTAAACGCGCTCATTTATGTTTTTTTTGGGGCACATGTTAATCAGAACGACCCATATATGGTCGATTTCACTTAGAAACCCCGTTATATAAAATATTCGCGAATATATCTTTAAATTTAGCATGCGTATATCTACCCGTATACTTTAGGGACAAACAGTTCCCATAATAACTTTACCGCTAAGCTTACTCGTAACTTCAGGGACGAGCACATGGGTGCTCGGATTAACTTTAGAATTAGCCTCATATACACGTACATATCTGTTTGCCTGTACACTTCTGGGACACGCACATGGGTCCCCGGAGTACCATATCATTATGTCTCATATATACATAAATATACACGTACCTGTATGCTTCAGGGACATATAGGAGAGTCCCTGGAGTACCTCCTATAATAATTCCGCATGTCTATTTCCATGCATACTTTAGGGACATAAGTCCTCGAAATAACTTTACCGAATACATATATATTTACATACTCTAGGACCTCAGAGTCCTCATATACCATTCGTATACTCACATGCATACTTCGAAGGCATTAGTCCTCGCAATAACTTTAGTGAATATCTATACATGTATATATATATATATATATATATATATATATATATATATATATATATATATATATATATATATATATATATATATACATATACATACACGTACTCCATATGCTTCAGGGACATATAGCCGAGTCCCGGGGCAATATTTCATACATATCTACTTTCATGCATACTTCGAGGACATAAGTCCTCAAAGTGACACTCACCAATATACATATATATATATACTCGGGACATCCAAGAGAGTCTCCGGAGTACAAATAATAATTTTAATACCTATACTTACATGTATATTTCGGGGACATTCACGAGTCCCCGAACTAGTATCCAACATATATATGTATATTCGTGTTGACCATAATGCAATGGTCCTAGAAATAAGAAATATTGTCATATCTATATTATGTATATATTGGGGACGCGAGAGTCCTCGAATAACCCGCGAAACTGTTCCCAGGCGGTCAGCTTCATCGCGAGTTTTCTCACAGACCCCCTCGTAGCTTGGTCACCACGTAGTCAGCACATCCTGCTGATAACGAAAAATATTCATTTCATTGCTCATGTACAACTCGAGAAAAATAACGTTATCAGTGCTAATATTCGGTTACATGGGGCACGAGCTCGAGAGCGAGGGTAATGACGCCAAGCCCTTTGTCTCGGAGACAAAGAGGGCGAGGATACATATTGCGCTCCGGGAGCTGGCCAGTTAGTTCCGTCCGGTCTCTCCAACAGCGCGCATCGCAGAGTCGACGCTCTGAAAACCGGTACACTTATTTTATTCTGTTTTATATTCTTTTCGAGTTTACCCCGGTCTCTTCGTCAGTGTAACTATAAGTCTCTGTAAACCGGTATTAATTGTTTAAATCATAATAAAAATAAAAGGAAACATAACAAATCAAACACTGCAACAAATAAATTTACGAAACATATATTATTGCCTTTATTGAATGTAACTACGCTTATTTACGTGTAAAATACACAAACGTTTATATAACTTCTTCGCGCTATTAAAATCACGCAAAATACGGTGACCGCGAAAAAGTGTAACATTTTCCGAGCAAATAATTAAAATATATTTGTCTCTCGTTCGTGCGTGTAAACACGCAACGAACAAATCTTCGTAGTGCATTTCTTTCTCTCTTTCTCTCTTCCTCTCGCTCACGCCATTTTTCCTAACACACGTATTCGTCTCACTCATAAAATCATACTTGTCCAAAATTGGACAAATCTCGAAGTGCCCTTTTTATGAGGCTTGGGAAAGCTGACGCACGAACACGCTACATCCGCTGACTCGCCGTAATCTGGCAGGTTAGCGACTGGCACGGTTAATCCGGTGCTTAGTGTTCGGACGTCGATTTCCCTTGACCTTTATATTTGTATTCGCGGCTGGCCGCCAATCGCCGTAACCGGGCGGAGGTGGGCCAGACGTAGCGAGTCGGCGGTGCCGTAATCTGGCACGTACTAGACTCGCTCAGCGTACCAAATTTTATTTGATTTTAATCTGTACCTATGCGTTAGATGAATACGTTTCCCGATACATTCGCTCAACAAATAAAAAACCCTCATCCGTCCAAAATCGGACGTATAAACAAAGTATTTTATGAGGAATTCGGAAGGTTTGCCGCACGAACACGCCACACGCGCCGACCCGCCGTACTTCGGTAGGTCAGCGACTGGCACGGTCACACCGGTGCTTAGTGTTCGGGCGTCGGCTTCCGTTATTCTCAACATTTGTTCTCGCGGCTGGCCGCCAATCGCCGTAACCGGGCGGAGGTAGAGCCAGACGTAGTGAGTCGACGGTGCCGTAACCTGGCACGTCTTGCACTCACTCAGCGGTTCAAATAATTATAAAATCTATACATGTATATTTATTTTTCGAAGCGAATGTATCCCTCATAAATCAATCCAGTCCTCGTAGTCTCCGATTGCTCCCAAAAACATCGGCATCACCGGGCCATCGCATTAGCACAAGCACCGGGTACCCGTCTGGGCAACGACAGGTCGGATCGAGCTGGAACATCTTTGCGATTCCTGGACAAATTCGGTCACACGGTCGAGTAGTTTTGACCCGCTACGCACCGCCGCTCTTTCTCACCAAGGTAAGCACAATTTCACGCTACTTTCTTGTTTGCTTACCTGTCGCTCATGCGTCAATTTATACACCAACGACTTTGCCAAGCGCCTATCCCAAGTGGGCACATTCCCGCTTAAACGTGGCGCTTTTCTTCTCCGACGGTAACTTACCGTCATATAAGTCATATGACTTAATTCATTATAATCCGTACGTTCGTGGCACACTTCCCATTCGTAGACTCAAATCCTGAAAGGTAAATTAAAAGACGATTAATTATCGATTAAAAAATGGGCCCCACGGCGTAACACTACTACTGCTTCTGTGGACTGTGAACGTGAACGAATCAGATGCTCGGCGCGGAGTTCTTGGTTTGTAGGGATTATTCGACAACAGGAACAGTTGCATGCAGACTCGGATTCGTTTCCCTATTTAACAGTCGTCGATTCGAACGAAAATTCACATGAGATTCGACGTTGATAAATACGCCTGCTTCAACCGTCTGTTTTTTTATCGAATCGAGACGCATCCCATATGAAGGACGGTCCATTCAAATTCTGTTTTATGTTTCATTATCGAAATAACCTTGAGACTGTTCGGAATCGTTCCCAGTGGGTGGTTTTTTGAAAAGTTTCACACTCGGTCCGAAAAAAGCCGTTGAGGACTCCCACTGCTGCTGTGGACTGTGAACGTGAACGAATCCGATGCTGGCGCGGCGTTCTCAGTTTGTAGGGATTATTCGACAACACGAACACTTGCATGCAGACTCGGATTCGTATCCCGATTTAAAAGTCGTCGATTCGAACGAAAATTCACATGAGATTCGACGTTAATACATACGCCTGTTTCAACCGTTTGTTTTTTATCGAATCGAGACGCATCCCATATGTAAAACGGTCCATTCAAATTATGTTTTATGTTTCATTATCGAAATAAGCTTGAGACTGTTCGGACTCGTTCCTAGTGGGTGATTTTTTGAAAAGTTTCACTCTCGGAACGAAAAAAGCCGTTGAGGACTCCCACTGCTGCGTGGACTGTGAACGTGAAAGAATCCGATGCTCGGCGCGGCGTTTTCAGTATGTAGCGATTATTCGACACCAGAAACACTTGCATGCAGACTCGGATTCGTGTTCCGATTTAAAAGTCGTCTATTCGAACGAAAATTCAAGGGAGATTCGACGTTGATAAATACGTCTGTTCGAACTGTATGTTTTTTTTATCGGATCGAGACGAATCCAATGTGAAAACCGGTCCATTCATACTCTGTTTTGTGTTTCATTATCGAAATAACCTTGAGACAGTCGGACTCGTTCCCAGTGGCTGATTTTTTTTTAAGTTTCACTTCCGGCACGAAGAAAGCCGTTGAGGACTCCCACTGCTGCTGTGGACTGTGAACATGAACGAATCCGATGCTCGGCGCGTCGTTCTCAGTTTGTAGGGATTATTCGACACCAGAAACACTTGCATGCAGACTCGGATTCGTTTTCCGATTTAAAAGTCGTCGATTCGAACGAATATTCAAGGGAGATTCGACGTTGATAAATACGTCTGTTCGAACTGTATGTTTTTTTATCGGATCGAGACGAATCCAATGTAAAAACCGGTCCATTCATATTCTGTTTTGTGTTTCATTATCGAAATAACCTTGAGACTAGTCGGACTCGTTCCCAGTGGCTGATTTTTTTTTAAGTTTCACTTTCGGAACGAAGAAAGCCGTTGAGGACTCCCACTGCTGCTGTGGACTGTGAACATGAACGAATCCGATGCTCGGCGCGGCGTTCTCAGTTTGTAGGGATTATTCGACACCAGAAACACTTGCATGCAGACTAAGATTCGTTTCCCGATTGAAAAGTCGCCGATCCGAACGAAAATTCACATGAGATTCGACGTTGATAAATACGCCGGCTTCAACCGTCTGTTTTTTATCGAATCGAGACGAATCCAATATGTAAAACAGTCCATTCAAATTCTGTATTGTGTTTCATTATCGAAATAACTTTGAGACTGTTCGGACTCGTTCCCAGTGGGTGATTTTTGAAAATGTATTGCCCTCGGCACGGTAATAGCCATTGAGGACTACTACTGCTGCTGTGGACTGTGAACGTGACCGAATCCGATACTCGGCTCGGCGTTCTCAGTTGATAGGGTTTATTCGACAATAGAAACACTTGCATGCAGACTCGGATTCATTTCCCGACTTGAAAGTCGTCGATTCAAACGAAAATTCAAATGAGATTCGACGTTGATAAATACGCCTGTTTCACCGTTGATTATTTATCGGATCGAGACGAATCCAATGTGAAAACCGGTCCATTCATATTCTGTTTTGTGTTTCATTATCGAAATATCCTTGAGACTACTCGGAATCGTTCCCAGAAGGTGATTTCCAAAAATGTTTCACCCTCGGCACCAAACATGCCATTGAGTACTACTGTTACGTTGTGGGGCCCATTTTTTAATCGATAATTAATCGTCTTTTAATTTACCTTTCAGGATTTGAATTTACGAATGGGAAGTGTGCCACGAACGTACGTTTATAATGAATTAAGTCATATAACTTATATGACGGTAAGTTACCGTCGGAGAATTAAAGCGCCACGTTTAAGCGGGAATGTGCCCACTTGGGATAGGCGCTTGGTAAAGTCGTTGGTGTATAATTTGACGCATGAGCGACAGGTGAGCAAATAAGAAAGTAGCGTGAAAATGTGCTTACCTTGGTGAGAAAGAGCGGCGGTGCGTAGCGGGTCAAAACTACTCGATCGTGTGACCGAATTTGTCCAGGAATCGCAAAGATGTTCCAGCTCGATCCGACCTGTCGATGCCCAGACGGGTACCCGGCGCTTGTGCTTACGCGATGGCCCGGTGATGCCGATGTTTTTTGGGAGCAATCGGAAACTACGAGGACTGGATTAATTTATGAGGGATACATTCGCTTGGAAAAATAAATATACATGTATAGATTTTATAGATATTTGAACCGCTGAGTGAGTGCAAGACGTGCCAGGTTACGGCACCGTCGACTCACTACGTCTGGCTCCACCTCCGCCCGGTTACGGCGATTGGCGGCCAGCCGCGAGAACAAATGTTGAGAATAACGGAAGCCGACGCCCGAACACTAAGCACCGGTGTGACCGTGCCAGTCGCTGACCTACCGAAGTACGGCGGGTCGACGCGTGTGGCGTGTTCGTGCGGCAAACCTTCCGAATTCCTCGGAAAATACCTTGTTTATTCGTCCGATTTTGGACGGATGAGGGTTTTTTATTTGTTGAGCGAATGTATCGGGAAACGTATTTGTCTAACGCATAGGTACAGATTGGTATAAAATAAAATTTCGTACGCTGAGCGAGTCTAGTGCGTGCCAGATTACGGCACCGCCGACTCGCTACGTCTGGCCCACCTCCGCCCGGTTACGGCGATTGGCGGCCAGCCGCGAATACAAATATAAAGGTCAAGGGAAATCGACGTTCGAACACTAAGCACCGGATTAACCGTGCCAGTCGCTAACCTGCCAGATTACGGCGAGTCAGCGGATGTAGCGTGTTCGTGCGTCAGCTTTCCCAAGCCTCATAAAAAGGGCACTTCGAGATTTGTCCAATTTTGGACAAGTATGATTTTATGAGTGAGACGAATACGTGTGTTAGGAAAAATGGCGTGAGCGAGAGGAAGAGAGAAAGAGAGAAAGAAATGCACTACGAAGATTTGTTCGTTGCGTGTTTACACGCACGAACGAGAGCCAAATATATTTTAATTATTTGCTCGACAAAATGTTACACTTTTTCGCGGTCGCCGTATTTTGCGTAGCGCGAAGAAATTATATAAACGATTGTGTATTTTACACGTAAATAAGCGTAGTTACATTCAATAAAGACAATAATATATGTTTCGTAAATTTATTTGTTGCAGTGTTTGATTTGTTATGTTTCCTTTTATTTTTATTATGATTTAAACAACTAATACCGGTTTTACAGAGACTTATAGTTACACTGACGAAGAGACCGGGGTAAACTCGAAAAGAATATAAAATAGAATAAAATAAGTGTACCGGTTTTCAGAGCGTCGACTCTGCGATGCGCGCTGTTGGAGAGACCGGACGGAACTGACTGGCCAGCTCCCGGAGCGCAATATGTATCCTCGCCCTTTTTGTCTCCGAGACAAAGGGCTTGGCGTCATTACCCTCGCTCTCGAGCTCGGGCCCCATGTAACCGAATATTAGCACTGATAACGTTATTTTTCTCGAGTTGTACATGAGCAATGAAATGAATATTTTTCGTTATCGGCAGGATGTGCTGACTAAGTGGTGACCAAGCTACGAGGGGGTCTCTGAGAAAACTCGCGATGAAGCTGACCGTCTGGGAACAGTTTCGCGGGTTATTCGAGGACTCTCGCGTCCCCAATATATACATAATATAGATATGACAATATTTCTTATTTCTAGGACCATTGCATTATGGTCAACACGAATATACATATATATGTTGGATACTAGTTCGGGGACTCGTGAATGTCCCCGAAAAATACATGTAAGTATAGGTATTTAAATTATTAATTGTACTCCGGAGACTCTCTTGGATGTCCCGAGTATATATATATATATATGTATATTGGTGAGTGTCACTTTGAGGACTTATGTCCCTAAAGTATGCATGGAAATAGACATGCGGAATTATTATAGGAGGTACTCCAGGGACTCTCCTATATGTCCCTGACGCATGCAGGTACGTGTATATTTATGTATATATGAGACATATCGATATGGTACTCCGGGGACCCATGTGCGCGTCCCAGAAGTTACAGGTAAGCTTAGCGGTAAAGTTATTATGGGAACTGTTTGTCCCTAAAGTATACGGGTAGATATACGCATGCTAAATTTAAAGATATATTCGCGAATATTTTATATAACGGGGTTTCTAAGTGAAATCGACCATATATAGGTCGTTCTGATTAACATGTACCCCAAGAAAAACATAAATGAGCGCGTTTAGCGCGAGGAAAAAATCTTAATAATTATTACAATTCGTACCAGATATGAATATTTGAAGGGCGAGAGTGCTAGGACGTAACACCTCCCCCCTAAAAGTCTGAAGCAATGCTTCAGCTTTGCTGAGGACCGGCGTTGAGCCGCTCCAAGAGTCCGTGATCGACGCCCGACAAACGCCTCAACGTCGTCGGATGGTCGCGATTGTCATTGATGGACACCAGCTCCAGAGGTTCGTCGTTGGTAATCTTCGACGACCGTTGTTCAGCATGGTGAGCTCTGCTAATTAGGAGGCTTGTCACCGAGTTCCAGATGGCTCCTAGGAGGGTGAAACTCCATCCGTACAGAGTGTGGAGCGTATATCCATGGATGCAAGTGTCGATGATCGCCTTGATGATGGTGAGGATTGCGAGGACCCCGAACAGTCCCGCACTGATGATCCCGAATTTTTCCGAAACCACCCCAGATTCTGTGCATTACTCCATCAGCCACGTGTTGGAGAGCGTCCTCGTCCATCAGTGTCTTGAGGGAAACGCTTCCTGGCGGTATGTCGCGTCCTGCGAAACCCCTTGCGATGTTGTTGAGCAATGCTGGTTTTTCAGCGGGGAACATGATCCTGTCCCTCAGCTGGTTGATCTCGTGGTCAGAATAAATTCCGCTGGATGCCAAATTTCCAATGGGGTTGTATCCCCAGGTAGGCATGGAAGCGGGATGCAGTTGTCCAGGAGGCGGTACCTCGACTGGATGTGGTGTGAAACGATATCAAGTGCCGTCGATCCAATATTCGGCAGGCAGCATGGCGTTGCACTCGATATGTGTTCGTTCGACGAAGGGTGCATTTCACACACACGCTGAGTTTATAATCGGGTGCCTCTTAATTTGTTAGGATGGATTACCCGAGGTTTATTTTTATAGAGGATCTTTACGTTTCATCCTGATAAAATTTCCAAAATTTCGCATGGTTCGGTGTATTGGTCACCGAATTTCCCTTTTTTGGTTCCTTCAACATGAGAACCTCGTCACCGACCTTGAAGGTTTTCGGATTAATCCTCCGATCGTAATACACTTTCGATTTCTCCTTGGATTTCTTCAGATTTTCGGCGGCAAGTTGTTGGAGTTCGTAAATTCGAGAGAAGAGCTCCTCCAGGTATGCAACATAAGTCGTATCCCGTTGCTCCTCGATTTGTTGATGACCCGACGGATGGCGGGCCAGTTTACCGAAAACTAGCTCGTGAGGGGTGTACCCTGTACCCTCGTGTTGGCTCGTATTATACGAGAACATCGCCAACTCGATGAGCTCGTCCCAATCGGTGTTTTCGTTGACGTACTGTTTCAGATATTCCGCGAGGACATGGTGAGACCTTTCGATTGACCCGTTGGACTGCGGGTAGAAGGCTGATGTTTGGTACATTTTGATTCTCAATTTCCTCGCGATGGCCTTCATAAGACTGCTCCGAAAGTTCGCCCCCTGGTCGGTGAGAAGGGCGCGAGGAGCACCAAAAGGAGCGATGAAGTTTTTCACGAACGCCTCGCTGATGTCGATCGTCGTTGTCCTTTTCAGCGGAATTGCCAATGAGTACTTAGTAAGAAGATCCTGGATGGTTAGCACGTACTCGTTCCCCATCTTCGTAACAGGAAGTAGTCCGACCACGTCCATGGCCCCCTTGTCGAAGGCCGCCCTTGGGGTGTCGGTGATAACCATGGGTTGCTTAGTTTTGACGCGAACTAACTTTTTTAATTGGCAACCTCTACAATGTTGAATGTACTCTTGAATTTCGCTTTTCATGTTTTTCCAAAAGAAATTTTCTCTGATGCGTTTGTACGTTTTATTTACTCCCTTATGACCTCCTACCAACGAGTCGTGGTTTTCTTCTATAATTGCGACACGATTTTCCTCGGAAGGATATTGAATGAGTTGTTTACAAATGGTCAACGTAACTTCGTCGTTGCCTAGCGTTCGTATCAAAAGATTTTTAATTTCGTTCCATGATACATTTCCGATTGAGTTTGTTTTCGCGACATGAATTAGTTTCGTAGATGTTTCGCGGACAAAGTTTTTCAAGGAGTCGAGGGCTCCCTCAAGGTCCTCGATCAAAAGATTTTCGTGTACATTAGCCAATAACGGTATAGCTAATATGCATCTTGAATTTTCGTTTATTACCTTGAGTCGTAAATACGTGGTTTCCTCGATTTTGGGAAACAAATTTTGAGTTTGGAGATCGTTTGCTCCATCATCGATTGGTCTCCCGGAAGTGGTGACAATGACGACGAGATTGTCCTTGAACATGGACAAATTATCACGCGTTTCGCGTATGGTGAGTCTACCTTGGACTTCACTGTTTTCCCTCGGTAATGCATACTCGGGGTTTTCATTATCAAATATATCGCTATTTACAGAGTCGTCGTCTGAGTCGCTTGAGCTTTCGGTGAGATCATCGATATTCTCAATGTTTTCTCCATGTTCTGACGGTTCCGGTGTTTCGGAATCCAAGGAAATGGGGCTATTTCTCGATCCTCTAAAAGTTGCGGTATTTGAAAATTTTCCGCGTTTCCGTCGTCTGGACTTGCGTCTGGAATAGACGTGTGCAAGGTTGTTTCTTTTACAGGTTCGACGGATTGAGGATGGGAAGGCGGTTCTTCCAGGTTCCGGGGATTCGGAGTATCTTTTTTCTTTTTCCCAACGACGAGGCGTTTTGCCAGACGTTTGCGAAATTGTCGGGAAATTTCGGAAACCGAGGAAATCGTCCTCGTCCGCGGAGTCGGCTAACTTTTTCTTTTTTTCAGGTGGATTTTTCCTTTGGTTGCCGTCCGACGGATCGGGGATTTCCTCCGTATCCGTATCAGGATTTAAGGTAGGTTTTCGTTTTTTAGCTGGGTTTCTTCCAGCTGGTGGATCGAACAATCTTTCGTCCGAGTCCGAATCGTTGTTTTCACTAGGAGTCGGTTTACCGATTTTTGCCCGACTTGGGCCAACGATAGGCGATTCGGATTTTCTTTTACATGGCGTATGCTTCACCATGAGCACAGTCTGATTTTTTACTGGCGGGTTCCGGGAGAGGGCGTCAGCATTGCTGTTTACCCTTCCTGGTTTATATACAATTTTATAAGTATAATTAGCAAGGCTAAGGCGCCAATGCACAAGCCGATTGGCCGGGTCTTTTACGGAGTGAAGCCATACGATCGGCTTGTGATCCGTTACCAATAAGAACTCACGGTCGCAGACATAAGGTCTGAAATGATTAACACAATAAATGATAGCCAATAATTCCTTCTCGATCACCGAGTAATTAACTTCGTGTTTTCCAAGAGTTCGAGAGGTGTAACTAACGGGTCTATCTTTACCAATTTCGCCTTGGCTCAAAATTCCGCCAAGGGCGTGATCGGATGCGTCCGTTGTTATGATGAATGGTTTTGTGAAATCCGGATATTGAAGACTTGGTTCTTTACATAACGCCTCGATAAGCGTATCAAAGGCTTTTTGGTGAGATTCGGTCCATTTGAAGGTCGATCCCTTTTTTAATAAATTTGTGACTGGCTTTGCAATGCCTGAAAAATTTTCGATAAACCTGCGGAAATAATCTGCAAGTCCTAAAAACTGTTTTATCTTTTTCGGAGTGGTAGGCCTAGGGTATCCCTGTAGAGCCTCCAATTTTTTGGGATCAGGTTTAACCCCGTCCTCACTTATGATGTGACCCAAATATGCCACTTCTCGTCTTAAAAATTCACACTTGTCCGGTTGTAATTTTAAGTTGGCTTGCCTCAATTTTTTCGCAAGTTTGTTGAATTTATTCTCGTGTTCAACTAGTGTCTTTGCTTAAATGACGATGTCGTCCAAATAAACAAACAGCTCGATGCCTTGAAGGCCTGTTAAGACTCGATCCATTAATCTTTGAAATGTCGCCGGAGCGTTTTTTAAACCAAACGGCATTCGGTCGAACTCGTAGTGACCGAATGGTGTAGCAAATGCTGTCTTGTGAGAATCATCTGGATGTACTTTAATTTGATGGAAACCGCTGGCCAGGTCGAATACTGAAAAATATTTCGCATTACCCAATAGGTCGAGAATTTCGGTTATTTGAGGTAATGGATAAGCATCGCCAATTGTTTTTTCGTTTAAGTTTCTATAATCAATGACCATGCGCCACTTTGGATTTCCTTGTGAGTCCGCCTTTTTCGGAACGATCCACAGGGGCGAACTATACGGGGAGTTTGACGGTTTTATTACTTCCCCTTCAATTAGTTCTTTAACTTGTTTTGTAATTTCATCTTTATGAACGGGCGGAAATCTCTACTGCCTCGTAAAAACTGGTTGATCGTCGTTCGTCGTTATCTTATGCTCGATTTTATCTGTAAAGCCTAGGACTTTTCCTGGCAAATGAAATAGGTCCGAATTCTCGCTTATAATTTTATCCACGCTTGACCGTTCCTCATCGTTTAGATGGTTGAGACGGAGTAATTCGCGAATTTCGTTTACTTTATCTTTCTTTTCAACTTTTAAAACTTTTTTGTTGCTCGCAATTTCAAACCGTAATATACCCTCTTCCCGAGACGCCATTTGGTCGTCCGGGTGGGGAACAATTAAACTTTTCTCCTCTTCCTGAAACGCCTTTTGGTCGTCCGGAGTGAGGGAATTATTTTCACATCGGGTCCTATCCTCTTCCTGAAACGCCTTTTGGTCGTCCGGAGTGAGGGAACCCGTTTGATTTTTATCCTCTTCCTGAAACGCCATTTGGTCGTCCGGAGTGAGGAAATTATTTTCACATTCGGTCCTATCCTCGTCCTGAAACGCCTTTTGGTCGTCCGGAGTGAGGGAACCTTTTTTCGTGCCTTTGCACCTGAATTCTTCGACTACTACCGTTGGTATAGTCAGTAACAAATTATCATCGGTTGAATTGTGCGCAATAAGATAAGCGATACCATTCTTGACCGTAACGACTGCTTCGCCAAAAAAGATCCCTTCTCCCAAGTAGAGCATCGGAATATATCCTTCTTTGATTTTAAGATTACTTACTTTGACGTAACAGACCGTTTTGGACCGTTTTGGAATCGAAATAGTTTGTTTACTTTTAAACGGGATCCTTTGATTTCCCCAAGTTAATTGTTCATGTCTCCAATCTACGAGAGCTTTATTTTCAGGAAGAAATTCGGTACCAAGTAATGCGTGTTGGTCCATTGGGAACCAATCATCGACGACGTGAAATTCCGCGGGGGTGTCATTGATCATTATTCTTATTCTTACTTTGTTCCCCTTCTTATACTTACTTGTACCCCTTTGTTCTTACGGGGATACTCGAGATCCCCTCCAATTTTAATATATCGTATTTATTTATATACGTATGAGCATTTACGATTTGATTTTTGACGAGGTGTACTTCCGAGCCTGAGTCTATTAAAAATTCGTTAAGTCCCGATAAGTTGGGCGAGTCGAGGTCTACGGAAGCTATTTGTTTTGAACGCGTTAATAAGACGTGGACGGTTCGCACGGAGACGCGTCGATTATTTTTACCGGGCGCTCCGTCGATTTCTCTTCCCGCGGGGAGGCCCGTGCCACTGGTCGAGAGTTCTCGTTTTTTGGCAATTCGGTTGCCCTATTCCTTTCTTCGTTTTGTTTTTTAAAGCAGGATGACTCGAGGTGGCCCGCCCTGTTGCAATAATTACACATCGACGGGGGTCGAGATCCTTGAACGTTCGTGGGCTTTGACCACGTGATTCTACTGTTTGAACTTTGTTTATTTGAATTTCCCGGTTTCTTGTCCGGAAACTTTGACCAGCAATCGTCGGACGCGTGATTGCGGTTGCAATGTTTACAAATCGGTCCTCCTGAAGGGGAGACCGCTTTTATTTGGGCCGACTGATTTTGAGTTCGGCTTTCGAAACGCGTGTCCTTGAAATGTGACCTATCGCGTTCCATATCTTTTTCAACTTTTATTGCCTTTGAATAGGCATCTCCGAGATTACCGAATCCCTCGAGTTTGAGACGGATTCGAAAGTCGGGTGGAAGACCCTTGACGAAACAATCCAGCGTGTCGTTTTCGAAAATATCGTATTGACCGTTTCGGAGTGTTCCGTGATTATCAATTTCGGCTTCGAGAATCGCCGTATCCAAATCTTTGGTTCGACTCATATAGTCGATAATATGTTCGTTTTTGCTTTTTGAAATATTTCCAAGTTCACATCGAAATTCGTTCAAAGTTTTCGCGGCACCAAATAACGTTTTCAACCGCTCACCGAATTGGTGAACGTTCTGGAAGTTATAATCTTCCAGTGCCGTTGCGGCATGACCTTTTAATTTGTTACGAAGGAGCTGAGTGAGGCCCAACTCCTGATGAGGGCGGAACATGTCCCTTGCCCTTTTACAAGCACGAACAAACCGGAGAACCGGTACGTTGTACCCATTGAAGATGGGCACAGATTCAAGTGCGTCTTTAAATTTAATGTTCGCGGGTAATTCTCGATCGTCGCGAACGTTATTTTCGTTTTGTTGTATGTGAGGGACTGGACCGGATTGTCGTTGACCCTCACCATTTTTAATCGAACCAATTTCCCTACTAATTCGACTGACTTCGTTTATCATTGTCGACAGGGTATTTTGCATAGCCTCGAGGGCGTGATGAGTGGTTGAGATTGGTTCATCTCTATTATTCACTTGATCACTAAATTCACACTCACGCGCACTCAGGGCTTCTAATTTTTCGTGCGTTTCTAATTCTCTTCTCAATAACGCCTGTTCTTGTTCGCGAAGTATTTCGCGTTTTGTATCTAATTGATCCGCTAATACGCGGAGTTCCTCTTCACTTAAATGTTTCGAAATTTGGGAATGCTCAGCCATTTTGAATCTCTTATTTTATTTTACACTTTGCGATATGTAACATAAATTTTTTATATTGATTTTTTTTACTTTTACACCAAAGACTTTAGCGTATCCCACCGCTGCCACCAATTTAATATATATATACAAAACCTGTTACGTCGTGGGGCCCAATTTTTTAATCGATAATTAATCCTCTTTTCATTTACCTTTCAGGATTTGAATTTACGAATGGGAAGTGTACCACGAACGTACGGTTTATAATGAATTAAGTCATATGACTTATATGACGGTAAGTTACCGTCGGTGAATTAAAGCGCCACGTTTAAGCGGGAATGTGCCCACTTGGGATAGGCGCTTGGTAAAGTCGTTGGTGTATAATTTGACGCATGAGCGACAGGTAAGCAATCAAGAAAGTAGCGTGAAATTGTGCTTACCTCGGTGAGAAAGAGCGGCGGTGCGTAGCGGGTCAAAATTCCTCGACCGTGTGACCGAATTTGTCCAGGAATCGCAAAGATGTTCCAGCTCGATCCGACCTGTCGTTGCCCAGACGGGTACCCGGCGCTTGTGCTAATGCGATGGCCCGGTGATGCCGATGTTTTTTGGGAGCAATCGGAGACTACGAGGACTGGATTAATTTATGAGGGATACATTCGCTTCGAAAAATAAATATACATGTATAGATTTTATAATTATTTGAACCGATGAGTGAGTGCAGGACGTGCCAGGTTACGGCACCGTCGACTCACTACGTCTGGCTCCACCTCCGCCCGGTTACGGCGATTGGCGGCCAGCCGCGAGAACAAATGTTGAGAATAACGGAAGCCGACGCCCGAACACTAAGCACCGGTGTGACCGTGCCAGTCGCTGACTTACCGAAGTACGGCGGGTCGGCGCGTGTGGCGTGTTCGTGAGGCAAACCTTCCGAATTCCTCGGAAAATACCTTGTTTCTACGTCCGATTTTGGACGGATGAGGGTTTTTTATTTGTTGAGCGAATGTATCGGGAAACGTATTCATCTAACGCATAGGTACAGATTGGTATAAAATAAAATTTGGTACGCTGAGCGAGTCTAGTGCGTGCCAGATTACGGCACCGCCGACTCGCTACGTCTGGCCCACCTCCGCCCGGTTACGGCGATTGGCGGCCAGCCGCGAATACAAATATAAAGGTCAAGGGAAATCGACGTCCGAACACTAAGCACCGGATTAACCGTGCCAGTCGCTAACCTGCCAGATTACGGCGAGTCAGCGGATGTAGCCTGTTCGTGCGTCAGCTTTCCCAAGCCTCATAAAAAGGGGCACTTCGAGATTTGTCCAATTTTGGACAAGTATGATTTTATGAGTGAGACGAATACGTGTGTTAGGAAAAATGGCGTGAGCGAGAGGAAGAGAGAAAGAGAGAAAGAAATGCACTACGAAGATTTGTTCGTTGCGTGGTTACACGCACGAACGAAAGACAAATATATTTTAATTATTTGCTAGGAAAATGTTACACTTTTTCGCGGTCGCCGTATTTTGCGTGATTTTAATAGCGCAAAGAAGTTATATAAAAGATTGTGTATTTTACACGTAAATGAGCGTAGTTACATTCAATAAAGGCAATAATATATGTTTCGTAAATTTATTTGTTGCAGTGTTTGATTTGTTATGTTTCCTTTTATTTTTATTATGATTTAAACAATTAATACCGGTTTTACAGAGACTTATAGTTATACTGACGAAGAGACCGGGGTAAACTCGAAAAGAATATAAAATAGAATAAAATAAGTGTACCGGTTTTCAGAGCGTCGACTCTGCGATGCGCGCTGTTGGAGAGACCGGACGGAACTAACTGGCCAGCTCCAGGAGCGCAATATGTATCCTCGCCCTCTTTGTCTCCGAGACAAAGGGCTTGGCGTCATTACCCTCGCTCTCGAGCTCGGGCCCCATGTAACCGAATATTAGCACTGATAACGTTATTTTTCTCGAGTTGTACATGAGCAATGAAATGAATATTTTTCGTTATCGGCAGGATGTGCTGACTACGTGGTGACCAAGCTCCGAGGCGGTCTGTGAGAAGACTCGCGATGAAGCTGACCGTCTGGGAACAGTTTCGCGGGTTATTCGAGGACTCTCGCGTCCCCAATATATACATAATATAGATATGACAATATTTCTTATTTCTAGGCCATTGCATTATGGTCAACACGAATATACATATATATGTTGGATACTAGTTCGGGGACTCGTGAATGTCCCCGAAATATACATGTAAGTATAGGTATTAAAATTATTATTTGTACTCCGGAGACTCTCTTGGATGTCCCGAGTATATATATATGTATATTGGTGAGTGTCACTTTGAGGACTTATATCCCCGAAGTATGCATGAAAGTAGATATGTATGAAATATTGCCCCGGGACTCGGCTATATGTCCCCGAAGCATATGGAGTACGTATATGTATATATATGTATATACATGTATAGATATTCACTAAAGTTATTGCGAGGACTAATGCCTTCGAAGTATGCATATGAGTATACGAATGGTATATGAGGACTCTGAGGTCCCAGAGTATGTATATATATATATAAATTCGGTAAAGTTATTTCGAGGACTTATGTCCCTAAAGTATGCATGGAAATAGACATGCGGAATTATTATAGGAGGTACTCCAGGGACTCTCGAATATGTCCCTGAAGCATGCAGTTACGTGTATATTTATGTATATATGAGACATAATGATATGGTACTTCGGGGACCCATGTGCGTGTCCCAGAAGTGTACAGGCAAACAGATATGTACGTGTATATGAGGCAAATTGTAAAGTTAATCCGAGCACCCATGTGCTCGTCCCTGAAGTTACAGGTAAGCTTAGCGGTAAAGTTCTTATGGGAACTGTTTGTCCCTAAAGTATACGGGTAGATATACGCATGCTAGATTAAAAGATATATTTTATATAACGGGGTTTCTAAGTGAAATCGACCATATATAGGTCGTTCTGATTAACATGTTCCCCAAGAAAAACATAAATGAGCGCGTTTAGCGCGAGGAAAAAATCTTAATAATTATTACAATTCGTACCAGATATGAATATTTGGAGGGCGAGAGTGCTAGGACGTAACATGAGACTGTTCGGACTCGTTCCCAGTGGGTGATTTTTAAAATGTTTTACTCTCGGCACGAAAATAGCCGTTGAGCACTGCTACTGCTGCTGTGCACAATGAACGTGAACGAATCCGATGCTCCGCGCGGCCTTCTCAGTTTGTAGGGATCATTCGACAACAGAAACATTGGCATGCAGACTCGGATTCGTTTCCCGATTTAAAAGTCGTCGATTCGAACGAAAATTGACGTGAGATTCGACGTTGATAAATACGCCTGTTTGGACCATTTTTTTTATCGGGCCGAGACGAACCCAATATGAAAAACGGTCCACTCACATTCTGTTTTGTGTTTCATTATCCAAATAACCTTGAGACTGTTCGAATTGGTTCGCAGTGGATGGTTTTGAAAAACGTATCACCCTCGGCACGAAAATAGCCATTGACGAGTTCTACTGCTGCTGTTGGACTATGAACGTGAACGAATCCGAAGCTCGGCGCGGCGTTCTCAGTTTGTAGGGATTATTCGACAACAGAAACACTTGCATGCAGACTCGGATTCGTTTCCCGCTTTAAAAGTCGTCGATTCGAACGAAAATTCGCATGAAATTCGACGTTGATAAATACGCCTGTTCCACTGGATGTTTTTTTATCGGATCGAGACGAATCCAATGTGAAAACCGGTGCATTCATATTCTGTTTTGTGTTTCATTATCGAAATAACCTTGAGACTGTTCCGATTCGTTCCAAGAAGGTGATTTTTAAAAATGTTTCACCCTCGGCACGAAAAAAGCCGTTGAGCACTATTACTGGTGCTGTGGACCGTGAACGTTAACGAATCCGATGCTCGGCTCGGCGTTCTCAGTTTGTCGGGACTATTCGACAATAGAAACACTTGCATGCAGACTCGGATTCGGTTCCCGATTTAAAAGTCGCCGATTCGAACGAAAATTCACATGAGATTCGACGTTGATAAATACGCCCGTTTCAACCGTTTGTTTTTTTATCGAATCGAGACGAATCCAATATGTAAAACGGTCTCTTCAAATTCTATTTCATTATCGAAATAACCTTGAGACTGTTCGGACTCGTTCCCAGTGGGTGATTTTTAAAATGTTTTACTCTCGGCACGAAAATAGCCGTTGAGCACTGCTACTGCTGCTGTGCACTATGATCGTGAACGAATCCGATGCTCGGCGCGGCCTTCTCAGTTTGTATCGATTATTCGACAACAGAAACACTTGCATGTAGACTCGGATTCGTTTCCCGATTTAAAAGTGGTCGATTCGAACGAAAATTCACATGTCATTCGACGTTGATAAATAGGCCTGTTCCAACTGTATGTTTTTTATCGGATCGAGACGAATCCAATGTGAAAACCGGGCCATTTATATTCTGTTTTGTGTTCCATTATCGAAATAACCTTGAGACTGTTCGGATTCATTCCCAGTGGGTGATTTTAAAAAATGTATCACCGTCGGCACGAAAATAGCCATTAAGGACTCGTACTGCTGCTGTCGACTATGAACGTGAACGAATCCGATGCTCGGCGCGGCGTTCTCAGTTTGTAGGGATTATTCGACAACAGAAACACTTGCATGCAGACTCGGATTCGTTTCCCGATTTACAAGTCGTCGATTCGAACGAAAATTCGCATGAAATTCGACGTTGATAAATACGCCTGTTCCACTGGATGTTTTTTCATCGGATCGAGACGAATCCAATGTGAAAACCGGTCCATTCATATTCTGTTTTGTGTTTCATTATCGAAATAACCTTGAGACTGTTCGGATTCGTTCCAAGAAGGTGATTTTTAAAAATGTTTCACCCTCGGCACGAAAAAAGCCGTTGAGCACTATTACTGGTGCTGTGGACCGTGAACGTTAACGAATCCGATGCTCGGCTCGGCGTTCTCAGTTTGTAGGGATTATTCGACAATAGAAACACTTGCATGCAGACTCGGATTCTTTTCCCGATTTAAAATCGTCAATTCGAACGAAAATTCACATGAGATTCGACGTTGATAAATACGCTTGTTTGGACCGTTTTTTTTATCGGGCCGAGACGAATCCAATATGAAAAACGGTCCACTCAAATTCTGTTTTGTGTTTCATTATCGAAATAACCTTGAGACTGTTCGAATTGGTTCCCAGTGGATGATTTTGAAAAATGTATCACCCTCGGCACGAAAATAGCCATTGAGGACTCCTACTGCTGCTGTGGACTATGAACGTGAACGAATCCGATGCTCGGCGCGGCGTTCTCAGTTTGTAGGGATTATTCGACAACAGAAACACTTGCATGCAGACTCGGATTCGTTTCCCGATTTAAAAGTCGTCGATTCGAACGAAAATTCGCATGAAATTCGACGTTGATAAATACGCCTGTTCCACTGGATGTTTTTTCATCGGATCGAGACGAATCCAATGTGAAAACCGGTCTCTTCAAATTCTATTTCATTATCGAAATAACCTTGAGACTGTTCGGACTCGTTCCCAGTGGGTGATTTTTAAAATGTTTTACTCTCGGCACGAAAATAGCCGTTGAGCACTGCTACTGCTGCTGTGCACTATGATCGTGAACGAATCCGATGCTCGGCGCGGCCTGCTCAGTTTGTATCGATTATTCGACAACAGAAACACTTGCATGTAGACTCGGATTCGTTTCCCGATTTAAAAGTGGTCGATTCGAACGAAAATTCACATGTCATTCGACGTTGATAAATAGGCCTGTTCCAACTGTATGTTTTTTATCGGATCGAGACGAATCCAATGTGAAAACCGGGCCATTTATATTCTGTTTTGTGTTCCATTATCGAAATAACCTTGAGACTGTTCGGATTCATTCTCAGTGGGTGATTTTAAAAAATGTATCACCGTCGGCACGAAAATAGCCATTAAGGACTCGTACTGCTGCTGTCGACTATGAACGTGAACGAATCCGATGCTCGGCGCGGCGTTCTCAGTTTGTAGGGATTATTCGACAACAGAAACACTTGCATGCAGACTCGGATTCGTTTCCCGATTTACAAGTCGTCGATTCGAACGAAAATTCGCATGAAATTCGACGTTGACAAATACGCCTGTTCCACTGGATGTTTTTTCATCGGATCGAGACGAATCCAATGTGAAAACCGGTCCATTCATATTCTGTTTTGTGTTTCATTATCGAAATAACCTTGAGACTGTTCGGATTCGTTCCAAGAAGGTGATTTTTAAAAATGTTTCACCCTCGGCACGAAAAAAGCCGTTGAGCACTATTACTGGTGCTGTGGACCGTGAACGTTAACGAATCCGATGCTCGGCTCGGCGTTCTCAGTTTGTAGGGATTATTCGACAATAGAAACACTTGCATGCAGACTCGGATTCTTTTCCCGATTTAAAATCGTCAATTCGAACGAAAATTCACATGAGATTCGACGTTGATAAATACGCTTGTTTGGACCGTTTTTTTTTATCGGGCCGAGACGAATCCAATATGAAAAACGGTCCACTCAAATTCTGTTTTGTGTTTCATTATCGAAATAACCTTGAGACTGTTCGAATTGGTTCCCAGTGGATGATTTTGAAAAATGTATCACCCTCGGCACGAAAATAGCCATTGAGGACTCCTACTGCTGCTGTGGACTATGAACGTGAACGAATCCGATGCTCGGCGCGGCGTTCTCAGTTTGTAGGGATTATTCGACAACAGAAACACTTGCATGCAGACTCGGATTCGTTTCCCGATTTAAAAGTCGTCGATTCGAACGAAAATTCGCATGAAATTCGACGTTGATAAATACGCCTGTTCCACTGGATGTTTTTTCATCGGATCGAGACGAATCCAATGTGAAAACCGGTCCATTCATATTCTGTTTTGTGTTTCATTATCGAAATAACCTTGAGACTGTTCGGATTCGTTCCAAGAAGGTGATTTTAAAAAATGTTTCACCCTCGGCACGAAAAAAGCCGTTGAGCACTATTCTGGTGCTGTGGACCGTGAACGTTAACGAATCCGATGCTCGGCTCGGCGTTCTCAGTTTGTCGGGACTATTCGACACTAGAAACACTTGCATGCAGACTCGGATTCGTTTCCCGATTTAAAAGTCGCCGATTCCAACGAAAATTCACATGAGATTCGACGTTGATAAATACGCCCGTTTCAACCGTTTGTTTTTTTATCGAATCGAGACGAATCCAATATGTAAAACGGTCGCTTCAAATTCTGTTTCATTATCGAAATAACCTTGAGACTGTTCGGACTCGTTCCCAGTGGGTGATTTTTAAAATGTTTTACTCTCGGCACGAAAATAGCCGTTGAGCACTGCTACTGCTGCTGTGCTCTATGATCGTGAACGAATCCGATGCTCGGCGCGGCCTTCTCAGTTTGTATCGATTATTCGACAACAGAAACAATTGCATGTAGACTCGGATTCGTTTCCCGATTTAAAAGTGGTCGATTCGAACGAAAATTCACATGTCATTCGACGTTGATAAATACGCCTGTTCCAACTGTATGTTTTTTATCGGATCGAGACGAATCCAATGTGAAAACCGGGCCATTTATATTCTGTTTTGTGTTCCATTATCGAAATAACCTTGAGACTGTTCGGATTCATTCCCAGTGGGTGATTTTAAAAAATGTATCACCGTCGGCACGAAAATAGCCATTAAGGACTCGTACTGCTACTGTCGACTATGAACGTGAACGAATCCGATGCTCGGCGCGGCGTTCTCAGTTTGTAGGGATTATTCGACAACAGAAACACTTGCATGCAGACTCGGATTCGTTTCCCGATTTAAAAGTAGTCGATTCGAACGAAAATTCGCATGAAATTCGACGTTGATAAATACGCCTGTTCCACTGGATGTTTTTTTCATCGGATCGAGACGAATCCAATGTGAAAACCGGTCCATTCATATTCTGTTTTGTGTTTCATTATCGAAATAACCTTGAGACTGTTCGGATTCGTTCCAAGAAGGTGATTTTTAAAAATGTTTCACCCTCGGCACGAAAAAAGCCGTTGAGCACTATTACTGGTGCTGTGGACCGTGAACGTTAACGAATCCGATGCTCGGCTCGGCGTTTTCAGTTTGTAGGGATTATTCGACAATAGAAACACTTGCATGCAGACTCGGATTCGTTTCCCGATTCACAATCGTCAATTCGAACGAAAATTCACATGAGATTCGACGTTGATAAATACGCTTGTTTGGACCGTTTTTTTTATCGGGCCGAGACGAATCCAATATGAAAAACGGTCCACTCAAATTCTGTTTTGTGTTTCGTTATCGAAATAACCTTGAGACTGTTCGAATTGGTTCCCAGTGGATGATTTTGAAAAATGTATCACCCTCGGCACGAAAATAGCCATTGAGGACTCCTACTGCTGCTGTGGACTATGAACGTGAACAAATCCGATGCTCGGGGCGGCGTTCTCAGTTTGTAGGGATTATTTGACAACAGAAACACTTGCATGCAGACTCGGATTCGTTTCCCGATTTAAAAGTCGTCGATTCGAACGAAAATTCGCATGAAATTCGACGTTGATAAATACGCCGGTTTCAACCGTTTGTTTTTTTATCGAATCGAGACGAATCCAATATGTAAAACGGCCCATTCAAATTCTGTTTTGTGTTTCATTATCGAAATAACCTTGAGACTCTTCGGACTCGTTCCCAGTGGGTGATTTTTAAAAATGTTTCACTCTCGGCACGAAAATAGCCGTTGAGTACTGCTACTGTTGCTGTGGACTATGAACGTGAACGAATCCGATGCTCGGCGCGGCGTTCTCAGTTTGTAGGGATTATTCGACAACAGAAACACTTGCATGCAGACTCGGATTCGTTTCCCGATTTAAAAGTCGTCGATTCGAACGAAAATTCACATGAAATTCGACGTTGATAAATACGCCTGTTCCACTGGATGTTTTTTTATCGGATCGAGACGAATCCAATGTGAAAACCGGTCCATTTATATTCTGTTTTGTGTTTCATTATCGAAATAACCTTGAGACTGTTCGGATTCGTGCCAAGAAGGTGATTTTTAAAAATGTTTCACCCTCGGCACGAAAAAAGCCGTTGCGCACTATTACTGGTGCTGTGGACCGTGAACGTTAACGAATCCGATGCTCGGCTCGGCGTTCTCAGTTTGTAGGGATTATTCGACAATAGAAACACTTGAATGCAGACTCGGATTCGTTTCCCGATTTAAAACTCGTCGATTCGAACGAAAATTCACATGAGATTCGACACCATAAATACGCCTGGTTCAACCATTTTTTGTTATCGGACCGAGACGAATCCAATTTGAAAATCGGTCCACTCAAATCCTGTTTTGTGTTTCATTATCGAAATGACCTTGAGACTATTCGAATTCGTTCCCAGTGGATGATTTTTGAAAATGTATCACCCTCGGCACGAAAATAGCCATTGAGGACTCCTACTGCTGCTGTGGACTATGAACGTGAACGAATCCAATGCTCGGCGCGGCGTTCTCAGTTTGTAAGGATTATTCGACAACAGAAACACTTGCATGCAGACTCGGATTCGTTTACCGATTTAAAAGTCGTCCATTCAAACGAAAATTCACATGAAATTCGACGTTGATAAATACGCCTGTCCCAACTGTATGTTTTTTATCGGATCGAGACGAATCCAATGTGAAAATCGGTCCATTCATATTCTGTTTTGTGTTTCATTATCGAAATAACCTTGAGACTGTTTGGATTCATTCCAAGAAGGTGATTTTTTAAAATGTTTCACCCTCGGCACGAAAAAAGCCGTTGAGCACTATTACTGGTGCTGTGGACTCTGCACGTGAACGATTCCGATGCTCGGCGCGGCGTTCTCAGTTTGTAGGGATTATTCGACAACAGAAACACTTGCATGCAGACTCGGATTCGTTTCCCGATTTAAAATCGTCAATTCGAACGAAAATTCACATGAGATTCGACGTTGATAAATACGCCTGTTTGGACCGTTTTTTTTATGGGGCTGAGACGAATCCAATATGAAAAATGGTCCACTCAAATCCTGTTTTGTGTTTCATTATCGAAATAACCTTGAGACTGTTCGAATTCGTTCCCAGTGGATGATTTTTGAAAATGTATCACCCTCGGCACGAAAATAGCCATTGAGGACTCCTACTGCTGCTGTGGACTATGAACGTGAACGAATCCAATGCTCGGCGCGGCGTTCTCAGTTTGTAAGGATTATTCGACAACAGAAACACTTGCAGGCAGACTCGGATTCGTTTACCGATTTAAAAGTCGTCCATTCAAACGAAAATTCACATGAAATTCGACGTTGATAAATACGCCTGTCCCAACTGTATGTTTTTTATCGGATCGAGACGAATCCAATGTGAAAATCGGTCCATTCATATTCTGTTTTGTGTTTCATTATCGAAATAACCTTGAGACTGTTTGGATTCGTTCCAAGAAGGTGATTTTTTAAAATGTTTCATCCTCGGCACGAAAAAAGCCGTTGAGCACTATTACTGGTGCTGTGAACTCTGCACGTGAACGAATCCGATGCTCGGCGCGGCGTTCTCAGTTTGTAGGGATTATTCGACAACAGAAACACTTGCATGCAGACTCGGATTCGTTTCCCGATTTAAAATCGTCAATTCGAACGAAAATTCACATGAGATTCGACGTTGATGAATACGCCTGTTTGGACCGTTTTTTTTATCGGGCTGAGACGAATCCAATATGAAAAACGGTCCACTCAAATTCTGTTTTGTGTTTCATTATCGAAATAACCTAGAGACTGTTCGGATTCGTTGCCAGAAGGAGATTTTGACAAATGTTTCACCCTCGGCACGAAAAAAGCCGTTGAGGATTACTACTGCTTCTGTGGACTGTGAACGTGAACGAATCCGATGCTCGGCGCGGCGTTCTTAGGTTGTAGGGATTATTCGACAACACAAACACTTGCATGCAGACTCGGATTCGTTTCTCGATTTAGAAGTCGTCGATTCGAACGAAAATTCACATGAGATTCGACGTTGATAAATACGCCGGTTTCAACCGTTTGTTTTTTTTTTATCGAATCGAGACGAATCCAATATGTAAAACGGTCCATTTAAATTCTGTTTTCTGTTTCATTATCGATATAACCTTGAGACTGTTCGGACTCGTACCCAGTGGATTATTTTTAAAATGTTTTACTCTCGGCACGAAAATAGCCATTAAGGACTCCTACTGCTGCTGTGGACTATGAACGTCAACGAATCCGATGCTCGGCGCGGTGTTCTCAGTTTGTAGGGATTATTCGACAACAGAAACACTTGCATGCAGACTCGGATTCGTTTCCCGATTTAAAAGTCGTCCATTCAAACGAAAATTCACATGAAATTCGACGTTGATAAATACGCCTGTCCCAACTGTATGTTTTTTATCGGATCGAGACGAATCCAATGTGAAAATCGGTCCATTCATATTCTGTTTTGTGTTTCATTATCGAAATAACCTTGAGACTGTTTGGATTCGTTCCAAGAAGGTGATTTTTTAAAATGTTTCACCCTCGGCACGAAAAAAGCCGTTGAGCACTATTACTGGTGCTGTGGACTCTGCACGTGAACGAATCCGATGCTCGGCGCGGCGTTCTCAGTTTGTAGGGATTATTCGACAACAGAAACACTTGCATGCAGACTCGGATTCGTTTCCCGATTTAAAATCGTCAATTCGAACGAAAATTCACATGAGATTCGACGTTGATGAATACGCCTGTTTGGACCGTTTTTTTTTTATCGGGCTGAGACGAATCCAATATGAAAAACGGTCCACTCAAATTCTGTTTTGTGTTTTATTATCGAAATAACCTAGAGACTGTTCGGATTCGTTCCCAGAAGGAGATTTTGACAAATGTTTCACCCTCGGCACGAAAAAAGCCGTTGAGGATTACTACTGCTTCTGTGGACTGTGAACGTGAACGAATCCGATGCTCGGCGCGGCGTTCTTAGGTTGTAGGGATTATTCGACAACACAAACACTTGCATGCAGACTCGGATTCGTTTCTCGATTTAGAAGTCGTCGATTCGAACGAAAATTCACATGAGATTCGACGTTGATAAATACGCCGGTTTCAACCGTTTGTTTTTTTTTATCGAATCGAGACGAATCCAATATGTAAAACGGTCCATTCAAATTCTGTTTTCTGTTTCATTATCGATATAACCTTGAGACTGTTCGGACTCGTACCCAGTGGGTTATTTTTAAGATGTTTTACTCTCGGCACGAAAATAGCCGTTGAGCACTGCTACTGCTGCTGTGGACTATGAACGTGAACGAATCCGATGCTCGGCCCGGCGTTCTCAGTAGGTAGGGATTATTCCACAACAGAAACACTTACATGCATACTCGGATTCGTTTCCTGATTTAAAAGTCGTCGATTCGAAGAGAACTTTGACTGCGAATTCTTATTCAGCGACCTGGAAAACCCCCGAGTACATACTTTCACCTGAAATGAATACGTTTTTGACTTTTGGCCGGCCTTTTGGGATTCCGGACCACTGTGTGACACCTTCAATGAGGTCCCGGACTCGAGGCAATGTTAGGTCGCTATTTTGCATCTGAAAAGAGTAGATTGATTCTATTCCATATTTTCACAAACCCATTAAACCCGTTCCACGATAAATCGCGAATGCCGTAATGCCGTTCTTCTTAGCTTGTCCCCTTAAATGCGGTTTCCCAAAGTCGAGTTTTCGTTCAAGTTTCAACTGTCACTGCACAAGTCGATAAATGTACTTTATCTCGTAAAAATTTTCTACTTCGATTCAAAATAAGTGTCACGCGTGCGCTTCTTTAGCGTGAGCCCCTTAACATTTCTCGGCGATAATCAACATCTCGCTATGGAACTTTCTCACACCCAAAAACGAAACGTTCGCCCCGTTTGAAGGAAGTCCTCTGATCCGTTTTCGACAAACAAATTTGCACGCGTCCCGTTTTGCAATTCAACCCCTTAAATCCCACTCTCAGACGCCTCCTCTTGCCGTAAAACTCTAAGGTGAACTTACTTCCTCATAATTTTTAAGACCGCCCTCACATTTAATCGTCACGCATTCTTTATTATCTTAATTGACCACTTAAACACGATTTCGGGAAGACCGCTTTCTTCGCGTTCAAAAATGGTACATCCACCCAGCGCGGCTCGAATCGTTAGGCCAGTCGTCGAATGTCTCATGACAATCGCTCGTTTAATTATTGACTCGTGGCCAGGGCTTTTAGGTGTTTTCGTATTTTTTCTTCGCCGATTGCGCGGGACCTGCAAATAAATGAAGCCCGTTCGACATTCATATTCCACGTTACACTCGCACACTCGGACGCCTGTCATCGTAACGTCAGCCACGACCCGACATCTCCCGGTGACTTCTGCAACCTCATGACAGCCACGTCAAGAAGATAGCGGCGAATGCTCCAACGTCCACTCCCTTCCTGGCCATTCCAACTCCGCCGTTCCTCGGAGTTCCGTTTGAACTATCGTTTGATATTGATTTTTCAATGGCGTTTTTCTCAATGGTACCATTTTTTGAGGCCCTCATCCGGGTCCTACGTGTTCAAAATCAAGTCCACTTTGCTTCTCTAAGCGCGGAATGCCATTTTTATTTTTACCCAGAATTTTTTTTTGTTGTCATATACTTTTCCCACATAGGCGCTATATTTTTTTTCGAAGAGTTCTCGAAAAACCATTTCAAAAGCGCACCTTTGCCGTCCCAAAATGGCCGCGCAAGAATTTAAAAAATGGGTGGCCACATTATAATTGTCACCCTGTATACCTACCTGCATGCTTCAGGGACATATACGAGAGTCCCTGGAATACCTCGTATAATAATTCCGTATGTCTATTTCCATGCATACTTTAGGGACATAAGTCCTCGAACTAACTTCAATGAATATATATATTTTATACATACTCTAAGACCTCAGAGTCCTCATGTACCATACGTATACGCATATGCATACTTCGAAGGCATTAGTCCTCGGAATAACTTTAGTGAATATATATATATATTGTGACGTTGCGTCACAAGGGAAATAGAGAAAAGCCCGCGTGACCACGCTCGGGCTTGGTCTCCGCCACGCACCTTTGTTCGGAAAAATTACATTGTTAATTTTAAGATATTTTTAAGGATTTCTTTATATCGAAGCTGCGACACAATCTCCCCCGTCCTTCCCGCATCCCCTTATCGCGATCGCGACGCGACCACCCGGACTGTCGACTGGAGCCACGTCGGCCCGGCCGTCAACTCCGAGATCCAGCAACGCCATCTCCCGACGACGCGGACAGTGGACTGGCCGCCCGAGGGCATCCCGCTGCCATCTCCCGAGTCTCCGGTCTACCGCGCGTCAGGAGAGACTGCAGCTCTCGCGCGGTATGGCTGGCGAGCGCCGTATCGACTGGGGCGCTCCTCGACTCGGGAGGGAAAAGATTCACCGAGGAGACGACCGAAAGGGCGAGCCACGACGATCGAGACGAAAAATCGATAGGAGGTCCGTCGTCTAGAACGGGATTGGGCGCGACGAGGAAGCCGGCGGGCGTAGACCCGCACTTAGTCCTGGAGCGTGGTCGAGCGAGGTAGCGACGCGAAAAAGCCCCAGCGCAAAAGTGAGCGAAAGGAGAAAGAGAATACGAGACAGAAAAGACGATTAAAGGACGTTAAATCCAAGTCGAGTTGTTTGGGAAGAACTTCTCAGCAAACTGTAAGTTTTTCCTCTTTTCTCTTTTGCAAGAGCGGCTAACGAAAGCCGCTAAAATCAGTTCGGGAAAAATTGGTCGCACGGGCGATCGTCAATTCGTTCCCTTCACCCCTCCACCGTCATTCCTGATCGTCGTCCCTTTTCCGTGCGCGTCGCTTCAATGAAGTGTAAATGAGATTAAGAAATTCTAGAGTCCGTGCGAGCCATCCGAGCAATTGGCTCGAGTAAAATAGTCGAAGCCCTATCGTAATAAAGTGTAAAAAGGTGCTCGTGGCGGATCTCCGTTGTCCCTCGCGGAATTTCCCTCGCGCGCGCGTAGTCGCGGCCGCCTCGAGTAACATTTCCCGTGAGAATAAGTCGCGGCGCGATAAAATCGCGCAATCAGTATTTTGTTTTTGCGCATTATTAAGTCGAGGATTGTAAAATTAAGTTTAAAATAGTCGTGGTATATTAAGTGGCCATCGTGTTCGAGAACCCCGTCCGTCCCCAGATACCCTGAGACGTCCCCATTTCAATTTGTATCGAGTCTCTCGCTTGCCGGCCGAAGGCCGTGTTTGTTTTGGTTTTTGTTCGGTATCTCGAGATTGAGTACGCGCTAAGCGCGTTGCCCGAGAACGGCTGGCGCCGAACATTAATATACGAAATTTATGAAGAGAAAAGAATAAACGGGTCGAGAAATAGCGTTTGGGACTTCGCGTGTCCAGTAACCCGTCAAATAATTCGAGTCAAAATTATTATCATTGCGGAGTTAATTTAAATTATATCGAGTCTTATTTCATTATTGGTTTTTGTAATTTATCACTTAACTTCAGTTTTTCTTGTATCAAGTCTAGTTTTTTTTTGCATTAATTAAATTATATTTGAATTTATCATTTGTAGAACCAGTGTTCATTTCCCCTTCCCCCTTCCTCCGCCTACAGTAACACGCGATACCCGTCATAAAATTGGCGCCCAACGTGGGGCCCGAAAAAACTTTTGTTTTTTTTTTAAGAAAAGAGCCCACCACGACTATTATTGTTGTTAAAATTATTATTGTTAATTTTTGAATTAATAATAATTATTTTTCGAAAATTATTATTTTTCGTTTTCAGATTAAATAAAACATTTATTCGGTGTGAACGGTTCGAATCGAATAGTTTTTTTTGTGTTTTGTGAGAAATAATAATGACCCCCACCCCTGACAGGTATAGCCTGCCCCGCCACGGCACTCGCAACTTGAGAATTTTCCGAGGAACGGAAAACTCGGACGACCGAGTTTTCGTCTAATTGTCGTGTCACGGTCCCACACGACTCCTATTCCCAAACCCAGTCTCACGCCCTCATATCAACTGTTTCCCACAGCTCTCACCTAAACCTAATCCTCCTTCCTAGAAACCCTCAGCAGAAACTAAATCTCCCTTCCCAGAAGTCCTCTCCAGCATCTCTCTTTCTCTCTCTCTCTCTCCTGGGTCACATTGTCCCCGAGCCCATGCGCTTCTCGCGCGTGGCATCCCCTCCATCTTCCTAAGGCCCCTCCACTCAGCCACGCTTCCTCCTGCTGGACCAAGAGCCAGCAGTCCATCCTAAAACCTCGAACACCTAAGTGCACTCCCTCGCCAAGACCAATAGAGAATAAAAGACCAAGTCGAAAGTCCGTGTCCGAGTTAATAGTTCTCGCGAAATCCCTAAATACCTGCTCGATCATCACAAATTGGTGTCAGAAGTGGGATTCGCGAAACGCCCCACTCGTGTCTTGAAAGATCGCGAAAAAGTTAAATAATAACATTTAGCGGGCCCGTACACCCCGCTCAGTATTATATATAAAAAAAAGAAGAAACACTTCAGACGCTCACACACACAATACAAGCGCTCAGCGTTCAAGCGACACACACACGGACGAGACGAGAAACAACGGAACACATTTACAAACACAAAAACGGAATCAACCCATCATATATAGAAGGAAGGAAGGGGATTGACGGACTAAAGGCCCTTCTATGAAAATTATTCTTCTTCTCATCACGGCAATGTAAGTAATTTCGAAATTCACTTTTTCTTTCTCTAATATTTTCAAGCCCTCTCTTACGAGTGGCAACGAAAGACGTTTCTCTCCACACGTTAAAGTGTGTGAAAGCATCCAACCTCGAGAGCCCATGTGACGCATGAGCGTATACTGCTAGCCTACTCACATCGACAAGGCTCCTTACGTATGTATTGAGAACACAACGCTCTGTTCATTCTTTCTTTCTCGCTTTCTACCGCTATCGCACTCGCTCAAACACACGCGTAACGAAACTTCGTCACCTCTGCGTCCCCCTCGCCTCTTAACTCTCATAGGAAAATTAAAACTCGGATAGGAAATAATTTGTAAAAGAGTTATATTTTGTAAATTATAAATTTTTCGAAGAAAACAATCGGTCCATATGTTGAAGAATTAAAAAAAAAGGGAGAGGAAAATACAATGATTAAAATCCTATAAACTCTCAACATTCGAAAAATAAAATTTTCCAAACTCGAAATACTTTGAACAGAACAAAATTTCGACACGTTAGAAATATTTAAAAAAAAACACAAAAAAAAAACAAAAACAAACAGAATATAACAACGAAAGAGATACGTTAGATTATACAAATAGGCATAGGCACAATACATATTTACTCTATTTTCATTTTTTTTTCCTTCACTCTTTCTTTCTTTATTTCTTTTTCATGTTCACCTTATAAAAAAAACCAACAAAGCAACAAAAAAAATAATAATAAAAGAAAGAATTTCTGCAAACAACGGAAAAAGTGTATCTCTCATTCGTCACTGACCAACGAGGACCAACCGAATCCTGAATAACAAACCTACACCTACTAATACCCAAGCTAATCAGAATTCAGACTGATTCAGGTGCAACCAAAAGAAGGGAATGATAAAAAATATATATATACATTTGGGCAAACAACGAATCTAGGAAAAAAAAGAGGAACCTTATGCCAAAAAGTAAATCACAGCAAACTATAAAGGAAACAAAGGCAAAGACTATCGTCAACGAAGGAGCAAATATTTGGGTTCTTCTTCTCTTTTTACATATATATACATATGTATATGGCATTACCAACCACACACACACCCGTCCTTTCATAACCAAAACAGCCCCTACTAACTCATCTAAACTAATCTTATAGTCAGTTTCAGATCCACGGCCATAACTCTATCATACCAAATTAAAAGATTACTTTAGCAGGAACAAAATCATTACACGGCACAAAATTACCACACGGAACAAAAATTACTACATGGAACAAAAACTACTACACGGAACAAAATTATCACACGGAACACATCTCATCCCGACTAAGCACATTCGAACTGTTCCGCCCGACTAAACTGCGGCCCGAATTGCGCTTACAGCGCAATGGAACCACACCCCTAACAAACGCACATATTTTGGGACACCCACGTTACACTACATAAGTACACACATACACCACACACACACACACACACATTTTTACATAAATACACGCATACACACCACACACACACTTTTATTTTATTATATAGAATCAATAAAAAAAAGCTTTGTAACCCACGATGCGGAGCATCGTTCTTCTAAGAGGGGGAGTGTCACGGTCCCACACGACTCCTATTCCCAAACCCAGTCTCACGCCCTCATATCAACTGTTTCCCACAGCTTTCACCTAAACCTAATCCTCCTTCCTAGAAACCCTCAGCAGAAACTAAATCTCCCTTCCCAGAAGTCCTCTCCAGCATCTCTCTTTCTCTCTCTCTTTCTCTCCTGGGTCCCATTGTCCCCGAGCCCATGCGCTTCTCGCGCGTGGCATCCCCTCCACCTTCCTAAGGCCCCTCCACTCAGCCACGCTTCCTCCTGCTGGACCGAGAGCCAGCAGTCCATCCTAAAACCTCGAACACCTAAGTGCACTCCCTCGCCAAGACCAATAGAGAATAAAAGACCAAGTCGAAAGTCCGTGTCCGAGTTAATAGTTCTCGCGAAATCCCTAAATACCCGCTCGATCATCACAGTCGCACCTGATTATTTTTTTTTGAGTTTCGCTAACAATTAAATAGAAAATAAAATTGTTTTTTGTGTTAGCGATTGGAATTTATTTTTGCACATTGTCGGCGACCGCATTTACCCTTTTTTCCCCTAGAACCCATACTTGCTTGTGTACTTGGCAATTTGTTTTTTTTTTGTTGGCTGGCGACTTTTCAGGCCGTGGAGTGCCAAGGAAAGTCCTAGTTTTGCATTATTGCTTTGGCAATTGAGAAATTAATTATTGCGTTATTGCTCTGGCAATTAAGAAATTAATTTGTGCACTATTGCGCTGGCAATAAAAAAAATTAATTTGGCGTTATTGCTCTGGCAATTAAAATAGTTTTTCTGCATTGTTGCTTTGGCAATTGGGAAGCATTTATTATTGCTTAAGGGAATACCGCTTGCTAAAGAATACTGAGCTGACTTATATTGTGAATATTTGCTTAAGGATTTTCGCATACTGGCTATTCGTCTCTTTTGTCGGAATTGATTTTTTTTAAATGAAATAATATTATTGACTACCTGTTTTTTTTTGTGTTTTCTTTTTTTTTGCAATTGGTACTGATTGGCCATTTGTTTTTTTTTGCGTTTTTTTCTTCAATTCCGAAAATATTTTGGAATAGCTTGGTACTGACACGGATTTTGCTTGCTTAGTATTTTTGTGTATTTTGCGATGACTTTTGACATGACGGTATAAATTCCCATTTTTTGTTTGCTTGTTTGCGCTTTCGCGTTATCCTCGCTGACCACGCATATCCCTCCCCAATTTTCTTCACGTTTTGGAGAAGTGCTGACCCTCGCCCCAATACTTTTCATCACGAAGCCCTAATAAAGACCGGGACGCTGAGTCCCTCGCGAACGGTCACCCCACACCCCAAACGATCCCCAAATATTTTCTGTTCTTTTGTGGGGCCTCCTGAATAATTTAAGGAAAATTTCATTGTTTTAGCTGGGAATCAGACATCCCTTAAGGAATAATTATTCAGTTGGCGGAATAAGATAAAGAATAGAAGACTCGACAACTCTTAAATTTTCACGGCATTAAGGAACATTTTTGGAGAATATTGCGATGTCAGAGTCCGGGAAATAATCCTCACTTGGAAACTTAGAGTCAGTTTATCCAAATAAACCGAAGTAACGTTACAGTCCCAGGGAGTAGACTCAACGAACAAATTGTCGAATTAGACTTTCCATTGTTGTTTATTGCAGTATTTTTCTTTTAGAAATTGAGTTACTGAAGCCATTAGGTTTTATTAAATTTTTGTGTTTTTGTTTTGACCAAGGATTTATATTCCGTTTTTAACCGTGCCGCGGAGTAATCGAGAGCGGTTTGCCCTCCCCAACCCCCCATTTTTTTCCGTTTATTGCGTTTAGCACATCCGCAACATGGAAGATACCCCGGTGACGACGAGTACAGTCACAACCCCCACCCGTACGTCCCCCGTTATGACCACTTCCCCCATAGACCACACCCGAGGACCGACATCGCCCCTCTCAGTGGATGTAGCCAATCTCTCGTTGATGGCTACGGAAGAGAGGATAGCACGACAAAAAGTTGAGCGGTTGACGACAATGCGGGACATCCTAGCAGCCTGTGACCGAGCGGGTCTCAACACGGACGGGACACAAAGCGAGGTACAGGATCGTCTCATCCGGCACCAAATAAGGACACGGATTCCAGGAGCCTTAATCCGTTGGGATGTCCGGAAGGATGAGCGGGGGGACGCCCCCCATTCACACTGGCGGCTGCATTGGTCGACCCACTGACGGCTACGCTATTCGGATCATCGACCGCTGCCAGCCACCAACCCCCGACATACGAGGAGTACCGGCCAACACAGAGGCGGACGATGACGCCGCCACCCCACGGGTCCCAAGTAGAGGCAGTGGGTCCGGATGACCACGATAGAATGCCGACGCCATCGCCCAGGAGACTGCCGGTCCAGCGGGATCGGAGATCGGCAACAGGGATTTAGTCCGACACCCGCGCCCAGAGGAAACATCACCGCGGCCCCCGACCGTACCGCGGTCACCTTTGTCCTTCCCCCTTCCCAGTCACCTCACTAACCATCCCAAGCCTTCCCCACATCTAGTCCAACTGCCACAGGATTGTTAAGGATTAGCGGTAGCCAGAAGTGGCCACCGCATGACACGTATACCCTGTCGGCACCCACCCCCCGGAACAGTACCCGAATAGGACCCCTCCCAAAGGCTCGGTCGCGATATGCAGACCCTCCCCCTCCCCGACCCCGATCACAGCAGGACTCGTCACAAAATTACGACTCGCAAGGGCCACGGCATGCGAGAGGAATAGACCATTGGCAGAGATACGGGCCCCGATTCGCGGGGAATCCGGACGAAGATGCCGAGGAATTTCTGTGGAGGATGCACGAATACTGCATCTCAAGGAAAAGCTTACGGAGGAAGATCTGATGGACGCCCTTCCCGAGGCTTTCAAAGGTGACGCTCTTCTATGGTTGAGAGTAGAACGAGGGGAATGGAGCTCGTACGAGGAATTCGTATTCTACTTTCGGGAACGATTCGGCCATGGAGACCTACAGGAACGTCTCCGAAAGGAAATAGAACTCCGCACGCAGGGGCCGGGAGAGCCTATGGCGGAGTTCATCGTGAAGATCAGGACCCTTTTCAATCACTTGAGCCCACCGTTGAGCAAAGTGATTCAACTGGATATGTGCTGCGAGAATCTGCACCCGGATTACGCCGAGCACATCCAGCGGAAGGATGTGAGCAGCTTCCTCGATGTCCAGCGGCTGGGACGCAGCCGCGAGATATTTTGGGGAAAAGCGAAGGCCTACAGGGCACTGCCGAAGAAGGGTCTGACACTTCTGCCCTCGGCATCGTATGAGCAGCGTGGACGGGAGGCCCGCATGAAGGTAGCCTCTCTGGAGGAGCCAGAGGAATACGAGCCCGCCGAGTATGAGGAGCCCTACCCCACTCCCCCGCCTACCCCCATCACCGAACCGAACCCCTCGCCAGAACCCCTCCGACTCAGCCGCGAAGACCAAGGGTCGTAGCGGCTACCCCAAGAAGGCGAAGCAGCCTCAGAAACCCCCTTCCCCACCTAAACCCCCATCCGCCCCTTGCTCCCCGCATACCTGGAAGAACCCGCCAGAAAAACCCCCCGCGAATCCCCCACGAATTCCCCAAAACCCGTTCCCGAAACAACCTCGGCCCAGCAATCCTAAAGGACCTGGCCTGAGGTGTTATAACTGCCGGCAACCGGGACACCGTTACCGGGAGTGCACACAGTTAATGGGCCGATTGTGCAGAATCTGTGGATGGCCCGGATGTGATGTCAACTCGTGCCGGAATTGCGAACGAAAGCGTTCGGAAAACGCCCCGTCGGGAGGGCGAGTAAGCCCCTGTACCTCCCGACGGTCGTTAGAGAAGGAGAACCTCCTTCAGATACCCCGACCCCAGCCGCAGCCTGACTGTGCCATGACCAGCGTAGCACCAGAGCAGCAGGCAGAGTCCAACCCGCCCCCAACAGAACCAGAAACCGAAACAGACTTGTTCCCGTGCGAACATATGGCTTCCCGAGAAGAGGAAGGCGTAGCTGACCGAGAAGAAATGTTTATCGGAGCTTTAAGTATGGACGCTCGCCACCACTGATGGATTAACGTGGGTGGCGAACTCCTATTGGCGTTGGTTGATCCTGGTTCTACGAAAACGTACCTCGGGCTGGAGGTAGCAAGGAGGAGAGGACTCCTCTTGTAACCGATAGTGGAGGGCGTTCGGGTGCCCAACGGGGCAGTAGTTCCGGTAGACGGGGCAGTCACCCTGACCTTCGATCTCACAGGAAAAGTCCAATCCCTCCAGGTACGTGTAGCCGCGTTAGGCTACGAATTTGTTATGGGGATTGACTTTTTGAGGTTGTTCGGAATGCGTGTGGATTACAAAACGGATACGTGGTCCCTTCACAGTGGTCCGGAGCGTAGCTTTGCGACACCGGGTGGGCCACGTTGGAGCATCCCCGCATTCCCCGAGGCTGCAGGCTTGGAACCTGCATCGGTCTCGGCAAATAGACGTCTAGAAGCCCTTCTGGACGAGTTAGTATCCCCCTCAGAGGACGGACAGTTAGGACGAACGAACCTGACGCAACATTATATCGACGTGCAAGGGCACCCCCCGATCCGACAGAAGCCCCGTACAATTTCCCCGTACCTCCTCCGAATAGCCCAAGCCGAAGTCGATAAGATGGTCCAAGAGGGAGTGATCGAGAGGACGAAGAGCTCTTGGCTGAGTAACCCGGTGATCGTCCCGAAGCCAGGCGGAAAGCATCGTTTCTGCATTGACTATCGCGACGTGAACCGGGTAACAATGAAGGACGCCTACCCTCTTCCCAATATGGATCGGATCTTGGATGGTCTTCGGCTAGCCCGGTTCATCTCGAAGTTGGATCTGAGCCAGGCTTATTTCCAGATCCCTGTAGATCCCCAAAGTCGTCCTGTCACCGCCTTCGCCGTTCCTGGCCGAGGACTTTTCCAGTTCAGGCGAATGCCGTTCGGGCTGACGAACGCACCAGCGACGTTTCAGCGGCTGATGGATCAGCTCATCGATCCGGCATGGGAGCCCCATGTCTTTGCGTATCTCGATGACGTGAGCATCGCCACCGACACCGAAGCTGAGCACTTCGAGTATTTGAGGATCGTCCTGGAAGTCTTCCGAGCCGCGGGGCTCACCATCAACCGGGAGAAAAGCGATTTTTTTTTACCCGGAAGTAACGTATCTAAGATACGCCATCGGCCGGGACGGATTGAAGGCAGACCCGGAAAAAGTTGCCCCTATTCTAGCATACCCTCCGCCCAGGACCCTTCGGCAATTACGCCGTTTCCTGGGAATGGTAGGGTGATATGCCCGATTTTTACCCACCCTTTCGCGGGATAAAATTCCCCTGACCGAGCTCCTAAAAAAGGATGTTCCCTGGAACTGGGGGACCGAACAGCAGGAAGCCTTCGAGTCTCTCCGCGAAGCCCTAAGTCAGATCCCTATCCTAGTCCGCCCCGATTTCACCCGCCCTTTCGTCCTCCAGACAGACGCCAGCGACTCGGCCGTGGGAGCCGTCCTGACGCAGGAATTCGACGGTGAAGAGCATCCGATCGCGTTTGCCAGCAGGGTGCTGAGTAACGCAGAACGCAAATACACCGTCACAGAGAAGGAGTGCTTGGCGGTAATTTGGGCAGTGAGGAAGTTTCGACCGTACATCGAAGGCACTCACGTTACTGTCATCACCTACCACAGCAGTCTCCAATGGCTAAGGAATCTGAAGGACCCTTCGGGACGATTAGCCAGGTGGGCACTCTCGATGCAAGCATGGGACCTGACGATCGTCCATAGGAAAGGAACCCTTCATGTTGTCCCTGGTGCCCTTTCCCGCATGTACGAGGATACCGACGCTGCTTTAGCCGCGCTCGGAGAAAGTACCGACCCATGGTACCTGGACAAAGTACAAAACGTCCGTGAATTCCCCTGGAAATACCCAAGCTGGAAACTCGAGGACAACAAACTGTACTACCATCGGCAGCATTCGATCATCGATCCGACGATTGTGGATTTGGATGCCTGGAAGCTTGTCTTGCCGGCCGAGACTAAGCCGCGAGCAATGGAGGATACCCATCAAGGACCCCAGGCTGGCCACCTGGGTACTGATAAGACGTATCAACGGGTCATCCAGGATTTCTTCTGGCCAGGCATATTCCAAGATGTAGCACGATACGTGGCGCGTTGTCCCGTATGCCAGCTCCACAAGGTTTCGCAGTTACCCCCGTCCGGCTTTATGCGAGAGCGCACCACGGAAGGTCCATGGTGCGTAGTCGCTGCCGACGTGATGGGTCCGTTTCCCCCCAGCAAAGCCAAGAACCGTTACGTCGTTGTCTTCCAGGATGTCTTCACGAAGTTCGTGGAAGCTAAGGCGCTCGGTAGTGCTACCGGCGCCACAATAATGAAGGCATTCGAGACTCTGGTGGTCAACCGGTACGGTTGTCCCCAATACTTCCTGACCGACAACGGAACGGAATTCGCGAATACGCACGTTACGCGGTATTTGGACGAGCTCGGAATCCATCAGACAACGGTGCCGCCTTACCACGCGCAGGCGAATCCGGTTGAGCGAGTCAACCGGACTCTGAAGACGATGATAACATCGTACGTGGGAATGGATCACTGAGACTGGGACGCCCACCTACCGGAGCTATGCTTTGCGATGAACACGGCCGTGCAGTCATCCACCCAGATGACCCCCGCATTTTTTAATTTTGGCCAAAACCCCCGCTGAGCCAAAAGCCTCCGAGACGAAGCCCCTGAACCCCCCAAATTAACCCCAGGAGACCCGGAAACATGGTCCAATCGGATGCAGCGGTTACCTCTGCTGCACGCCTGGGTTTGGAAGAACCTAGAGGCCGCCGCGAAAAGGCAGGCCAAATACTACAACAAAAGCCGAAAAGATACGAGGTATCAGGTGGGAGATGGAGTTCTGCGGAAGAACCGAGTTCTGTCGTCAGGAGCGCAGAACTTCGCTGCCAAACTGGCGCCGCGGTATAGCGGCCCCTTTCATATCCTGGCGGTGCACTCCCCTGTAGTATATGAACTCGAGGATCCGACGAGTCGTCGCAACCCTCGGGTTCACATTAAGGATCTGAAGCCCTTCCGGGACCCGCAAGAAGTCCCAACCTCAGAAGAAGACGCAGTCCCTGACCCAGCGATCGCCGGCCCGAGCAGGCTCCGACGCCCACCTTTTCGACCTGATCTCCCATTTGGAACGACAATAACAGTACGATCAGGGACGGACTCACGCTTAGTAATGCTTGCTTTGCTTTATGTGCTAACCAATGCTTTGTGTGTGCCTTATTTGCAGTTTGCTTCAAGAGAAGATGCCGAAGAAGGCCGTACTCACTATGCCGCCGTATAGACGGCCGCTAGGAGAACTGGTAGTCCCCCCGCAATTTTTGCTGGCGGAGAACGAGGCGGGATATCCTCGCTCATCCTGTCACGTGGTGGAGGGATGGCGCGAGGACTATCGTACCACATGATACATTTTTGGGAGGGAAAAGGACGAGACACCCTCGGTCGCAGCAGCCGGGGGCCTACTGCTCCAGTTCCCGAGGGCCGGGCGCCCGAGCCGGGGTCCAAGCGGCAAGAAGCCGCACGGAGCCCCGAGGAGGGTCCCGAGCCTGTCGGAGCGGGAGTACCCGTCCCTTCCTCCCAGTCCCGCTTCCACACCCCTGCCCCCGAGTCCCCCCTCGACGCCTTCCCCTCCCCTGTCCCCAAAGCCTGTCCCAACACCCGCTCCCTGGTCAATCCCAATCCTGGGGATGGCGGCCATGGCGCCGCAACATCCTCTCCCTCGGACCGGCCCTTCCAAGGCCGAGAGGACTCCTCGCCCCACTACACAAGCCGCCCCTAAGCCCGCGCACCTGCCCGCCCCTCTCCCGTCCGATCCTCACCCCCCAACCCCGCCCTTATGTCCCTTCACATTTCCCCCCCGCGCACGATCCCCAATTCCCCTACCGTCCCTACTCCCGCGCTGCCGCCAGGTCGCATCGGAATTTCCCGATACTGGGCGTGCGGCCAAACCGGCCATCGAGCCGCGGAGTGCCCCCGAGCCATAGAGAAGCGACCCCATCCCCCTCGCTGAATCCCCTATCCAAAATCCCCTCCTGATGTCCTTATCCTGATGCCCCAAATTCCCCCTTCCCCTACCGATGCCCCACACTCAAAATTCTACCCTGATGCCCTAAATCCTACCCCCACCTATTGTTGTCCCAAACCCGGTATCCTACATCCCAAGGCCTGGCCCTGGAACTGCTTCACGAACGGCCAAGGAAGCCATGACGAAGAAGAATCCAGCGACCAGCGACGTGGTCATCTAGAGATTAGCTACGGTGAAAGGCCAAGGAAGCCTCGCCGGAAGTCCCAGCGAGCATCGAGATACTCATCCGATGGTGAAGCTACAGAACGACTGACGACAGTACCTGAGTATGCGACGGACGACTACCAGTAGGGCAAAGTCATCGCAAAGACTTAATAAATTAAGGTAACCAGTCTGTGATTTAATTATAAGAGATTTATCACGTCAGTATTACGGGCAACTTCAGCCAGCGGATATTATGGGTAATGCCGCCAGCCTAGTACTCAAGTACACCTTCCGTTAAATACCCATCCCGACCTCCTCCCCTGAAGTAAAGAAAGCATAACTGAATAACCGCTCTTGCAGGAAAAGAGGGGAGTACTCCATTAAGCAGGGGGGAGTTGTGACGTTGCGTCACAAGGGAAATAGAGAAAAGCCCGCGTGACCACGTTCGGGCTTGGTCTCCGCCACGCACCTTTGTTCGGAAAAATTACATTGTTAATTTTAAGGTATTTTTAAGGATTTCTTTATATAGAAGCTGCGACACAATCCCCCCCCCCCGTCCTTCCCGCACCCCCTTATCACGATCGCGACGCGACCACGCGGACTGTCGACTGGAGCCACGTCGGCCCGGCCGTCAACTCTGAGATCCAGCAACGCCATCTCCCGACGACGCGGACAGTGGACTGGCCGCCCGAGGGCATCCAGTTGCCATCTCCCGAGTCTCCGGCCTACCGCGCGTCAGGAGAGACTGCAGCTCTCGCGTGGTATGGCTGGCGAGCGCCGTATCGACTGGGGCGCTCCGCGACTCGGGAGGGAAAAGATTCACCGAAGAGATCGACCGAAAGGGCGAGCCACGCCGATCGAGACGAAAAATCGATAGGAGGTCCGTCGTCTAGAACGGGATTGGGCGAGACGAGGAAGCCGGCCGGCGTGGACCGGCACTTAGTGCTGGAGCGTGGTCGAGCGAGGTAGCGACGCGAAAAAGCCCCAGCGCAAAAGCGAGCGAAAGGAGAAAGAGAATACGAGACAGAAAAGACGATTAAAGGACGTTAAATCCAAGTCGAGTTGTTTGGGAAGGACTTCTCAGCAAACTGTAAGTTTTTCCTCTTTTCTCTTTTGCAAGAGCGGCTAACGAAAGCCGCTAAAATCAGTTCGGGAAAAATTGGTCGCACGGGCGATCGTCAATTCATTCCCTTTACCCCTCCCGCGTAATTCCTGATCGTCGTCCCTTTTCCGTGCGCGTCGCTTGAATGAAGTGTAAATTAGATTAAGAAATTCTAGAGTCAGTGCGAGCCATCCGAGCAATTGGCTCGAGTAAAATAGTCGAAGCCCTATCGTAATAAAGTGTAAAAAGGTGCTCGTGGCGGATCCCCGTTGTCCCTCGCGGAATTTCCCTCGCGCGCGCGTAGTCGCGGCCGCCTCGTGTAGCACGACCGTCGGCCGCCTCGAGTAACATTTCCCGTGAGAATAAGTCGCGGCGCGATAAAATCGCGCAATCAGTATTTTGTTTTTGCGCATTATTAAGTCGAGTATTGTAAAATTAAGTTTAAAATAGTCTTGGTATATTAAGTGGCCATCGTGTTCGAGAACCCCGTCCGTCCCCACATACCCTGAGACGTCGCCATTTGAATTTGTATCGAGTCTCTCGCTTGCCGGCCGAAGGCCGTGTTTGTTTTGGTTTTTGTTCGGTATTTCGAGATTGAGTACGCGTTAAGCGCGTTGCCCGAGAAAGGCTGGCGCCGAACATTAATATACGAAATTTATGAAGAGAAAAGAATAAACGGGTCGAGAAATAGCGTTTGGGACTTCGCGTGTCCAGTAACCCGTCAAATAATTCGAGTCAAAATTATTATCATTGCGGAGTTAATTTCAATTATATCGAGTCTTATTTCATTATTGGTATTTGTAATTTATCACTTAACTTCAGTTTTTCTTGTATCGAGCCTTTTTTTGCATTAATTAAATTATATTTGAATTTATCATTTGTAAAACCAGTGTTCATTTCCCCTTCCCCCTTCCTCCGCCTACAGTAACACGCGATACCCGTCATAATGTGTGTGTGTGTGTGTGTGTGTGTGTGTGTGTGTATGTGTGTGTGTGTGTGTGTATGTGTATATATATACAGGGTGATCCAGAATAGGTGTATCAGCGGGAAATGCCGGGTTCGGCAGGTTACTCCGAAGATTTCTACCGAGCCGTTTTCTTTTTTTCGCCTCCGTCATCAAATGGGAAGCATTAGAAAATAGGCGTTCGATCTTCGAAATTAACGCTCGAATCCGCCATGTTGGACGATCGAAAAGGGCAGAACAGTAGACGAAGGGCCACGAAGTCGTAGCCGACGTCAAGAAGGTTCTGCGAAACAGCAGCGTTTGACAAATGCCAGCGCGCATGATCTGACGTTTAGCGAAACATTCGCTACGTTGCCTGTCAACCTATTCGGCCCGAGAATCATGACACACGATTTGACGTTTCACCTATCGTCTGCTATCGCTCGGCGTATTGCGTGCCAAAGCTTGAAGCGCGCCGCAATTAATGACATTTACGAATTTTGCAGCGCTTATCCATCGAGAGCGCCTGTTCTTTTTGCTTCCTTAAGAAATAAAAATTAACAAAACCAAAGAAATGTCAATGATTATCGAATTTCGATAAACCGAACGATTTTTCTTGCGTATTGAAAAAAAATCAATACATGAGTTTTTATTAACAAACTCTCAATAACTTGACGCTACATTTTCGAGAATTGGATCTTTTCGGGATTCCATTTCTCATTCGACCACTCCGTTCAGTATCATAGTCGGATTGATCTTCAAAAATACATTTTTCTGTACGAATATCATCTCAAAGTGTGTTCGAGCTGGGTTAGGAAACATGAGAAGCTTTCCATTTCCTCATTAGGGGAGACGAAATCAATCGGTTCCGGCAGACGAAAATCGATACGACGTTTTTTTGGGATTGAAAATAGATGAGAAGATCTTCTGCACCGCCTGAGATACAATTTTTCACGTACCGATACGGGTTGATTCTGGAAATCCCAAAGCGTTGCCACTCTGTTTGCGGTTTCTCTTAAGGGGTAACACCACTCGAGCGGCAGAAAATTAGGCCTAACTTTGACAATTTATTTTGGCAACATGAAAAAAGGCATAGGATTTCTTATGAGAGGGTTTATGTAAGACATATTAAAGGATGTCAAAACTATTGTAATTTTCATACAAAATAGCGACGACAGAACCCATCTTGAAAAACTTGTTTTTCAAAATGAGAGGCCGGAATACACGGAACCTTTGCATGAATCGATTTGAAATTTGATCGCAGCTTCATAATTACATTCTCTATGGGCGTACGTAGCCGTTTTTTAAAATTAAATGTAAACTTTTTTTTTATAAACAATTTATCGATTATCTTTTGGGCAAAAAATCGATTTATGTCTTTCAATGTCCCCTATTTTTTTCAAAATTTGATCGAAAAATCCCTACGTCGTCCCATAGAGAATGTAATTGTGAAGATGCTATCAACATTTCAAATCGATCCGTTGGAAAGGTGTTCGTGTACTCCGTTCTCCCAGTTTTAACAAACATGTTTTTCAGGATGGGCTCTGTCGCCGCCACTTTGCATGAAAATTATAATACATTTTTTTTATCCTTTAGTATGTGTTAAATAAACCCTCTAAAAAGAAATCCTATCCTTTTATCAAATTCCCAAAATAAATTGTCAAAGTTAGGCCTTATTTTCTGCCGCTAGAGTGGTGTTACCCCTTAAGAATATTAGAACACCAGCGTTATGTGAAGGGTCAACATTTGTGCTACTTTATAATAAAATGTTATTTATTTATTCATTTCACTTGTGATCAGAGCAAATGGACAATTCATGCGGTGCACGAATCGTTGTCCGAATTGATTTCATCTCCTATCGCGATCGGGAACGAGATGAATTTATTTCGTTTCAATATAATCGGAAAGGAGATGAAATCAATGGTGAACTCATCGTGACGGCTTCGAGTATGTCCTACGGACACTAGAAGAATCATTGACAGAATTGATTTCATCTCCATTCGCGATCGGGAACGAGATGAAATCATCTCTTTGCGACATTATCGGAATGGAGATGAAATCAACCGCGAACTCGTTGTGACGCTGTCGAGTATGTCCTATGGATAATGCACGAATCGTTGTCCGAATTGATTTCATCTTCTATCGCGATCGGGAACGAGATGAATTTATCTCGTTTCAATATAATCGGAAAGGAGATGAAATCAATGGCGAACTCGTCGTGACGTTGTCGAGTGTATCCTGTGGATACTGCACGAATCACTGACAGAATTAATTTCATCTCCATTCCCGATCGGGAACGAGACGAATTCATCTCGTTCCGATATAATCGGAAACGAGATGAAATCAAAGGCAAACTCGTCGTGACGGCTTCGAGTATGTTCTACGGACACTAGACGAATCATTGACAGAATTGATTTCATCTCCGTTCGCGATTGGGAACGAGATGAAATCATCTCTTTGCGATATTATCGGAATGGACATGAAATCACCCGCGAACTCGATGCCACCTTATCGAGTATGTCGTATGGATAATGCACGAATCGTTGTCCGAATTGATTCCATCTCCTATCGCAATCGGGAACGAGATGAATTTATCTTGTTTCAATATCATCGGAAAGGGAATGAAATCGATGGCAAACTCGTCGTGGCGGCTTCGAGTGAGTCCTACTCACACTAGAAGACCCATTGACAGAATTGATTTCATCTCCGTTCGCGATCGGGAACGAGATGAAATCATCTCTTTGCGATATTATCGGAATGGAGATGAAATCAACGGCGAACTTGTTGTGACGTTATCGAGTATGTCCTATGGATAATGCACGAATCGTTGTCTGACTTGATTTCATCTCCTATCGAGATCGGGAACGAGATGATTTTATCTCGTTTCAATATCATCGGAAAGGAGATGAAACCAATGGCGAACTCGTCGTGACATTGTCGAGTGTATCCTAAGTATACTTCACGAATCACTGACAGAATTGATTTCATCTCCGTTAGCGATCGGGAACGAGACGAATTCATCTCGTTCCGATATGATCGGAAACGAGATGAAATCAAAGGCAAACTCGTCGTAACGGCTTCGAGTATGTTCTACGGACACTAGAAGAATCATTGACAGAATTGATTTCATCTCCGTTCGCGATCGGGAACGAGGTGAAATCATCTCTTCGCGATATGATCGGAATGGAGATGAAATCAACCGCGAACTCGGTGTGACGCTGTCGCGTATGTCCTATGAATAATGCACGAATCGTTGTCCGAATTGATTTCATGTCCTATCGCGATCGGGAACGAGATGAATTTATCTTGTTTCAATATCATCGGAAAGAAGATGAAATCAATGGCGAACTCGTCGTGACGGTTTCGAGTATGTCCTACGGACACTAGAAGAATCATTGACAGAATTGATTTCATCTCCATTCGCCATCGGGAACGAGATGAAATTATCTCTTTGCCATAATATCGGAATGGAGATGAAATCAACCGCGAACTCGTTGTTGCCGGCTGTTGCCGTCCGAGATGAAATCAATTCGGACAACGATTCGTACATAATCCATAGGACATACTCGACAACATCACGAGTTCGCGGCTGATTTCATCGCCATTCCGATAATATCGCAAAGTGATGATTTCCTCTCGTTCCCTATCGCGAACGGAGATGAAATCAATTCTGTCTATGATTGTTCTAGTGTCCGTAGGACATACTCGACGCTGTCACGACGAGTTCGCCATTGATTTCATCTCCTTTCCGATGATATTGGAACGAGAGAAATTCATCTCGTTCCCGATCGCGATAGGAGATGAAATCAATTCGGACAACGATTCGTGCATTATCCATAGGACATACTCGACAACGTCACAAAGAGTTCGCGGTTGATTTCATCTCCATTCCGATAATATCGCAAAGAGATGATTTCATCTCGTTCCCGATCGCGAACGAAGATGAAATCAATTCTATCAAAGATTCTTCTAGTGTCCGTAGGACATACTCGAAGCCGTCACGCCGAGTTCGCCATTGATTTCATCTCCTTTCCGATGATATTGAAACGAGATAAATTCATCTCGTTCCCGATCGCGATAGGAGATGAAATCAATTTGGACAACGATTCGTGCATTATCCATAGGACATACTCGACAACGTCACAACGACGTCGCGGTTGATCTCATCTCCATTCCGATAATATCGCAAAGAGATGATTTCATCCCGTTCCCGATCGCGAATGGAGATGAAATCAATTCTGTCAATGATTCTTCTAGTGTCGGTAGGACATACTCGAAGCCGTCACGACGAGTTCACCATTGATTTCATCTCCTTTCCAATGATATTGAAACGAGATAAATTCATCTCGTTCCCGATCGCGATAGGAGATGAAATCAATTCGGACAACGATTCGTGCATTATCCATACGACATACTCGACAACGTCACAACGAGTTTGCGGTTGATTTCAACTCCATTCCGATAATATCGCAAATAGATGATTTCACCTCGTTCCCGATCGCGAACGAAGATGAAATCAATTCTGTCAATGATTCTTCTAGTGTCCGTAGGACATACTCGAAGCCGTCACGACGAGTTTGCCTTTGATTTCCTCTCGTTTCCGATTATATCGGAACGAGATGAATTCATACCGTTCCCGATCGCGAACGGAGATGAAATCAATTCTGTCAGTGATTCGTGCAATATCCATAGGATACACTCGACAACGTCACGACGAGTTCGCCATTGATTTCATCTCCTTTCCGATGATATTGAAACGAGATAAATTCATCTCGTTCCCGATCGCGATAGAAGATAAAATCAATTCGGACAACGATTCGTGCATTATCCATAGGACATACTCGACAGCGTCACAACGAGTTCGCGGTTGATTTCATCTCCATTCCGATAATATCGCAAAGAGATGATTTCATCTCGTTCCCGATCGCAAACGAAGATGAAATCAATTCTATCAAAGATTCTTCTAGTGTCCGTAGGACATACTCGAAGCCGTCACGCCGAGTTCGCCATTGATTTCATCTCCTTTCCGATGATATTGAAACGAGATAAATTCATCTCGTTCCCGATCGCGATAGGAGATGAAATCAATTTGGACAACGATTCGTGCATTATCCGTAGGACATACTCGACAACGTCACAACGACGTCGCGGTTGATTCCATCTCCATTCCGATAATATCGCAAAGAGATGATTTCATCTCGTTCCCGATCGCGAACGGTGATGAAATCAATTCTGTCAATGATTTTTCTAGTGTCCGTAGGACATACGCGACGCCGTCACGACGAGTTCGCCATTGATTTCATCTCCTTTCCGATGATATTGAAACGAGAGAAATTTATCTCGTTCCCGATCGCGATAGGAGATGAAATCAATTCGGACAAGGATTCGTGCATTATCCACAGGACATACTCGACAGAGTCACAACGAGTTCGCGGTTGATTTCATCTCCATTCCGATAATATCGCAAAGAGATGATTTCATCTCATTCCCGATGGCGAATGGAGATGAAATCAATTCTGTCAATGATTCTTCTAGTGTCCGTAGGACATACTCGAAGCCGTCACGACGAGTTCACCATTGATTTCATATCCTTTCCGATGATATTGGAACGAGATAAATTCATCTCGTTCCCGATCGCGATAGGAGATGAAATCAATTCTGTCAGTGATTCGTGCAGTATCCATAGGATACACTCGACAACGTCACAACGAGTTCGCCATTGATTTCATCTCCTTTCCGATTATATTGAAACGAGATAAATTCATCTCGTTCCCGATCGCGATAGGAGATGAAATCAATTCGGACAAGGATTCGTGCATTATCCACAGGACATACTCGACAGAGTCACAACGAGTTCGCGGTTGATTTCATCTCCATTCCGATAATATCGCAAAGAGATGATTTCATCTCGTTCCCGATGGCGAATGGAGATGAAATCAATTCTGTCAACGATTCTTCTAGTGTCCGTAGGACATACTCGAAGCCATCACGACGAGTTCACCATTGATTTCATCTCCTTTCCGATGATATTGAAACGAGATAAATTCATCTCGTTCCCGATCGCGATAGGAGATGAAATCAATTCGGACAACGATTCGTGCATTGTCCATACGACATACTCGACAACGTCACAACGAGTTCGCGGTTGATTTCATCTCCATTCCGATAATATCGCAAAGAGATGATTTCACCTCGTTCCCGATCGCGAACGAAGATGAAATCAATTCTGTCAATGATTCTTCTAGTGTACGTAGGACATACTCGAAGCCGTCACGACGAGTTTGCCTTTGATTTCCTCTCGTTTCCGATTATATCGGAACGAGATGAATTCATCCCGTTCCCGATCGCGAACGGAGATGAAATCAATTCTGTCAGTGATTCGTGCAGTATCCATAGGATACACTCGACAATGTCACGACGAGTTCGCCATTGATTTCATCTTCTTTCCGATTATATTGAAACGAGATAAATTCATCTCGTTTCCGATCGCGATAGGAGATGAAATCAATTCGGACAACGATTTGTGCATTATCTATAGGACATACTCGACATCGTCACTATGAGTTCGCGGTTGATCTCATCTCCATTCCGATAATATCGCAAAGAGATGATTTCATCCCGTTCCCGATCGCGAATGGAGATGAAATCAATTCTGTCAATGATTCTTCTAGTGTCGGTAGGACATACTCGAAGCCGTCACGACGAGTTCACCATTGATTTCATCTCCTTTCCAATGATATTGAAACGAGATAAATTCATCTCGTTCCCGATCGCGATAGGAGATGAAATCAATTCGGACAACGATTCGTGCATTATCCATACGACATACTCGACAACGTCACAACGAGTTTGCGGTTGATTTCATCTCCATTCCGATAATATCGCAAATAGATGATTTCACCTCGTTCCCGATCGCGAACGAAGATGAAATCAATTCTGTCAATGATTCTTCTAGTGTCCGTAGGACACTAGTGCATCCATTCCGATAATATCGTTCCCGATCGCGAACGAAGATGAAATCAATTCTGTCAATGATCCTTCTAGTGTCCGTAGGACATACTCGAAGCCGTCACGACGAGCTTGCCTTTGATTTCCTCTCGTTTCCGATTATGTCGGAACGAGATGAATTCATCCCGTTCCCGATCGCGAACGGAGATGAAATAAATTCTGTCAGTGATTCGTGCAATATCCATAGGATACACTCGACAACGTCACGACGAGTTCGCCATTGATTTCATCTCCTTTCCGATTATATTGAAACGAGATAAATTCATCTCGTTCCCGATCGCGATAGAAGATAAAATCAATTCGGACAACGATTCGTGCATTATCCATAGGACATACTCGACAGCGTCACAACGAGTTCGCGGTTGATTTCATCTCCATTCCGATAATATCGCAAAGAGATGATTTCATCTCGTTCCTGATCGCGAATGGAGATGAAATCAATTCTGTCAATGATTCTTCTAGTGTCCGTAGGACATACTCGAAGCCGTCACGACGAGTTCACCATTGATTTCATCTCCTTTCCGATGATATTGAAACGAGATAAATTCATCTCGCTCCCGATCGCGATAGGAGATGAAATCAATTCGGACAAAGATTCGTGCACCGCATGAATTGTCCATTTGCTCTGATCACAAGTGAAATGAATAAATAAATAACATTTTATTATAAAGTAGTACAAATGTTGACCCTTTACATAACGCTGGTGTTCTAATATTCTCAAGGGGTGACACCCCTCTAGCGGCAGAAAATAAGGCCTAACATTGACAATTTATTTTGGGAATTTATAAAACGATAGGATTTCGTTTTAGAGGGTTTATTTAACACATACTAAAGGGTAAAAAAATGTATTATAATTTTCATGCAAAATGGCGGCGACAGAGCCCATCCTGAAAAACATGTTTTTTAAAACTGGGAGAACGGAGTACAGGAACACCTTTCCAACGGATCGATTTGAAATGTTGATAGTATCTTCACAATTACATTCTCTATGGGACGACGTAGGGATTTTTCGATCAAATTTTGAAAAAATGGCGGACATTGAAAGAAATAAATCGATTTTTTGCCCAAAAGATAAGCGATAAATTGTTTATAAAAAAAGTTTACATTTAATTTAAAAAACGGCTACGTACGCCCATAGAGAATGTAATTATGAAGCTGCGATCAAATTTCAAATCGATTCATGCAAAGGGTTCGCGTATTCCGGCCTCCCATTTTGAAAAACAAGTTTTTCAAGATGGGCTCTGTCGTCGCTATTTTGTATGAAAATTACAATAATTTTTACATCCTTTAATATGTCTTACATAAACCCTCTCATAAGAAATCCTATGCTTTTTTCATGCTGCCAAAATAAATTGTCAAAGTTAGGCCTAATTTTCTGCCGCTCGAGTGGTGTTACCCCTTAAGACGGAATGACACCTCATCGCGGTCGGTATGGTAGAACAATTATAGATTGCCAAAAATCTCTGAAACGGCTGTTCAGATCCCGTCGAAACTTTGCCAAACGACGTCAAATAGATAGACGAATAGCTTCTAGCCCCTCAAATTTTCGGAATTTGAAAGAATTTTTTTATTGCCAAAAAAATTGTCAGCTGAAAACTAAAAACTTTTGTTGAAAAATTTTTTTGATAAAGTTCATACTTTTCAAGTGAGAACATCATTTTTAATTATTTCAGATGTATCCAGGATTTGTGTGTGTGTGTGTGTGTGTGCGCAACAAACAAGTCATCGTCGTGACTCTCTCTCTCTCTCTCTCTCTCTCTCTCTCTCTCTCTTCCTCTCGCTCACGCCATTTTTCCTGACGCACGTATTCGTCTCACCCATAAAATCATACCTGTCGAAAATTGGACAAATCTCGAAGAGCTTTTTGCGAGGCTTGGGAAAGTTGACACAAGACCACGCCACATCCGCTGACTCGCCGTGATCTGGCAGGTTAGCGACTGGCACGGTTAATCCGGTGCTTAGTGTTTGGACCTCGATTTCCCTCGACCTTGACATTTGTATTCGCGGCTCGCCGCCAATTGCCGTAACCGGGTAGAGGTGGAGCCAGACGTAGCGAGTCGGCGGTGCCGCAATCTAACTCGCTGAGCGAACCAAATTTAATTTTATATTAATCTGTACATATGCGTTCGACGAATACGTTTCCCGATACATTCGCTCAGCAAATGAAATACCATATCCGTCCAAAATCGGACGTATACCCAGGGTAGTTTCCGAGGAATTCGGAAGGTTTGCCGCGCGAACACGCCACACCCACCGAACCGCCGTAATCCGGTAGGGCAGCGACTGGCACGTTCACACCGGTGTTTAGTGTTCGGGCGTCAGCTTCCGTTATTCTGTAGAGAAAAAAATGTTGATTTGTTCTCGCGGCTGGCCGCCAATCGCCGTAACCGGGCGGAGGTGCAGCCAGACATAGTGAGTCGACAGTGCCGTAACCTGGCACGTCGTGAACTCACTCAGCGGTTCAAATAATTATAAAATCTATATATGTATATTTGTATTGCGAAGCGAATGTGTCCCTCATAAAATTAGTCCAGTTCTTGTAGTCCCCGACTGCTCCCAAAAACATCAGCATCACCGGGCCACCGCATTCGCACGAGCACCGGGTACCCGTCTGGGCAACGACAGGTCGGGTCGACCTGGAACATCGTCGCGATTCCTGGACAAATTCGGTCACACGGTCGAGTAGTTTTAACCCGCTACGCACCGCCGCTCTTTCTCACCACGGTAAGCACAATTTCACGCTACTTTCTCATTTGCTTACCGGCCGCTGAATGCGTCGAATTATACACCAACGACTTTACCAAGCGCCTATCCCAAGTGGGCACATTCCTGCTTACACGTGGCGCTTTTCTTCTCCGACGGTAACTTACCGTCATATAAGTCATATGACTTAATTTATTATAATCCGTGCGTTCGTGGCACACTTCCCATTCGTAAACTCAAATCCAAAAAGGTAAGTTAATTATCAATAAAAATGGGCCGCACGACGTAACAGGAGTTAATAAAAAAAAATTGGTGGCAGCGGTGGGATTCGCTTAAAGTCTTTGGTGTCAATTTAAATTTAAAATCAAAAATTCATGTTTACATATCGCAAAGTGTAAAATAAATTGAGAGGTTCAAAATGCCTGAGCATTCCCAAAATTCGAAATGTTTAAGTGAAGAGGAACTCCGCGTATTAGTGGATCAATTAGATAAAAAAAGGCGAAATACTTCGTGAACAAGAACAGGCGTTATTAAAAAGAGAATCAGAATCGCACGAAAAAATAGATGTCCTGAGTGCTCGTGAATGTGAATTTAGTAATCAAGTGAATAATAGGGATGAACCAATCTCAATCACTCATCACGCTCTCGAGGCTATGCAAAGGACCCTTTCGACGATGATAAATAAGGTCAGTCGAATTAGTAGGGAAATTGGTTCGATTAAGAATGGTTAGGGTCAACGACAATGAGGTCGAGTCCCTCACGTACAACAAAACGAAGTTAACGTTCACGATGATCGAGAATTACCCGCGAACATTAAATTTGAAGACGCACTTGAATGTGTGGCCATCTTCAATGGGTACAACATGCCGGTTCTCCGGTTTGTTCGTGCTTGTAAATGTGCAAGGGACATGTTGTTACGTCGTGGGTCCCATTTTTAATTGATAATTAATCGTCTTTTAATTCACCTTTCAGGATTTGAGTTTACGAATGGGAAGTGTGTCACGAACGTACGGATTATAATAAATAAAGTCATATGACGTATATGACGTTAAATTACCGTCGGAGAAGAAAAGCGCCACGTTTAAGCGGGAATGTGCCCACTTGCGATAGGCGCTTGGGAAAGTCGTTGGTGTATAATTCGACGCATTCAGCGGCAGGTAAGCAAATGAGAAAGTAGCGTGAAATTGTGCTTACCTTGGTGAGAAAGAGCAGCGGTGCGTAGCGGGTCAAAACTACTCGACCGTGTGACCGAATTTGTCCAGGAATCGCCACGATGTTCCAGCTCGACCCGACCTGTCGTTGCCCAGACGGGTACCCGGTGCTCGTGCGAATGCGATGGCCCGGTGATGCCGATGTTTTTGGGAGCAGTCGGGGATTACGAGGACTGGACTAATTTTACGGGGGATACATTCGCTTCGCAATGCAAATATACAAATATAGATTTTATAATTATTTGAACCGCTGAGTGTGTTCAAGACGTGCCAGGTTATGGCACCGTCGACTCACTACGTCTGGCTCCACCTCCGCCCAGTTACGGCGATTTGCGGTTAGCCGCGAGAACAAATGTTGAGAATAACGAAAGCCGACGCCCGAACACTAAGCACCGGTGTAACCGTTCTAGTCGCTGACCTACCGAATTACAGCGGATCGGCGGGTGTGGCGTGTTCGCGCGTCAAACCTTCCGAATTCCTCGGAAAATACCCTGGGTATACGTCCGATTTTGGACAGATGTGGTATTGTATTTGCTGAGCGAATGTGTCGGGAAACGTATTCGTCTAACGCATAGGTAGAGATTAATATGAAATTGAATTTGGTTCGCTGAGCGAGACTAGTGCATGCCAGATTACGGCACCGCCGACTCGCTACGGCTCCACCTCCGCCCGGTTACGGCGATTGGCGACCAGCCACGAATACAAATGTCAAGGTCGAGGGAAATCGACGTCCGCACACTAAGCACCGAGTTTACCGTGCCAGTCGCTAACCTGCCAGATTACGGCGAGTCGGCGGATGTGGCGTGTTTGTGCGTCAACTTTCCCAAGCCTAGTAAAACGAACTTCGAGATTTGTCCAGTTTTGGACAGGTATGATTTTTCGGGTGAGACGAAACGTGCGTTAGGAAAAATGGCGTGAGCGAGAGGAAGAGAGAGAGAGAGAGAGAGAGAGAGAGAGAGAGAGAGAGAGAGAGAGAGAGAGAGAGAGAGAGAGAGAGAGAGAGAGAGAGAGAGAGAGAGAGAGAGAGAGAGAGAGAGAGAGAGAGAGAGAGAGAGAGAGAGAGAGAGAGAGAGAGAGAGAGAGAGAGAGAGAGAGAGAGAGAGAGAGAGAGAGAGAGAGAGAGAGAGAGAGAGAGAGAGAGAGAGCGAGAGCGAGAGCGAGAGAGCGAGAGCGAGAGCGAGAGCGAGAGCGAGAGCGAGAGCGAGAGCGAGAGCGAGAGCGAGAGCGAGAGCGAGAGCGAGAGCGAGAGCGAGAGCGAGAGCGAGAGCGAGAGCGAGAGCGAGAGCGAGAGCGAGAGCGAGAGCGAGAGCGAGAGCGAGAGCGAGAGCGAGAGCGAGAGCGAGAGCGAGAGCGAGAGCGAGAGCGAGAGCGAGAGCGAGAGCGAGAGCGAGAGCGAGAGCGAGAGCGAGAGCGAGAGCGAGAGCGAGAGCGAGAGCGAGAGCGAGAGCGAGAGCGAGAGCGAGAGCGAGAGCGAGAGCGAGAGCGAGAGCGAGAGCGAGAGCGAGAGCGAGAGCGAGAGCGAGAGCGAGAGCGAGAGCGAGAGCGAGAGCGAGAGCGAGAGCGAGAGCGAGAGCGAGAGCGAGAGCGAGAGCGAGAGCGAGAGCGAGAGCGAGAGCGAGAGCGAGAGCGAGAGCGAGAGCGAGAGCGAGAGCGAGAGCGAGAGCGAGAGCGAGAGCGAGAGCGAGAGCGAGAGCGAGAGCGAGAGCGAGAGCGAGAGCGAGAGCGAGAGCGAGAGCGAGAGCGAGAGCGAGAGCGAGAGCGAGAGCGAGAGCGAGAGCGAGAGCGAGAGCGAGAGCGAGAGCGAGAGCGAGAGCGAGAGCGAGAGCGAGAGCGAGAGCGAGAGCGAGAGCGAGAGCGAGAGCGAGAGCGAGAGCGAGAGCGAGAGCGAGAGCGAGAGCGAGAGCGAGAGCGAGAGCGAGAGCGAGAGCGAGAGCGAGAGCGAGAGCGAGAGCGAGAGCGAGAGCGAGAGCGAGAGCGAGAGCGAGAGCGAGAGCGAGAGCGAGAGCGAGAGCGAGAGCGAGAGCGAGAGCGGGAGCGAGAGCGGGAGCGAGAGCGGGAGCGAGAGCGGGAGCGAGAGCGGGAGCGAGAGCGGGAGCGAGAGCGAGAGCGAGAGCGAGAGCGAGAGCGAGAGCGAGAGCGAGAGCGAGAGCGAGAGCGAGAGCGAGAGCGAGAGCGAGAGCGAGAGCGAGAGCGAGAGCGAGAGCGAGAGCGAGAGCGAGAGCGAGAGCGAGAGCGAGAGCGAGAGAGAGAGCGAGAGCGAGAGCGAGAGAGAGAGCGAGAGCGAGAGCGAGAGCGAGAGCGTGAGCGAGAGCGAGAGCGAGAGCGAGAGCGAGAGCGAGAGCGAGAGCGAGAGCGAGAGCGAGAGCGAGAGCGAGAGCGAGAGCGAGAGAGAGAGAGAGCGAGAGCGAGAGCGAGAGCGAGAGCGAGAGCGAGAGCGAGAGCGAGAGCGAGAGCGAGAGCGAGAGCGAGAGCGAGAGCGAGAACGAGAGCGAGAGAGAGAGAGAGAGAGAGAGAGAGAGAGAGAGAGAGAGTCACGACGATGACTTGTTTGTTGTGTGTTTACACGCACGAACGAGAGACAAATATATTTTAAATATTTGCTCGAAAAAGGTTACACTTTTGCGCGGTCGCCATATTTTGCGTAATTTTAATAACGCGAAGAAATCGAATGTGATATAAACAATTGTGTACTTTACACGTAAATAAACGCAGTTACATTCAATGAAGCAAATAATAGAAGTTTGGTAAATTATTTGTTGCAGTGTTTGACTTGTTATATTTCCTTTTATTTTGATTTAAACAATTGATACCGGTTTTACAAAGACTTAAGGTTACACTGTCGAAGAGACCGGGGTAAACTCGAAAAGAATATAAAATAAAATAAAATAAATGTAAATGTACCGGTTTTCAGAGCGTCGACTCTGCGATGCGCGCTGTTGGAGAGACCGGACGGAACTGACTCCCCAGCTCCCGCAGCGTAATATGTACCCCCGCCCTCTGTGTCTCTGAGACAAAGGGCTTGGCGTCATCACCCTCGCTCTCGAGCTCAGTCCCCATGTAACCGAATATTAGCACTGATAACGTTACTTTTCTCGAGTTGTGCATGAGCAATGAAATTACTATTTTTCGTTATCGGCAGGATGTACTAAGTACGTAGTGACCAAGCGCCGAGGAGGTCTGAGAAAACTCGCGATGAAGCTGACCGCTTGGGAACAGTTTCGCGGGTTATTCGAAGACTCTCGCGTCCCCAATATATACATAATATAGATATAACAATATTTCTTATTTCTAGGACCATTGTGTCATGGTCAACACGAATATACATATACAGAGTGACAATTTGGGGATGGCCACCTATTTTTTAATCCATTTGGGCGGCCATTTTGAATCAGTTGAGGTGCGCTTTTAGAATAGTTTTTCGGGAACTTTTCGAAAATAAATATAGCGCTTATGTGAAAAAAATAAATTTCATGGAAAACAAGAAAGAAGATTTGAAAAAAAATAAAAATGGCATTCCGCGCCGACTGAAGCGAAGTCGATTCGATTTTGAACACGGAAGATCCGAATAGAAGTCGTTCGAAAAATGTTATCACTGAGAAAAACAATATCAAAATTTCGAAATCGAACGATAGTTCAAACGTTGAGTTTGACTTCCGTAGTATCTCGGGAACGGCGGAACCTGCGAACGGATTCAGCGGAGTGAGTAGGCGCTGGAGCTTCCGCTGCTGTGTTCGCGTCAGGGCTGTCATGGGGCCGCAAACGTCACCGAGAAACGTCAAGCCGCAGCTGACATTTCGAGAAGCCAAAATGTCCTCACAAACAATCACCGTAACAAGCAATTTTTCGATTTTTATTAATTTTTTCATCTTCGAAATTGTTTTTTTTTAGCAATAATGCGTAATTTATTTATTCAAAAACATCAATTACCAAGAAATTTTTTTAAAAACAATTTTCGAAATAAAAATTCAAATAAAAAAAAATTCCGAATTTTTAGGGTAGTTTTGAAAAATAAACTGTTGTGTTTGTTAAGAGAGTGTATTTCAACGATTGGAGCTGCAAAAAAATTAAAAGTTCGAGATTCGTGTGAAGAGAATCAGTCGACCGCAGGGGGGTATATCAACTTTTTAAAATTATTTTTTAAATTGACATTGAAAACAAAGGTGATTGACTGTAAAAAAAAATCGACCAAACTTTGTTTGACAAGAGGAGATTATCCTTGACGCGTGATTTTTTTTTAATTTGTTAATTTTTTTATTTGAAAAAAAAATTAATAAAAATAATTGCGAATTTTTTAAAAAAATTTTTTCTTGGTAATTGATATCTTTGAATAGAAAAATTACGCATTATTGCTAAAAAACCATTTTGAAGTTGAAAAATGAATAAAAATTGAAAAATCGCTTGTTGCGGTGATTTTTGACAGAAACGATCAATTTAATCTTCAGGGCATTAAGAAAAAAATCGCAGCGCTTTGCAACTTGGAGGGTTTTTTGGGGACACTTCGAGGTTATAAAATTACCCACGACATCCTTCGTTCATGCATTATATCCAAACTTATACAAAATTTTCCAAATATCCTTAAATTCGCAAAATTTCAAGCTTTTTTCTGTCAACATCATCACTTCGAAAAAAAAAAATTTATCCACATTCACTAATTGCATATCATAGAGAATCTTTTGCAGTTCCCAGAACCCTACTTTTATTTTCTGTACGATCATTAGTTCCCGAGTAATTGATTGTCAAAGTTGAAATAGACTTTTTTGTTTTGATCGACGATCACTCCGCGCCAAATTATCGTACGGAGCTCGTTAAAAGGTCAAATTGAAGCTGATTATATTGTCTAAAAGAGTTTCATGGTCGCGGGTTAAACATTTTTTTTTGAGTCCACAGCCCGATTTAAAGACGCGCAAAAATTTGTAAAAAAAATGTACATTGGTTTTCGGATGATTACTTGAAAGCCGTCCACGGTAAAAAAATTTACCATCCAGATCTGAAAACTAGACACTTAAAGCTACAATTTCCTGTTTGTTTATTTTCTGTTCGGCCATTTTTCTCCGAGTTATCCCTTGTTGAAAATCAGCCAAAAATTTGAATTTTTTTAAATATCCCTTAATTTGTGTGAGTAGTGCATCTTTTATGTCTAGTTTAGGAAATCTCGGTTTTCCAACAACCTTAGTACGCAACTTTAGTTCTATATAACAATCTTCCAACACGCGAGCAGCAAAACCATGATCACCGCACTTTCGCTCGGCCATCTCCTCAAGAGCACGGCCTTCACTACCTTGAAGTGCTCGAATTTGCAACTTTATTACGAAAAAACTGACTACTCAATATAGCAAAAATTTTCAAAGCGGTGCATAACGTATTCGTCAACACCGAATACAAATTTCTGGCCCGAAAGATGGATTCTTCTTAACCCTCCACGGTCGCTCTAAGTCGCTGAAGACCACATCGAACATTCACATGGACGTTTTCCCTCAGACAGCTCTACTTACAGCGTAAAAATACTAAGTTTTGGGCTTTAATAAACATTCATTAACATTGTACAAACATTGAGGCGTCGTCAGGAAATTTTTTACATTTTTTAAGCTTTTCAACCCGTTGAAAATTGTACTCGTACGACATACGACCCAGTGAAACCACGAAAGCATCAGAATTACATTGCGACCCCGGAGGGTTAATGATCTTCTTACCTCCTTAATGGAGATGTTAAAATATTTTTGGCATGTTATTGTATTTTTCTATGAAAGATGCTTTCATATAAATGCGTGAAGAAGCATTTCGATACGAAAATATTAGTGTTACGAGTAGCCTTAAACATGAAACATAAAAAAATATTAAATAGCAGCTTACAGGAATATTTTTGATCAACGAATACATTTTAAAGACAGGAAACACGACCGTGATGAAGAAAGGTAAAATATGTAAACTTGAGTTTTGTTTCTTCTTTCAAGTGATACCTCTTTTTTCCATTTACATACAAGGGTGGAGTGAGAAAAAAGAATACATTACTCCAAGTGTGGAAATTGGGAAAAAGGCAAATAGAGGGTTGGTTCACCACTTCATATAATTTATTCTCAACAGCTCTATAGGGGTTTTATCATCGACTTAGATTACAGCAATTTTCGATTTTGTTTAATTCCGATTGGTGGACCGCTTCCATGTGAAACTGCAAAATCATCCCCCGACACGCTTTTCTTCAAGATGCGGTTTCCCTATTGAAGACAGTTTTTCCGCAAATGAAAAACCCATCGCTAATAGTTTCTTATGTTTTAACACATATTTTATCTTCAACAAAAGTGCAAGCGGACACTTGAGTGTTGTTCCCGCCATAACGACGCAACAATACCGTACGCGCTTTTAGTTGCGCACGATTTCTTTAAATTGACCGCGTTTTTTCATCGATGTGTCTATACACATCGACGAAATAATTATAATATGCCGGCCAGTTTTGAGAAACTGTTTTAGTGCTCTGTACGCACGTCAGAGACAAAAGCTCGCGACAATCGGCTTTTGTTTACCGATCGGCTCCTTGCGGGCATTCATCATCAACCTACCGATGCAATGGCCGAAGCCAAAAAACTGCGGATGCATCGGTGCCTAATTGTCACGAATAATAATTATTCCCAAAGTGTGGCTCTGTACCGTCAGGAGTACAATGACCATACGCCGTCTCGGCAAACCTTCCGACGGTAAGTTAATCTTGTGAGACGTACGCGTCAATTATTTAAAAAAAAACAAAAAAAAACTTTAACAGACTCGCCGAGAACATCGCGCAGCAAGGCACGTTGAAAGTCCCGGAGGTGCCGCGCAGGAAGCCGGTGACCGATGAAGTCCGGGTCCCCGTTCTGCATGCCATCGAGGAAAATCCCGTGCAGAGCGCATGAGGCCTTGCTCGTACTTTGAGTAAGAGAGAGAGAGAGAGAGAGAGAGAGAGAGAGAGAGAGAGAGAGAGAGAGAGAGAGAGAGAGAGAGAGAGAGAGAGAGAGAGAGAGAGAGAGAGAGAGAGAGAGAGAGAGAGCCTTACGGAAATGTGCACCTTTTTGTTTGACCAGACGTCAACAGAGAAACTGTGCGGAAAATTTAGCGGGAGCAGCACTACCCGTACCGCACACACGTCTGTCAGAGCCTTCCGGTACGTGACTACGAGCGTAGGCTCCAGTTCTGCACGTGGGCGATTGGACAAGAGCTGGATGACCCGGACTTCTTAAAATTCGTTCTATTTGCTGACGAAGCCGGATTCACAAGCCACGGGATATTCAACCGTCAAAATGTCCGGCACTGGGCTGAAGAAAATCCTGGATGGGTCGTTGAAGTTGATCGGCAGAACCACTGGCGCGTCAATGTATGGGACGGTGTTCTTAACGATCGAGTGATCGGACCATGGTTTTTTGAGGGCAACATGGACCGTGTTCGGTATGAAGAATTGTTGACAAACATTCTTCCCGAACGTCTCGAAGATGTGCCTTTGGCTATCCGGCTAAGAATGTGGTGGCAACAAGATGGACACCCGGCGCATACAGCACGCAGCGTGCGAGACATTCTGAATCAACGTTTTCTGAATCGGGTACTCGCTTTACACGGAACGATTCCGTGGCCAGCAGAATCGCCCGATTTGACACCCCTTGATTTTTTCGTTTGGGGGACAATAAAAAACATCGTTTACAGGACAGAACCCATTACTGAGGACGATATGCGGGAGCGGATCAGAGGCGCATTTGCGACCATCACGCCGGGTATGTTGCGGCGGATCAGATCAAACTTCACGAGAAGAGTAGAATTATGCGTAGATAGAGAAGGAGCCCACATTGAACACCTTATCAAGAGATGGAACCCATAGGTTCATTTCTGCGGAAGATGTTTAATGCGAGTTCGTGATCTTCTGCGATCAGCTCTTATCTTTTTGTAAAGTTGGTTGTGATCTACTGCCGTACCCTTCTGTATATCTCTCCTTCATAATGTTTATCATAGTCCGTTCTAATGTCGTAACATGTTTCGAGATTTTCAAACAAAAAAAAGCGGCGTTTCGAACTGGTGGGTTCTGCCAACTACGATTCATTCCACATAAATAGAAAAAACCATTTGGAAATTGGAGAAACATATCTAACACGTTGTTGCTCTATGACCGTGGTGGTGGTAAGCACCCTATTTTTTTACCAAATAGCCGAATAAGGTACGTATTCTGAAAGGGCGTATACTTAACGCCATCCATGGTCTCCTCAAAAATTAAGTGTAGATTATCGTTGAGAAAATCGGTCTAGGCATTTTCCCACCATTGACGATGTGGGGAAAGTTCTATGACCCGGGATATTCCGATGCCTCGAGTTATATGTTTTGGCGGCGTTGAGTCCTTCGGTTTGTAGATTCGGTTTCGTCTAACTGTACATATTTTATGTTTTCATCATGTACATACGTTCATTGTAAATACTTTTTGTTCGATTCAAACACCTTCTATTGTTCTTTAATGTAAATATTTTTCTTTGTACATATTTGTTTAAAGTTCATTGTAAAATATTAAAATTCTTTTGTTGCGCACGAAGTTTGAGTATTATTTTCTTAGTGGTCGATCGAACTAATAACTCCAGCCATCTACCAGCTTCTTCGAGGAGTGCTTGCTTCAGATCAATGATGTGCATTTTCGAAGAGGGTTATAACTTAAATCAAAACGTCAAGACTGGCATTCATTTTGTCTTTGTCGCGTAGAGAACGACTCTATGATTAAACGTGGCGTTGGAGCACTGGTCAATTGATCCATTCGCTCTGATCGGAAATAAGATTAAATCGAAATGGAATTCGAGTGAATGGTCTTAGCAGTGTCTCGTAGAACATGCGAAATCAGTTTGGAGTATTGATTTAATCTTTATTCTCTCGGTGTCGGCGAATAATGGCTTAGGCCCTGCTCAGTACCGCATGAGCATGTTCGAATAGCGTTACAGCTGAAGGCGAAACGTTATGCCTGGCGTATGCGTAAAAGGCGACGAGCAAGGTAGATCGACGTTTGTCTCGCTTGTCTTGGCAATATGACATTTCGTGTGTCGTCTGCTATGGCCTTCCGCCATATTTCGCGGGAAAGTTCAGACCGCGCGTCAAGGTTCTGTAGAAAGGCAACCTTTGACAGATAACGGCGAGCGTGATTTGACATGTCGCATTCCCTTAGGCCGCCTGCAAACCAATCGGGTTCGAGACTTGTGACAAGACGGCGGATTCGGCATTTCACGCGTCGTTTTCGGTCGTTCCATGAATTTCGTGCCAAGGCATGAGGATCGTCGAGATTCATGATGCTTGTAATTCTTCGTGCGGCAATGATTAATGCGACGATGATGAAAAATTCAAATTATTCATTGGATTCGTCGGAATAATGAATCGAAAGATAAATAAATTGATGTTTCTTAAATTCGGAGGCACCGAGCGATTATTTTTACAATTTGCAAGCTTTTATTTACTTGATTATTTTATTTGAGATGATTAATTAACTTGGCAATGCATGATTCAACTAAAAAAAAAGAAAATGAGGAGAACAATTTTTTGTGGAATGCAAAACGGAAGACCGACATGTCATCCGCTTTGCGACTACGTAGAGCCTTGAAAGTTTGCAAACACGCATCTAACGAGAGGCGAAGATGCGTGATTCGACGACAATAAAAATCATGAATGAATAAATAAATAAATAGAGGAATAATGATTTTCTGTAGGACGCAAAATGATACGCTTGATTCTGACCAAGTCCCGATGTTGAGGAAATTCCATGACCCGTGTGTTCCATGTAAAAATTTGAGTAGGGACAAAGTACTGGTCCTGATCTGCCTAGAAAATGTTATGTGCCGGTTGAGTGTGTTTGTTGACGTAACAAAGATAAAATCGGTGCTTGGAATGGTTCTCGGGGCCTCAGTGAAACGTTCCGGATATTGCTGTACCGAATCCGTCGCCAATTTCTTCTTACTTCCGGTCAGATTGCGTCGAGAAATCTCACGATGCTGCGAGAATTGTTATAAGAATATTGATGATGTACGGAAGATAAAATCGGTGCTGCGAATGGTTCTTGAGTCTTGACTCGAACATTCCGGATATGACAAGGCCGAATCCGTCTCCTCTTTTATCTTACTTCCAGTCGTAGTATATCAAAAAGTCTGACGATGCTGCGACCCCGATGACAGTAGTAATTGTTATTAAACAAAGATAAAAGCGGTACTCGTGCCGGTTCCGGGGGCTTCAATCGGACATCCACGATGTGACGGCACCGAGTTCGCTCTCGCTTTTATCTTATTTCCGGTCATAGTGCGTCAAGAAGTCTGCTGATGCCGTGAGAACGATGACACGAGCATTTGGTAGTAAACAAATGTAAAAGCGGTGTTCGTGACGGTTCTGGGGGCCTCGATCGGTGATCCCCGACTTGACGGCCCAGAGTTCGTCTCTGCTTTCATCTAATGTACGGTCATTTTTCGTCGAGAAGGCTGACAATGCCGCGAGAATGATTACCGAAGCAAATGTTCTTTATTGTGTTTGATGAAATCCATTTCTCATCCCAATTTTTATTCTTCCTGAAACGGACAACGATCCTTCCGATAATTTTGTCATTTAATGGAACATTTTTTATTATATTTTTGATGACTTTTCGACACGTAGTCATTCAGTGCGCCCGAAGCTATCATGACAGTGACAGTGACCGATGCACCGATGCATCGGTGCATCGGTCTACCGATAGAGGCACATCTGCCACCGGAGAAGTGAAATATTTACCGATACATGTGGCACTTCCCCGATCACCGTCTCCAACGTGAACCAAGCTTACGTCTCCAACGTGAATTAATCTTTATTCTCCACCGTGAACTAAGCTTACGGAGACTAAGCTTAGTTCATGTTGGAGGCGGTGACAGGAGAATGAATTTGTACCCATATATCTTTCACTGTCACTGTCATGATGGCTTCGGGCGCTGTGCGGGACTCCGCGTCGCAAAATCCACGCAAATTTCACAAAAACCTGCTTTTGAGCGAAGAAATTTTAGGAAAAGTTGTTGTCAGTTTGAGCCAAATTAAAAGTGGGAATGAGAAATGGATTTCGGCCAACACATTGAAGAAAATTTGCAGTGTCTCTTTCGTGGCATCACCGACAAAAAAAAAGGCAAAATTATATCCGAAATTTTGTCGATCGACATCGTCGCGCAATCACCACATTCATCGAAATGAAAAAAATTACGGAAAACGTCACGGAAATATCAAAATGGTAACTACAATTAAATTGATATGTTCAATTTTACTCCGGTCATAAAATAGCGTGTAATCATCAACAATAATTTCTTTACAGTAACAGTTTCGTAGAAGTTGGACGGGCGATGCGTGAGTCGATTTTAGGCCGATCGGAATTTGACACTGTACCGCCAAGGTAATTATTTGTGAATGTTCTCAGGCTATTAATTTCTTTCCATGAAAGATACCTAAATCGCTACTATTATTTGTAATTTTAGCCACACTGAGATACCGATTTCCCGTCACGAGCGAAGAAAGACGTCGAACAGCGATAAAAGCATCGACGATGAAGAGGTCAATACACCAATCCAAAGATCCCTTCCGGCAATGGAAGGCATCTTCCATTGGGAAGAATATTTTAAATTTGTTAATAAAATTACCTGCCACCGGATCGGAGAATGAATTAGATGAGAATAAAATTTGTCTTTAGTTTACAGGGTTTCCAACACCCGGGAGTTCGGGGGCCGTGAAGATTTTGAAAAATTTCATATTAATTGAAGAAACCTTTAAAGAATAAGAGATGAAGAATAAAGATAAAAAATTGTCGGGAATAAAAATAATTATTGTAAAGAATAAAAATAAAAAAATGTAAATAATAAAAATATAGGAAATGAAAATAAATATAAATAGAGCTTCGGTCAAAATTATTAGGCACCCTGAACATTTTCTCACGTACGTACGTACGCACATCACGCATTGTCGAACTTTCCTAACTCTTTAATTTCGCTCTATTCGACTTTCTCTGTGGTATCTCATAATAAATTGCATAATAAAATTGAAATCGCGCCTCATTGCCGATATTCGCAACGGGAGATCCGTGCGAGAAGTTACAAAAGCAAATAACGGTCGATTTCTATATCAGAATCGATAGAATATGTGAAAATCATTTGGAGCATCGGTGTGATCTTTATTTTCTTGATATCGATAAATAATAACTAAGGCTCTTTTTTAATAATGCATATCAAAATTCTCGGAGCTTATTATCGCAAAATCAAAATCAATCCATCAATTCAATAAAGGGTATAGTCGAAAGAGAGTTGAACTCAGGCCGTAACATCAAGCAACAGGTTCTTTTCGTTCTTGTCGCGTAAAGAATGATTATATGATTAAACCTGTAGCTTCGAGTAGAGGACAAATGGTCTATTAAATATTGTGGAAGTATGACAAAAGCGGGAGCAAATTAAAAGCCGATCATATCAAGAATGTCCGATTGAGGCCGACAGAACCATCGCGAGCACCGCTTCTATTTTTGTGTATGAACCCTTTGACTGTCAGTGATACACATATGGCAAAAAAAAGTCGTGCCATTTTTGTGTCATGACACACATGTGGGCATTTGAAATAAAACATACTTCTACTACAGCGATTTGACTATAATTTAGTAAATCATAGGTTTTGAGGTCGCTGAATCCGAATTTGGAATCAAATTTCCAAAATTCTAAATGGCGAATCCAATATGACGGACGCAAATTCGAGAAGTAGTTAGATTTCGACAAAAATTAGTATCTTTAGGATCTTTATGGTCGGGAATTTCGAATTAGAGTCCTAACTTCAAGTGGCTAATGCTTGGATACAATATGATGAATTAAAACTTAGCAAATCATGTATGACAATCTATCCATAGTAACATATGTAAAAAAATACTCGTTTGGGTTTATATCCCGCTCTCTGGCGACCCAGAGTCGCGGACCGAGGACGTGACGATCATTGACTACGATTTTGTATTTTTTTGTATTTTTTTTGTGCTTTTGGTATTTTCAATTTTTTCTGTGATTTTCGTATTTTTCAAATTTTTTTATTACTATTGATATTTTCATTTTTTTCTTCGTATTTCTCGTATTCAATTTCTTTTTGTATTTTGGCAACTTGAAAAATTCATTTTTCGTTCGTATTTTCTTTTTTTTCGATTTTGATTTCATTATTTTTTGTTGTTGTGTGTATCTATAGTATAGTTTTCATTCTTTGTAGGTTTTTTTTTCATTAATTCATATCTCTTATTTCATGTTTGGACAAGACATGAAAAAGAATTTCGATATTTCACCTGATCATACCGTTATTCGTTATACGGACAGTGTTTAGATGATCGAAACCCAAGCAAACCCAAACGAATCAACGTAATCAGACTCAAACTGAAGACCTTTTCTGTCGTATTGGAGCCACCATATTGAATTGTGGAAATTCCATTTCAGATTCAGATTCAGATTCAGCGACCTCGAAAACCCTTGGAGCTGAAATTCTAGGGTAAATCTGTGAAGATTATTTTCCAATAGAAAAGTGACACGAAACTCTATATTTCCCGTCACTGCGAAGGGGTTTACAAATGCTCCTGCCATCGGTCTCACGGCATCCTCATACTTCTTGACGTACTATGACGGGAAATAAGATAAAAGCGAGAGCAAACTCGGTGCCGTCACATCGTTAATGTCCGATGGAGGCCCCTAGAACCATCCCGCAAGACGCTTTTATCTTTCTTTATTAACAAATACTCCGGTCATAGTTCTCGCGGCATCGTTGTATTTATTAACGTAAAATGACCTGAAATAAGGTGAAAGTGAGAGCGTAGTCGGTGCTGTCACATCGTGAATGCCCGATTGATGCCCCCAGAGCTGTCACGAGCACCTCTTTTATCTTTGTATACTAACGAATGCTTCAGCCACCGTTTTGGCGGCATCGTCATAATTCCTTACGCACCACGATCGGAAATAAGAAAAAAGCAAGCGCGAACTAGGTGCTGTGACTTCGGGAATATCCGATTAAGTCCCTTAGAATTATCACTTCCGTCGCTTTTATTTGTGTTTATTAACAAATGCTCCTGTCATCGGTCTCGCGGCATCGTTAGACTTCTTGGCGAAAAGGGACCGGAAGTAAGATAAAAGCAGAGACACATTCGGACCCGTCGTATCGAGAACGACCGATCGAGGCCCCCAAAACCATCGCGAGGACTGCTTTTATCTTTGTTTAGTAAGAAATGCTCCGGCCATCGTTCTCCCGGCATCGTCAGCCTTCTTGACGGAAAATAACCGGAAGTGAGATGAAAGCAGAAATAAACTCGGGACCGTCGTTTCGGGAATGACCGATCGAGGCCCACAAAACCATCGCGAGCACTGCTTTCATCTTTGTTTACTAACAATTGCTCCGGTCATCATTCTCGCGGCATAGTCTGCCTTCTTGGCGAAAAATGACCGGAAGTGAGATGAAAGCACAGACAAACTCCAGACCGCCGTATCGGGAATGACCGATCAAGTCCCCCAGAACCACGGTGAGCACTGCCTTTATCTTTGTTTATAAATACATGGTCCGGTCATCGTTCTGGCGGTATCCTCAGATTTCTCGACGAAAAATGACCGGAAGTAAGGTGAAAGCAAGGACAAACTTGGAGCCGTCGCGTCGAGGATGACCGACCGAGACGCCAAGAACCATCGCGAGAACTGCTTTCATCTTTCTTTAATTAACAAATGCTCCGGTCATAGTCCTCGTGGCATCGTTGTACTTCTTGACGAAAAATGACCGGAAGTAAGATGAAAGCAGAGACAAACTCGGGGCAGTCGTCTCGGGAATGACCCATCGGGGCACCCCTAACCATCGCGAGCACTGCTTTCCGCATTGTTCATTGACAAATGCTCCGTTCATCACTCTCGCAGCATCGTCAGCCTTGTTGACGAAAAATGACCAGAAGTAAAATGAAAGCAAAAACAAACTCGGGGCCGTGATCCCACAAACGTTTTAATTAATCTCACAATCAACCACAAACGAACCACAAACGAATTGAAAAAAAAAATTGGAAAAGTCAAAGTCAAGTCGCCAACTTGACGGTCATTTTTAACTCTCATTTTTCAACTAAAGGCTGATCTCACAAACGTTTTAATTGTTCTCACAATCAACCACAAATGACTCACAAACGATTTAAAAAAAATTTGAATCGAAAAGTCAAGGTCGAGTCGCTAACTTACCGGTAATTTTTCACTCTCATTTTCCAACTAAAGACATCTCAATAACGTTTTGATTGTTACCACAATCAAACATAAACGATTGAAAAATATTCGTCATAAATTTGACGTCAATTAACCTCTTCGTCATATATAAATAACGCAAAAATAGCATTTCTCTGTGCTGGCCCGTGTGTTTGGGTTATATGACCATGCAAAGAAGTTTGGGTTATATGACCATGTAAAGAAGTTTGGCAAAAATGTTTTACTTTCCATTTTGAAACCGATCATCTTACAAACGTTTTGATTATTGTCAAAATCAGCCACAAACACTTAAATTTGAAAATGTCAAAGCCGTGTCGCTTACTTACCAGTCACTATTAAGTCTTATTTTTCCACCAAAAGTGAGCTCAAAAACGTTTTGATTGATTTTACAATTCCACAAACGATTCACAAACGATTTTTTTAAATCTAAAAGTCAAGTCGACTCGCTAACTTTGCGGTAATCTTTCACCATCATTTCTCAACTAATGACTGACCTCACAAAATGTTCTAATTAAAGTATTCGTCAACCACTTGACATCGATTAACTTCTTCGTGATATAGAAATATAATAAAAATGAATATTTCGGTGCTGACGTGTTTGGGTAATATAACCGTTCGTCGAGAATTTTTCCACATATGTTTTTACGTTTTACTTCTTAAACGCTAATAAGCGTACGACTCTTCGAATTGTTCGCGCAGCCAACTGCATGCGACCAAAAATGTATACAAACAAGTGCAAAAGTGACAGTCGAATCGGTAACTTTCCCGTTCTTTACATGTCTCTTTTTCACCGCCGAGACTGATCTCACAAGCGTTTTAATTAATTTCACAATCAACCACAAACGACGCACAAACGATTAAAAAAAAAAAATTGTTAAAGTCAAAGTCGCGTCGCCAACTTACCGGTCATTTTTAACTCTCATTTTTCAACTAAAGGCTGATCTCATAAACGATTTAATTGTTCTCACAATCAAACACAAATGACTCACAAAGGATTAAAAAAAAATCGGAAAGTCAAAGTCAAGTCGCTAGCTTACCGGTAATTTTTGATGCTCATTTTCTAACTAACGACTCATCTCACAAACGTTTTAATTGTTACCACAATCAACCACAAACGACTCACAAATGATTGACGCCAAAAAAATACAGGAATCCAAAGTCGAATCGCCAAGTTCACTTAGCTACATCCGACCCCCATGCTGGACGGAACGAATGAAATTAAACTACCTCCCAGGGCAGAGCAAATGCTATACGCGAAAACATTGACGGCAAAAATAAGATGTGCCGCAGCAAAAGAAGTGCGACCAGGAGTGAAGATAGGCGGATGTTACGTCCACCCAGAAGGACATTCCTGCCTCATAGTAGTGCGAAACACAAGCAATGAAGAAATCGAAATAGAAAGGCCAATGGTGCAAATTGAAGGAATTAAAAAGGATAAGCCAACCGAAGAAAAGGAAATAAGTGCTGTATCGATCGAAGAAAAATTAAAAAGAAAAGACAAAATATGGGAAGACATTAAAGGAGATTCGAACTTAGACCCAGAAGAAGAAAAATTCCTACGCGAATTCGCTGACGCATACGCTGACGTCTTCCATTTAGAGGAAGAGTCGCCTGGGTGCACCGCTATAGTGGAGCACCGCATAAGCATACGACCAGGGACAACGCCAATAAAAATTCGTCCATATCGATTACCAGAAGTCCACAAGCAAGAAGTGATGGCGCAGACAAAAGAGATGCTAAAACGAAATAATTCGACCGGTGCAAGAGCCCATGGAATGCTCCTCTACTCGTCGTTCCAAAAAAGCCTGACACCGACGGAAATATACGCAAGAGAGTGGTAGTAGACTTCCGAAAACTAAACGAAGCAACGGAAGGAAACTCGTATCCATTGCCTAATATTACCGAAATATTCGACCAATTGGGACGAGCAAAATACTTTACGACTCTCGATTTGGCATCGGGATTTCATCAAATCCCAATGGCCGAAAAAGACAAGGAGAAAACCGCTTTCTCCACTCCTCTTGGATATTTCGACTACAACCGAATGCCATTTGGGTTAAAAAACGCCCCACCAACGTTTCAAAGGCTGATGGACGCTGTACTTGCTGGATGACAAGGACCAAAATGCTACGTATATCTCGACAATATAGTAGTATACGGATCATCGTTCGAAGAATATAACAAAAGGCTGACAGAAATATTCGATCGACTGAGAGAAGCCCAATTAAAGGTTCAACCTAGGAAATGTCAAATTCTGCAAAAAAACCCAGTATTTGGGACACATTATTACCGAAGTGGGAGTAAAACCCGATCCGGAAAAAATAGAGGCTGTACAACGATGTCCAGCCCCAAAAAACGTAAAAGAGGTTCAATCATTTCTGAGACTAGCCGGATATTACCGAAAATTCATACAGGATTTTTCAAAACTTTCAAAGCCGTTAACAGAACTGATCAAGAAAGAAAACCAATTCATTTGGGACGAAAACTGCGAATAAGCTTTCCAAAAATTGAAGGAAACTCTCAGCACCGCACCGATCCTACAGTATCCAGATTTCAAAAAAGCCTTCGTGGTGACAACTGATGCCTCTGACAAGGCAATTGGCGCGATTTTATCGCAAGGAAAAATCGGAGAAGATCTACCCATCTGTTACGCGAGTCGCACTCTGAAAAAGGCAGCAATGAATTATTCAACAGCGGAGAAGGAAATGCTAGCAATAATTTGGGCAGTAGCGCAATTCCGACCATACATCTATGGAACAAAATTCACCATCGTGACGGATCATAAGCCCCTCACATGACTTTTCAACGTAAAAGATCCAGGTTCACGACTGATGCGCTGGAGAATAAAGATAGAGGAGTTCAACTATACCATAGAGTATAAGGCTGGCAAGGAGAATACAAATGCCGATGCTTTAAGCCGTATGTATCTATTGATGCTGACGCGGCAAGAACCCGAGGCGGCGGTACGTCACAAGGACGACGACAAGCGTGGTAGAGGAAGGCCGCAGAAGGCTCCCCGCTCCGCGCCGCCGCTGCCAGCATCAACAGACCCGAGCCATCATGGCCGTCGTCAGCTCGTCCCGCGGGCACGTGGCCGGCCGAGAAAAACAATGCAGCCCGCTAAAGAAGAACGCCCGCGCAAGGCGACAGAGGCCTGCGCGAGCGAGAACGAACCGCCACTCCCACCAGTGAAGGCGGACCAGGCAGCAGGCCCGAGCGGAAAAGAGAAGGAAATAGAAAAAGACTCGAGCGCAAGCGAGACAACAAGCGACAACGAAACAGAGACAGAAATAGGAGATCGAGAGTGCCCGAGTGAAGAGGAGCGAAGAACGATTCTGCAAGAATACCACGACGCCCCTCTTGAAGGCCACCCAGGCGAAAAAGGATGAAACAACGAACAAAGATAAAGTATAGCTGGCCAAGAATAAATAACGAAATAAAAAACTACGTAAAATCATGCGACAAATTCCATAAAAATAAAATCACGCGACGCAAGCATGCTCCCATGACTATTACCGACACACCCAAGACACCATTCGTCAAATGTGCAGTCGATATAGTAGATCCCGTACCCGAGACCGAAGCCGGGAACAAATAAATCCTGACTTTTCAAGACGCATTGTCCAAGTATAGCGCAGCTATACCGCTAAAAACGCAAGAAGCCAAGGAAGTAGCCAAAGTATTTGCAACTCAAATTGTTTGCAAGTACGACACTCCAAAAGAATTATTGTCAGACCAAGGAACGAATTTTCTGAACGAAACATTCACGGAAATGTGCCAATTATTCCGAACAAAAAAGATTCAAACGACGGCATACCATCCCCAATCAAACGGAGCATTTGAGCGTTCACACCGAACTCTCGCAGAATACCTGAAATATTTTATTAAAGAGGATCAAACGGATTGGGATGAGTGGTTGCCATACGGGATGTTTACCTATAATACCACCCCGCACACAGCGACAGGTTTCACTCCGTACGAGTTGGTGTTTGGAAAGGTAGCCGATTTACCGACGGCGCTTAAAGAAGCACCACGAAAGACGTACTCATATGACGATTATGTCTCCGAGTTACGCGAACGGCTTCGAGCCACATGGAACGTGGCAAAAGAACGATTAGAAAAAGGAAAATAAGGGATAAAGGAGGGGCATGATATCGCCGCTGGTACGGTGGAGTACCGCCCCGGCGACCGAGTCCTCCTCCACGACACTACTATACGCCGAGGCCGATCAGCGAAGCTTTCCCCCAAGTGGACAGGGCCTTACAAAGTACAGAGCAAAGATTCCGAAGTGAACTACACTATCGGCCGTGGACGTACGGCAGTCTGGGTACATGTAGACCGGATTAAACCCTACGTTACCCACTGACCGGTAGAGTAGGAGGGTCTACTCGCCTGGCCCGCGGAGGCCCACGAGGCGTGGATCGACGCCTCCCCGTCTCGCGCCGTTGCCAAGCAACGGCCGAGCTGCCAACGTCACCATCAACAGACAGTGATAAAAATAAAAGAATATATAAATAAATGAACTAATATGAAATGAAATGGAAAGATAAAGTGAATAAAACAAAATAAAATAACATTCAAATGAATGGAAGAATCTATAACAAAAATAAGTGAATGAAATAGTCGAAAAGAGAGAATAAATAAATTAAATAAAATTTACAAGAACGATAGAAAGAGCTCTGGGTTCCTAAAGAAACAAAACGAAAAATAAATTTCAAAAATATAAAAATGGCGTATCGATTTATAAATGAAAAATCCAATGATAGCAAGCGTTTAAACAAAAAAATTTAATATAATATATATATTGAATAATATGCATATAAATTTTTCGAGTAAATACGAAAAAGAAAATGATGAATGAATCAAAGAAGTATGCGGCCGTGTAGGTGATAAGAGATCGCTAGAGTTTCGGCTTCGGTCCGGCCAGTGAAGGACTTCCAAGGTTATCGATGGAAATAAGAAATTGTGTTTCTTAACGTTTCGGCCCTCTGGTTCGGGTCCTCTTCAGAATATGTATATTTATTTTCTCTGTATAAACGGTAATACACAGTATTTTACAATTACGTAATATCTAGATGTTGTGTTATTTTGTGTGACAATCATGTTGGTTCTGTTTTAACTATAATTATATACATAAAGTATGGATGACGTCTTTTATTGCGTTACTTATTGTTATGTGTAAGTATTGGTGTGTAAAATGTACGGAGTGTGGAGAAAATATAGAAGTGCGATATGGTAGTTTACTAACCTCGAAGTAGTGAAATTTCGGGTTTTTTTAAACACATGTTTGGAAAGATGTAACGAACAGAGACATTATTTGTGAATATAAATAATGTTCTGTGAAAAGATACTCAGTAGATGGATTTAATATCGTTTATGGGCGATTTTTCTGATCTGTAATAGATAAGTAGTTATTGGTTAATTTTTATGTTTCACTATTGAGAATTTAAGTATAAGAATTTGATCTAAGAAAAGTTTTAGTGAGTAGTCAAAAACTCTGGTAATTACCTGTTGAGTTTGTTCTTAAGAGTCTGTTATCTTTCCAAAATGAGTAAAAACTCGAAATATTTCATTGGTTCGTTACATTTTGAGTTGTGTAGCGGACAAGAGTTCGAGAGAGACTGAGTGATGTGTTGTTTTCGGGTGGCATATTCGAGTCTCTGTGCTATGAATTGGGGGAGAGATCGTGCTCGCAGTGACGTGCCAACGAGAATAAATTAGGTGCGCCAAGTTAGGGGTATTTAAAATTAGTTTGTGATGTCATTAAAATTAGCTTATCGTGTCAATATGTTAGTTCGTTTATCATGTCGATAATTTTAAAATTGTTATGTGAGGTAAAATATGGTGGTGTGTTGATGGTTATATAATCGAATTGTAGATTGAGCTAAGATTTTTTATGTCAGTTCTAAAGTTTATGGCGTTGGGGTGTGCTTTAATTTGTATCATTTCCATGATTAGTCTTTTTTTGAGCCAACTCTCATTGTTTAGTATTTTTGTGTTATCGAATTGAAAGTCATGTTTATGTTCTATTGCATGTTGTGCTAAGGCTGTGTGTATTTCGGTAGTGTGTTTTATGCTATTTTTGTGTTCTTTTATTCGGGTTTCAAGATATCTTTTAGTTTGGCCTATGTAAGTGGCGTTGCAATCATTGCAGTCGATTTTATAAACGATGTTGGATATTCGATTATTGTTGATTTTGTCTTTAGTGGAACCAATGATGAATGAAATATTGTGTTTATTGTTTGTAACTAATTTTATGTTGTATTGTTGGAAAAGACGGATTAGTTGGTGATGTATGTTTTTTTTGTAGGGGAGATTTATTATTCTAGAGGAGTCAAAATTATTGTTGTTCGTTTTTTGTTTGTTGATTATGGAAACTCGATGTTTTATTAATTTGTCTGTGAAAGAGGTTGGATAGCAATTTTTTGTCATTGTGTCGCTGATGAGTTGATGATTTTCTTTATGAAATGAAGGGTGAGATAGTTTTATTGCTCTGTCAATCAACATGTAGATTATGGCTTTTTTTGGGAGAGTGGGTGGTGTGAGAAGAAATTTATGAATCTGCCAGACCAAGTTGGTTTTCTATACCAATTTGTGATAATTGAATTTTGTTTACGGATTAATAGTAAGTCAAGAAATGGGATTTTGTTGTCTATTTCATTTTCAGATGTAAATTGTAGTTTTGGGTTATAGGCATTAAAAATCTTTTTGGTGGATTCTAGTTTGTTAGTTGGTAGAGCAATAATAATATCGTCGACGTATCTTTTATATAACGGCAGTGAGAACTTTAATTTTTCTAGGCAACTTGTTTCAAGGTCGATCATGACTATGTTGGATAGTATTGGGGCTAAAGATGATCCCATGGGTAATCCTGAGATTTGTTGGTAGATTTTGTCTTGGAATGTGAAGAAGGTTGAGAACATGATATATTCTATGGCTTTAATAATTTCGTGTAAGGGAAACGCATTTGAGAATAAGTTTGATCTTTTTTGCAGGCTGTGGATAACTAGTGGTAATGGAATGTTGGTGTAGAGAGAAACGACATCAAATGAGAATAGTTTATAGTTGAGTGGGATTGAGAGGTTGGAAAGTGAATGTTTTAAGTGGAAGCTGTCTTTGACGTGTGAGTTGGTCGTACTGATTAGTTTAGAGAGTTTTGATTGAATGAATTCAGCTAATCTGTGTGTTGGGCTATTTATGGATGATACTATTGGACGAAGTGGATAGTTTATTTTGTGAATTTTTGGTAGGCAATAGAGACGGGATAAGTTGCAATTTTCAGCTTTTAAATATTTATATTTCGATTCATCTATGATTTTTAGGGATTTCCATCTAGAGAGAATGTTGTTGATACCTTTTTGTAGTGAATTGATGGGATTTTTGTTTGTTAGTTTGTAAATTGTAGAATCTGCAAGTAATTTATGGGTTTTTGTGATGTAATCTGATTTTCTTAGAAGGACTGTTGTATTTCCTTTGTCTGCTCGTGTAACTAAGAGTTGGGGGTTGTTTTTCAAAAATAAAGATGTGTGTTTTATAATTTGGTTGGTGTTGGAGAATGATTTGGGGATATTTATTTTGTTTAAGATTTTGCTGAATCTGGTTCTAATTTCAATTTGTCTAGGCTTGTCAAGTAGAAAATCAAGTTTGGCTTCGAGTTCAGAGATAGATTTGTGGATGTGAGTTTTTATGTTTGAGAGTTTAAGGTAAGGGAAACAGAATTTTTCCCCTAGAGACAGGAAAGTGGAAATGTGTAGGGGAATGTCTATATTGGATAGATTTATGAGCCAGTCTTTATTTTTGTTCAATGTGGTTGTTGAATTTATATTTTCCAAAGGATCGGTGGGAAGATTGTTATTTGTGTTATGTTGATTATTGGTGAGTGATGAATATAGAATGTTGTGATTTTGTGTTGTTTGATTTGTATTTTGACGATTTAAGTGATGTATCTTGTTGTGGTCTAAATGTGTTTGTGATGATATTGTTTTTAAAAATTCCTTGTGGTTAAAAATGTGATGGTGTATGTTTTTGGTTCGTTGAAATCTGAGATTTTGTAATTTTTTTTGGTGAATTTCATATGAGAGTTTTGATAATTTATTTAGTTTTGTTTGTTCTAAGGTGAAAAATCTTTCTTTGATATTGTTTGGAGTCTTGTTGATTGTTTTTGTGTTCTTTTCAATTTTTTGTTCAATACTTTAATTCGAAAATTGAGATCGTCAATTTCTATATTTAATATTGCTTTGTGGAATTTGTGAGATGTCTTATTGAGTTTTATTTTACCTTTGTTATTGGAGATCTGAATATTAAAGTGTTTGTAAAAAATGTGTTTCGGTGTCAAACCTTCTTGTCTACATTTAAGTAAGAAACGGAGTTGTTGTTTAAGGCGAGTCTTGGTGGCAGTGTCGTGTTTCCAATTCTTGAACGCTGCTAAGGTGAAATATCCAAAGAGTTATAGTATCTCGCTGAAGAAGGTCATTGTGTCTTGTTTATAGCCAATCAATTTGGAATGAATAACGAACCAATGAAATATTTCGAGTTTTTACTCATTTTGGAAAGATAACACACTCTTAAGAACAAACTCAACAGGTAATTACCAGAGTTTTTGACTACTCACTAAAACTTTTCTTAGATCAAATTCTTATACTTAAATTCTCAATAGTGAAACATAAAAATTAACCCATAACTACTTATCTATTACAGACCAGAAAAAATCGCCCATAAACGATATTAACTCCATCTACTGAGTATCTTTTCACAGAACATTATTTATATTCACAAATAATGTCTCTGTTCGTTACAACATCTTTCCAAACATGTGTTTAAATAAACCCGAAATTTCACTACTTCGAGGTTAGTAAACTACCATATCGCACTTCTATATTTTCTCCACACTCCGTACATTTTACACACCAATACTTACACATAACAATAAGTAACGCAATAAAAGACGTCATCCATACTTTATGTATATAATTATAGTTAAAACAGAACCAACAGGATTGTCACACAAAATAACACAACATCTAGATATCACGTAATTGTAAAATACTGTGTATTACCGTTTATACAGGGAAACTAAATATACATATTCTGAAGAGGACCCGAACCAGAGGGCCGAAACGTTAAGAAACACAATTTCTTATTTCCATCGATAACCTTGGAAGTCCTTCACTGGCCGAACCGAAGCCGAAACTCTAGCGATCTCTTCTCAGAAAATGATGAATAAAAAGAAAAATAATTATCAAATAAAGAGAGGAAAATGAAAGGAAAGACAAATACAAACAAAATTTTTGTATATGGTTACATTCCAAGTTAAAAAAGGGAGGGAGAGAGAGATTAGAGAGGAAAGAAATCGCAATGTAAGCAAAAAACGATTATTCGAACTCGCAAGAAAAAAAGGAAGAAAAGTATTGCACGTACCAATAGGGAAACAAGCAAGGGAAAAAAAGTATTGCAAATGAGAAGGCAAACCCTTTTTGCAGGTTATTAATCTCAACAGTTAGGACTACAGAAGGGACTAACGAAAGAAAGGAAAATACAGAATTCCACGTAACGCAATTTTCCGCAACCCCAGGAATGTATTACGAGGAAATCGGAAAAATGCACACAATTCAGAAAATGTGGAAACTGGTAACCCGCATGGATGTTCTGCCAATAGCAAATAGAGAAAAGAGTATTAGGGAGAAGCTGGAAAAACTATTAGAATTGTCAATCGATGCCTCGATCGAAGCATGATATGAAAAATAAATTCCGAAATGCAGACTATTTACGATATAACTGGCACAAAAGGTAGAATAAATAAAAGACGACTAATAGACGGATTAGGATCCATTATAAAATCGATAACAGGTAACGAAGAGGCGAACGAAAAAAATTCGTTCATCCAACCAAACTTCCGGTGGTTTAACAAAATGTATCTTTAAATACGTTCAACTTGATTTTTGATTGGCATAACATACGTTTTGTTAATCTAACTGATAGTTTTAGTGGTGTGAACTGTAGCTTATTTAGCATGTCTGAACAACTGTCGAAACAACAAAATTTCGAGACAACAAAATGCATTTTGCACATTCAACGACTTCTTTTTCTCAATGTATATGCAGCCCCAGAGACAGTAGCTTTCACGATAAACTATAAAAAAACTCTGCGACAACTCATGCGACAATTACTGGAACAGGATTATTGGCATTGGATGGGAAATGTTCTGTCACCTCCATAGATTTTTAGATCGAAAATTTGAAGGAAACTGTACACGAAAAACTCCTACAATTTTTACCGACATTCAATCTATCTTTTCTGACTACAGAAAACGAAATACCTCAACCTTTAATATTGGAAAATATTCCTCATACGATAATTAATGATCCATACGAAGTTAACAAAATTGGCGAACGAATCGAAATATTGAAAACAAAGCTGAACAAAAATTACGATCATGTGATGACACAAAGTCACATCATAGGGAATTATGCCCTCAGCGGAATGATTCCCTTCGCAATGATTATATCATATTTCGGAATTAAAGCGTTGCAACGGCGAAATGCCACATCGCCGAACGACGATCTTGCTGACGTAGCTCCGGCCAGACTGCGAGCTGCCAAACACAAGGCAACAGCTGACTCACAAAATCCGCCAGTCATATTTACGCGAAATGCACCTCGTACACGCACTACGTAAATGTGTATGAAAAGAAAAAGAAAAGCGAAAAATTAAAAAAAGGTATATATTGTAATATTAAAAAGGCACTTGTACCTTCGTAATCTATTGTATTATTGTGAGTCGAGAGACGACCGAGAGACAAAAACTTGCCAAAGCTATGAAAAAAAAAAATGTATTATATCGCCGAAATTAGAAATTTCGTCTTCCCAAGGCGGAGGAATGTTGTGCCCAGAAAAGACAGGAATTTTCATATTGCTAATGCGTGAAGTTCAAAGACCCCATGCGACGATATCGAGCCCGATATTTCACAAGCCCGATATTCCGCTCGACTCAGCCGGAAAAACGCTGAATCGCAATCGAACGTTCTCGAACGATTCGTTGCGAAAACCCGTGTTAAAAATTAGCCGAAAGACCCAATTGAAATGCAGTCTTCGGCCGAAAGCCGAGGAGGTCGGTCTCAAGGCATAAAAAAGAATTGTAATATTGTTGCCTTATTATAAATAAAATATAAGTTGTTCAAATTGCAATATCTCGAGTTGGAGATTTACTCGGAACGGGAAAAGTCCCCACATACCCTCGCCCTCGAGCATCCGACAACCCACGGTGTCAACTTACTCGAGAGCGAAATTCCGTGCTCTCCGCGCATCGTCAGAAGCCGGGGCACAACAGTATATATACCTATGTATATATGTATACATATGTTCACACACACACACACACACACACACACACACACACACACACACACACACACACACACACACACACACACACACACACACACACACACACACACACACACACACACACACACGCACACACGCACACACGCACGCACGCACGCACGCACGCACGCACGCACGCACGCACGCACGCACGCACGCACGCACGCACGCACGCACGCACACACACAAATATATATATATATATATATATATATATACATTGTGGAGGGCAAGATTACCAGGACGTAACACCTCCCCCCTTTAAGCCGAAGACGCCCTACTGGATGGCTGAGGCACGGTGCAAAGGCGCTCGAGCAGGACGACGTCGATGCCCGACAATCTCCTAGTTGATTTAGAAGGTTTAGGCTCTGGTTCGTTGGTTGGAAAAACCATTTCCCTAAAGGATGGAACAGAATCGGGTCCTTCACCCTTCTGATTTTTCTTATGGGCCCTGGTCACGAGTAGGTTGGTAACGGAATTCCAAATGGCCTCGAATAATGCGACTGCATCTGTATAATGAATGCTGAGTGTATCCATGGGTGACGGTATCGATAACTGATTTGATGATCGAATATATAGCCATGATGCCGAGGAAGCCTGCGCTGACGATTTCGAATTTCTCGAAACCGTTCCACAAATTTTTGAAAGCGTGGGCCGCGATGTGCACCAAGGTGCTTTCGTCCAAAAGATTTTTCAGAGATACAGCTCCTGGTGGGATAGTGTATCCAGCTGATCCACGAGCCAAGTTATTTCATAGCGCTGGTCTTTCGACGGGAAACATAATTCGATCGCGTAGTTGTTCCATTTCTTCATTCGTGTAGATTCCACTTGTTGCGAGGTTTCCTACTGGCGTGTAACCCCACGTAGGTGTAGTCATTGGACGTAATATTTGCGGAGGTGGAACTTCGATTGGATGTGGGGCGAAGCGGTACCATGCCCCGTCGATGAGATATTGTGCCGGAAGAAGGGGATTGCATTCGATGTGTGTCCCAGCTTTGATAAGCGTGCGCGAAATTGTCGAAAGAAAATATGACTGGTTACGATGCGTTACCGGTGACTCGAGATAACATTATTTAGTTCTTTGAAGAGTGCATTCCACGGGAAGGCAATTCATGATATGGGCTACTTCACCGGCGATGACGCCCATGTACCCTGGACTTCTTGTGACGGCTCGGGCGAATTTTTCCAGTAAGATTGATGCGGTTGCCAGAGCGTTTCGGAGTACTTGTTGTTCCAAATTACATCGCTGTGTCAAGACGTTCTTGTATAGTGCTTTTATTTGAGTTTTGATGTGTTTTCCACATAGATAAGTTTTGAGTTGACGTATGAAAATATATCCAAATTACTGACGAGGACCTTACGACGTGAAGCATACGTTTGGCCATTGCGATTTTTGAGAACGACCAATTTCGGATGTTCCGTTCGAATTAGGGTACAGCCGCAGACGGGTTTTTCGTTTCTAATGGCCAAAGCAAACGTAGTTTCTTGCGTAGTTAATGTGTATACATCAGGTGTCTGGATGGAGTTTTCGATAGTACGAAGTTTTGTTGCCATACCATCATAGAGAACGTCATATCTGTTGAAAAGGCACGTGTCCACAGGTTCCGTATTCCAAAAGGCCTGGTTCCCTTCGACGTCCGTGCATTGACCTTCGGACAGTTGACATCGGGTCGAGCTCTGGAGGATGATACGGTTGGTCGCCATGTTGACCGATGCCTCGTAGTTGGAAATGGTGATTTTAGCTGCAGCCTGGACCACTACGTTGTTCCAGGTGCCAAAAGGGTCACTATTTTGGGAGCCGGTGCAACTTCCTTCGTTGGTAAGTGTTCCAGCAAGCGTTAAGACTCCTTGATGTAGTCCTATTTCTTTTTAGACGGGTGACGATAGCGGAAAAACCAAGTTGGATGATTCCGGTTTCATGGACCTTGCGGCAAGTTTGGACCTTGCCGCAATGGACCTTGCTGCAAGGTCCGTAAAGATAGATTTGACGACCATTTGGAACTATTGAGTTGTGTGAATTCATGCCGCAGTTGTATAGAGTCCTGTCGACTTCGATTTTACATTGGATGACCTCGGTTGTAAAAATTTCCGAGATTTGGAGCAGTTGAATTTTCACAGATATGGGAGTTGGATCGATTATTGGCATGTCTTATTATTACTATTAATTCTTATTTGATTAGTAATTTTTATTAGTTATCATTATTATTTTTATTAGTTATCTTTTAGTGTCGAAAAATTTATCGCGCACTCTGACTGCTTATTGTATTAGTTTGTACGTTAATTTCAATATAATAATAAATCTAAATTACAACTTATTTATCTTCTAAAAAATTGTTTGCGCTTACCTCACATGCCAAATAAATTGTAATTCATAAAAGTAAGCGGAAATGTATTTATATTCGTATTATTATATTCATTCTCATATACTTTCATCGAGCGATAAAGCATTATGATAATTCTTTATCGCTTGGTGAAAATATATGAGCGGAAATATATTTATATTCGTATTATTATATTTATTCTCATATACTTTCATCAAGCGATAAAGCATTATGATAATGCTTTATCGCTTGGCGCATATGAGAATGAATATAATAATACGAATATAAATATATTTCCGCTTACTTTTATGAATTACAATTTATTTGGCATAGGGCCGGGTGTAAGTAAAGCGCAAACAATTTTTTAGAAGATAAATAAGTTGTAATTTAGTTTTATTATTATATTTAAATTAACGTACACACTAATAAAATAAGCGGTCAGAGTGCGCGATACATTTTTCGACACTAAAAGATAACTGATTAAAATAATAATGATAACTAATAAAAATAATGAATCAAATAAGAATTAATAGTATTAATAAATAAAAAAAGCACGGAGCGCGGTGAACGATCCCGCGCCTCTGCGGACCGAAGCCAGAAACGCTACCAACGGGAGCATTTCATCGCTTGGAGAAAATGTGCACCTTCTGGGACTTACGATTCGCGGCCGGATACATTATGATAATGCTTTATAGCTTGATGAAAGTATATGAGAATGAATATAATAATACGAATATAAATATATTTCCGCTTACTTTTATGAATTACAATTTATTTGGCATAGGGACGGGTGTGAGTAAAGGGCAAACAATTTTTAGAAGATAAATAAGTTGTAATTTAGATTTATTATTATATTTAAATTAACGTACAAACTAATAAAATAAGCGGTCAGAGTGCGCGATAAATTTTTCGACACTATAAGATAACTAATTAAAATAATAATGATAACTAATAAAAATAACGCTGTGCGCAGGGAACGATCCCGCGCCCCTAGTGCAAATTTTTTTCTGAAAAACTCCGATTTTTTCCGGAAAATTTTTCCGAATATTTCATCATTTTAATTATGATCACGGGAAAATCTCGGAAATTAAATGACGACTTTAAGGGGTAACACCACTGTAACGGCCTTACAGGAAACGTATTTTTGATATTTTTTTTGGCGAAAGAAAATGTGATAAACAAATAATACTTGCGGTCTTTATTGAGCATATATTTAAGTATATTGCTATAAATTTTTATCCGAAAATATTACAAACTGGCGACACTGTAGCAATTCTTCCGAAGCATGTCGAACCTCTGCGGCACGCAGTATAACTGTGCCCATTTTAATCTAAAAAAAGAATTTCGTTTTATTAAGTCTACATGAGTGTAGCTACTGAACCACGTAGGGAATTTTCGATAAGTTAATTTAAACAATATTTATTAACAAATAACTGTCTTAAAAAAAATTGAACATTTTCAGTCATATACTCGGCAATTACTCAAAAATCACTATTTCTAAAATCCCCTACGTGATTTAGTAGCTACACTCATCTAGATTTAATTTAAAAAAATTATTTTGTCCAGATTAAAATTGGCACAAGTTATACTGCGTGCCGCAGAGCACCTTAAGTTCCACATGCCTCGGAAGAATTTGCTGCAGTGTCGTCATTTTGTAATATTTTCCTATAACATTTTTTTGCAATATACTTTAATATATGCTTAATCATTACCCCAAGTATTATTTGTCTAAAACGCTTCGTGGCAGGCCGTTACAGTGGTGTTACCCCTTAAGGAAAATGACGTTTGCAAAAATTTCGGAAATTCATTATTTCTCAGAATTATGAGGGATCAAAAAATGTAATACATTTTTTTTACGAAAACCTTATTTTTTTCATCTATAACTTTTCTCCGAATATCTCCGCAGCCTTTCACTCAGGTGATAGGGAGAAGGGAAATTTCCGAAAAAAGATAATAATAATACATTTTTTTAACGAATATCTCATTTCTTTTCATCTTTAACTTTTCTCCGAATATCTCCGCAGCCTCAGGTCATAGGAAAAAGAGAAATTTCCGGAGAAATAAATGAGAAATCATGAATTTCAGTAAAAAAAATGTGTTTTTGGGAAATAGACTAGTACTTGAATGTGTTTTAAATCATTTTTTCTCCGGAAATCTCAAATATGGTTAAAATATGAGAAATTATGAAAAATTTGAAAAAAAATTTGCCCTAGGGGCCCCTGCGGACCGAAGCCAGGAACGCCACCAACGGGACCATCTCATCGCTTGTAGAATTTGTGCACTTTCTGGTACTTACGATTCGCGGCCGGATGGATGATTGGCTTGTTTTTGGGGATAATGCTTTATCGCTTGATGAAAGTATGAGAATTAATATAATAATACAAATATAAATATATTTTCGCTTACTTTTATGAATTATAATTTATTTGGCATAAGGACGGGTGTGAGTAAAGCGTAAACAATTTTTTAGAAGATAAATTAGTTGTAATTTAGATTTATTATTATATTTAAATTAACGTATAAACTACAAAAATAAGCGATCAGAGTGCGCGATACATTTTTTTGTATACATTAATAACGCAGAGAATCAAAAGCTAAATAAGCATTGAAATCATCTAAAAGCCTCGCGCGTGTCGTCGGGTGACGTCACGCGCGAGTCGTGCTCAGATTGCTTTTTCCCTCGAAGCCTTCGTTTCGGCTTGGCCGCACATGAACGTGCTCAGCGTCCATGTGTTGGTGTAGCGGCCAAAGGCACGGTCAGGAAACTTCGACCCCGCTCGGCTCTTGCCGAAGATGTCCGAGCGTCGCTCGCTCACGGACATGCACTACTATGATTGTGTGATGGGCGCGTAAGAGACTAGAGAGGGGGTAACTTTTACGCGCGATCTGGCTGCACTGGTATAGAACTCAGACGGGCACTCCCCACCAGTGCGGCCACATTGCGCGTAAAAGTTATCCCCTCTCTAGTCTCTTACGCGCCCATCACACAATCATAGTAGCGCGTGTCCGTGAGCGAGCGACGCTCGGACATCTTCGGAAAGAGCCGAGCGCTGTCGAAGTTTCCCGACTGCGCCTTCGCCAGCTACACCAATACATGGACGCTGAGCACGTTCATGTGCGGCCAAGCCGAAACGAAGGCTTCGAGGGAAAAACCAATCTGAGCACGACTGGAGCGTGCCGTCGGGTGAGGCTTTTAGATGATTTCAATGCTCATTTAGCTCTTGATTCTCTGCGTTATAAATGTATACAAAAAAATGTATCGCGCACTCTGATCGCTTATTTTTTTAGTTCATACGTTAATTTAAATATAATAATAAATCTAAATTACAACTTATGTATCTTATGTAAAATTGTTTACGCTTTACTCACACCCGTCCTTATGCCAAATAAATAATAATTCATAAAAGTCAGCGGAAATATATTTCGTTCGTAAATATATAGTCGTTTTAGACAAACAATACTTGGGGTAACTATTAAGCATATATTGAAGTATATTGCAAAAAAAATTCATGGAAAAATATTACAAAATGGCGACACTGCAGAAAATTCTTCCGAGGCATGTTGAACTTAAGGTGCTCTGAGCCACGTAGTATAACTTGTGCCAATTTTAATCTGGACAAAATAATATTTTTTAAATTAAATCTAGATGAGTGTAGCTAGTGAACCACGTAGGGATTTTAGAAATATTGATTTTTGAATAATTGCCGAGTATTTGACTAAAAATGTTCATTTAGACTTAATAAAGCGAAATTCTTTTTTTAGATTAAAATTGGCACAGTTATACTGCGTGCCGCAGGTACTCAGTATAACTGCGGAGGAACAAGGAGGTTCGACATGCTTCGGAAGAATTGCTGCAGTGTCGCCATTTTGTAATATTTTCGGATAAAAATTTCTAGCAATATACTTAAATGTATGATCAATAAATACCGCAAGTATTATTTGTTTATCACATTTTCTTCCGCCCAAAAAAAAATTTTAGAAATTCGGAGAAACTCGGATGTTTGCGTAAAAATAATTGTCCGCGAAACTCCGAATTCTTCATATTTGTTCCAATTCATAGAAAAATTCGGAAAAAATCTGAATTTTTTTTCGGAAAAAATCGGAGTTTTTCGGAAAATATTTGCACTAGGGGCGCGGGATCGTTCCCCGCGCTCAGTGCTTTTTTAAAAATTATTATTACTATTAATTCTTATTTGATTAGTTATTTTTATTAGTTATCATTATTATTTTAATTAGTTATCTTTTAGTGTCGAAAAATTTATCGCGCACTCTGACCGCTTATTTTATTAGTTTGTACGTTAATTTAAATACAATAATAAATCTAAATTACAACTCATTTATCTTCTAAAAAATTGTTTGCGCTTTACTCACACCCGTGCCTATGCCAAATAAATTGTAATTCATAAAAGTAAGCGGAAATATATTTATATTCGTATTATTATATTCATTCTCATATACTTTCATCAAGCGATAAAGCATTATCATAATGCTTTATCATAATGCATTATCATAATGCTTTATCGCTTGATGAAAGACAAATAATACTTGCGGTATTTATTGATCATACATTTAAGTATATGTCTATAAATTTTTATCCGAAAATGTTTCAAAATGGCGACACTGCAGCAATTCTTCCGAAGCATGTCGAACCTCTGCGGCACGCAGTATAACTGTGCCAATTTTAATCTAAAAAAAAGAATTTTCTTTTATTAAGTCTACATAGGGTAGCTACTGAACCCCGCAGGCGATTTTCAATAAGTTTATTTAAACAATATTTATTAAAAAATAACTGTCTTAAAAAAAATTCAACATTTCTAGTCAAATACTCGGCAATTACTCAAAAATTAATATTTCTAAAATCCCCTACGTGGTTCACTAGCTACACTCATCTAGATTTAATTCTAAAAAATTCATTTTGTCCAGATTAAAATTGGCACAAGTTATACTGCGTGCCGTAGAGTACCTTAAGCTCAACATGCCTCGGAAGAATTTGCTGCAGTGTCGCCATTTTGTAATATTTTTCCATAAAATTTTTTTGCAATATACTTCAATATATGCTTAATAATTACCCCAAGTATTATTTGTCTAAAACGCTTCGTGGCAGGCCGTTACAGGGGTGTTACCCCTCAAGGAAAATAATGTTTGCAAAAATTTCGGAAATTCATTATTTCTCAGAATTATGAGGGATAAAAAAATGTAATAAGTTTTTTTTACGAAAATCTCTTTTTTTCATCTTCAAATGTTCTCCGAATATTTCCGCAGAACTTCACTCAGGTAATAGGAAAAAGGGAAATTTCCGGAAAAAAATAACAATAACAATAAAAAGTGAACCGCAGCCGTTCACTCGGGTCATAGGAAAAAGAGAAATTTTCGGGAAAAAAATGTGAAATCATGAATTTTAAGTAAAAAAAAATGTTTTTGGGAAATGGACCAGTACTTGAATCTGTTTTAAATCGTTTTTTCTCCGAAAATCTCAGATATGACTAAAATATGAGATTTTATGAAAAATTTGAAGAAAAATTTGCACTAGGGGCCCCTGCGGACCGAAGCCAGGAACGCTACCAACGGGACCATCTCATCGCTTGTAGAATATGTGCACTTTCTGGTACTTACGATTCGCGGCCGGATGGATGATTGGCTTGTTTTTGGGGATAATGCTTTATCGCTTGATGGAAGTATGAGAATTGATATAATAATACGAATATAAATATATTTCCGCTGACTTTTATGAATTATTATTTATTTGGCATAAGGACGGGTGTGAGTAAAGCGTAAACAATTATATATAAGATAAATAAGTTGTAATTTAGATTTATTATTATATTTAAATTAACGTATAAACTAAAAAAATAAGCGATCAGAGTGCGCGATGCATTTTTTTGTATACATTGATAACGCAGAGAATCAAGAGCGAAATAAGCCTTGAAATCATCTAAAAGCCTCGCGCGTGCCGTCGGGTGACGTCACGCGCGAGTCGTGCTCAAATTGCTTTTTCCCTCGAAGCCTTCGTTTCGGCTTGGCCGCACATGAACGTGCTCAGCGTCCATGGATTGGTGTATCAGCCGAAGACGCGGTCGGGACACTTCGATCGTGCTCGGCGCTTTCCGAAGATGTCCGAGCGTCGCTCGCTCACGGACACGCGCTACTATGATTGTGTGATGGGCGCGTAAGAGACTAGAGAGGGGGTAACTTTTACGCGCGATCTGGCTGCACTGCCTCCGAATAGCCAAGCCGTAATATGTGCTCAACTCGTCAATCAATTTTCCGGTGAGCTTTCCTCTATCAGACAATCCTTTTTGTTTTTTCACGATTTCGCGGAGGCGCGTCCCCATACGTTTTTGGACATGATCGATGCACTCTTTTTTTTATCTCGAAACCGTCGTATGGATCGCTATTCGATATGCCCAGAAACGTTTTAGAATCGCCGTCACCAATATAATATTTATATTTTATGCCATAGAACTCTTCAGACCGTTGAAACATTTCGACAGCTGAGTCGACTTCCATTTTTCCGGAGGAGCCGCTATGGTTCGCCTGGCACTCATCGTCGTGGGTACTTTTCCATTCCCAGTACTCCGCGGTGCTTTCTTTTTTTTCCCAATGCTCGCAAGCTTTGCAATATTTCGATTTCACCATAACGTCGATCACTTTTTTAGTGTACCAGCCGATTAGCGATATTATGCCGAAAAGCGAGCTGAAACCGCGCTTACGCCACGATCCATCGCCTGAAACGGTAATTCCGTCCTCCACCCCATTTTCCAACGAAATTGTCTCCTCCTCAAGTGCAGCCTTTTGTTTGCTCACTGTGCTCACAGCTTTAGTGGCAATCGAAAACGAAGTTAAGATTCGATCGTAGAAAGACTGAAATATGGGGCGCGGTAGGTCCATAAATGCACAAAACTTCATCAGGCCATTCAAACCGACGCCAAGAAGACGCATACTGAATACGATCCGACGATTTATTTCGTATGCATTGTCAATCATAGGACACGAATTGATTTGCACTTTTTCACAATGGCCGCAATCGACCTCGATTTTGAATCCGAGTCCGCGCAAACTTTTTTCAGTAAACTTTATATCGCGATCACACACTTTGCACTTCACTAACGTCGATATAATGTTTAATGCATTGACGAGGTGTACTATACGATAACCGAAATCATTAGTAACACCGACCTCTAAATCGTCCGACGATTTTAACTTTTTCGCCGACGTGCTCACATACTCTGCAGAGCTATTTTCGGAGCTATAACGGTTCGGAGGTTTTTGATTCGAAATTTTCGTTCAACTCCTCGTCACATAGCTCCGTTTTGTTCCCCTTTTCCCCGCGTACACTTTCGGATTATCCATTTCGATGTGCAAAGAATAATTCTGAGCGTTCGATATTTATAAACGAAACGATTCGGAGCGTTTAGACACGAGTAGCGTCGCTTCTATTCGCAAACTGACGCTATGACGCTATTCCTATACCTGCCTCGAAAATTTTTCAATTATCGCCACCTATGGCTTTTTTTCGAAACTATATTTATAACAATAGCCGGTTTTTGTGAAGGGAGACAAAAGAATACCTGGGAAAGACCCGCAGGACCTGGGAAAGGCCCGGTATACCTGCCGACCCTGAGGCGCCCAGCTGAGCGGGACCCCGAGCGTCACGGAGCGCTGCACCGCTCCACAAAATATTCAATATCTCCGAAAATAATTATTTTTTCGACCTGGGTCCAACGGCATCTTAATCTTAAATGTATTTTATATTTTTCTAGATGGTTTTCAAAAAATCGATTTTTTGAAGCCGTCACAGTGGTGTTGTCCCTTAAGACGATCCACGAAATCGGTGATATTTTCAAAGGTGTAATCTTCCAAAGCCGTTGCGGCATGGCCTTTCAATTTGTTACGCATCAATTGCATGAGATTTGGTTCGAGATGAGGGGAGAACATGTCCCTAGCTCTTTTGCATGATCGAATAAATCGTAGGACGGGGATGTTATACCCGTTAAACATGGGGACCGATTCCAAAGCGTCCTGCAATTTTAAATTTGGATTCCTTGGAAGGTTGTCGGTGTTATGCTCATCGTGAATACTATGGCGTTCGGGAAGTGGAGATTCGCGATGTGGCGAGAAGCGCCTTTCGTTTTTTATTTCGTGAACTTCGGCTTGTGAATCCCCGAATCGCGAGATTATGTGCGAAAGTGCCTTATGGATGGAGGAAAACTGTTCTTGAGTTTCGGAAGGATCAGGCATTTCTGAAATATTTCGACTTCGTTCGTCTTCGAGGGTTTGAAGAGTCTTAATTCGCTCTCTAGTTTCTATATCTTTTTCGTGAAGAGCACGTTCTTGCTCTTGCAAAGTTTCGCGTTTTCGATCGATTTGGTCATGAAGTAGGCGCAATTCTTTATTTAAAGCACGAGCTTGTGACCTAGTAGTAGACATTTTGAAAATTCGTGAGAAACGTTGAAATTATAAACGTTAATTTATATTTGAACCGGAAAATTGATCAAATTTGACTTTGGCATCCCACCGCTGCCACCAAAAATTTTATCCTGTTACGTCCGGGAATTTATGATAGATAAAAAAATATATTTAAAGAAAAGAAATACGCGTTTTGGCATGTGAGGTTGAATTTACGTTGATTTTGGAATAATGTATCTTTCTTCTATTTTCAGGAAACGGACGCCAGCACTGAGATCCTGCTTTTAGTCGGGAATGTGCCTAACAGGAATGAGGATCAGTCACGATTTGATCGGTAAATAATTATCCCTCGCGAGAATAGGGTAGTCGGTAAAGAAAATAACGAATGGTAACGTGAACATGCGACTTATCGTACGAGTGGCGGTGCGTAGCGGGTTTATCGACGATTGGTTAGGTACCCGAGTGCAGGTTCTTCCGTCGGTATCGATGATCTCAAGATGAAGGGTGATTTCGACGACGGTTGGTTGAGGTCTCCTATGTTTTGATGACGATCCACCCATCGATGTACCAACTGGAGGTGACTAGTCGAGAGTAATGATCTCGATCTCTGGATTTGCGATGACGGTGGATTCGTCGGAACCCTGGTCCAGTGAACGAGGAGTGACCAACCGAATTGACTCGTTATCAACGACAAACACTTTTGATAGGAAAGGAGTGTTCGACACTATTTTCGGCACAGATTTGCCGGAACTTTTCCGTAACGGAATGTTATCACCGCGCGTTGCAGGAGCGGACTTCCCGGCTTCACGTGCTATAGCGCGACGAATTTGAAATTTGATTCCTCCACGTCTTCTCGACATTTAATCGACTAAGGGAAAAATAATTAAGAATTTCGGAATTTGATCGTTTATCAATTTGGAAATTATGGTAAGACGGAGTTTTGCCAAGAAATAATTCCCTTGGCAGACGCACGGTAAAGGGACCACCAGGCGTGCTTAATATAACAGCTCAATCAAAATGGTACCTTCGAAAGGATAGATTAGAAAGAACTCGTGCTCGTGCTTGGATGCACAATGTGAGGGTGAGCGATTTTAAATTATAGCGAAATAATCGTAATATGTCGAGAACACGAGGAGAAATCGTCGAGTATTTGTTTTAACCACGAAAGAATGGGATTCGTTGGATTATCGCGAAGGAAATGAAATAAAGGAATTAAGTTGGGAATTTCACTAAATTAAGATATATATATATATATATATATATATATATATATATATATATTGTTACACTTTTGTTCAGAACACTTGGCTTACAGTGGAACTTACTATGAGAATAATTGAGAATATAGACTTGTATAAAATAGACGATTTTCCAGCGTGCGGGTCCGACACGAACACGGCGAGCGAAGAAGCGCGACTGACTGGTGGAGAGACCGGAGAACTATGGAGGAGCGCTGGACCACATCTTTTATAGGCGGTTCCCCCGGTTGGTGGCATGGACCCATGGACGGGGAAGCTGCGTGACGTAGATGATGTAGCTTTCTCGCTCGCTCTTACAGGTATGTATGGAAGACTAATAATAAATTAAGTTAATTAATTTATGATTAGTTTATAATTTTATATTATACATTGTTTCGAATGTATTGTATAATGTTTCCGTAAGAAGATCGGTATTTATATTCGTAACATTTTTAATTGTTTATTGTTATTATAATGATTGTAAATAAATGTTTACGCTATACAATATAATTTTGTATGTTCAATTGTGCCTGGTAATAATAATAATTCGTATATCGTTCGTATCGCTGTAAAATATGATTTCTGTGTGTGATTATTTATAATCGTACGTTGTGTAATTTTCGTGTGAAACTGTTTCGAAGTGTCTTAGTTTATAATAATTAACTATTACGAGATATAACAAATGTTTATAAGCATTTGAAGTATTTAATACGGATTGATAACAATAACGTCTTTCATTATTCCGCATTTTATCATGCAACCGTTGCGATATTATTGTTCATGAACAATTTGCTGTATTTATTATAGTTAATATATATAATGTTTACGACGAACATTGTATAATTCGTATGGATTGTTATAGCATTTTCAATATAATAAAAGAAGTACAATTATTACTAATTCATGGTATTAATTAATAATTATATTTTACGTGTAGCTAGCGCGATAGGGTGATACATGATACGCTGGTGACGGGATTATCGATTGAGGATGTTTATTCTTAAGGCGATATGTGTTGGTCGACGGGATGTTTATTCAGTTTATTATTAACAATGATTTCTCGGTATGTACGTGCGCCTCGTGGCGGCTGTCATGGCGGCGACCGCGCGACACGGCGGCGGCATGTAACGTGAGAAATGCATGTTTCAGAAAAATTGGGAAGATGCACGTTAGCACTTGGGTGCACGTGGGCACTTGAGTGCATTAGGGCACTTGAGTGCATTAGGGAGACTAGTAGATTTCAAGCGGTTTTCTGCTTCTCTGGAATTTTCCCAGCTCAGCTATGCGTGGGAACGGGGTTTCGTGGATGCACGTGTTCTTGCATCGTGAGAATATATATTATTTTGGAAAAACGAAAATTGGGGTTCATTGATGCTGGGTAGATGTATAGGGATAGGAGGAAACGTAGGAGGTGGCCATCGAGACCGAAGGAGAGAGAGACAGCGATAGAGTATCAGGGTAAGAGGAAGGTATAGGAGGAGCACGTACGCGTACCTATCCTATAGCGGATACCTATATGTATACAGTGATGTAGTATAGTGGATTATATGTATGTATATGTACATAACTATATATCTACACACACACACACACACACACACACCCACGCCCACACGCACACGCACACGCAAGCACACACACGCACACGCACACACGCACGCACGCACGCACGAACGCACGCACGAACGCACGAACGCACGCACGCACGGACGCACGCACGCACACACGCACGCACGCACGCACGCATGCACATACACACACACACACACACACACACACACACACACACACACACACACACACACACACACACACACACACACACACACACACACATATATACAGGGTGATTTAGTACAGGTCGTGCATCCGGCAACTACCGATTCTGGACGATGTTCGGAACGAAGCTACTTAGCCGAATTTTTTAATTCGCAATAGCTTTTAAATGGGAAGCAATAGAATTCCGGAATTCTAGGCCAATCAGCATCGCCGTTACGTACACGTTGGGAGACGCCTCAGTGCCGGGTTATCAAGGCACCGATTCTAAACATTTGAAAAAGTGGCAGAGTTCAGACGGAATTTCGTTTCGCGAACGCGAAGGTTCTTTTGTTCGAACCGAAGTTTGCTGTCCTTCTCTATCAAATGATGAAGCAACGAGTGATCGGCGTGTGTCACATGTGCAATGACTTATGCTGCGACGTCCAGATCTTTTATTAAAACAATATTTTTAACCAAACATACGTAGATTTTAGGTTCTTGGATAATTCGAATGGGATAAATAAGTCATACGATGTAACGCTCGGTCCCGGCGATTTATTTGATGAATTGTCACCGTCGATTAAATCTTCGGGAACGATTAACTAAAAACGAATCTAGATATGAAGAATGCGCATTGCTCAGTTTTAGATGTTTCAGATAGTTGAAAATAATTACTCGACAAAATATGAGAGAAAGGTTTTGCTGATCGCAACGCGAATTAAAAATGCACAAAAAAATACACAGAAAAAAGTTGACTACTAACGGATAAGGGAAAAAAGGAATTGAAAAAGACTCGGATGTTAAATGGAATACCCTATGCAATCATAGATCATTGCGCAAAATATTGGTTTCATTTCTTTTCGTAGCCTAGTGCAATGGTAGCGGTGAGGAAACGCTCTTTTGAGCTTTGTGGGGCGTATAATTTAACAATTATTCAAAGGAAACCAATCCGACGACTGTAAATATCATTCAAATAAACAAACGTGGAATATTATTTGAATAAATGGTCGTGCATATTGGATTCGTCTCGATACTGGAAAAAAATATTGTATGCGTAATTATCAAAGTTAAAGTAAAATAAAAGTCGGATCTCATGGAAATCTCCGTTTGGATCCATGTTTTTTACAGTTGGGAATAAATACCAGTGCGAATGCAAGTGGTCTCGTTGTGGAACAATCTCTATAATCAGAAAACATTGAGCAAGCCATTGGTTTCATTTCTTTTCATAGTCCACTGCAGCAGTAGTAGTTCTGAAACGATATTCTCGATATCGAGGTAGGTAAATTTGTATAATCATGCATAGGAAACGAGTCCAAACAATGTAAACCTTTTGAGATTGATGATGCGTCTCGATCCGATAAGAAACTGTCGAAACAGGCGTATTTACCAACGTTAAATCTCATGTTAATTTCTCGTCGAATGGACGACTTTTACAGTGGGGAACGAATCCGAGTCCGCATACAAGTGTTTCTGTTGGGGAATAGGCCCTACAAACTGAGACCACCGCGCCGAACATCGGATTCGTTCACGTTCATTTTCCACAGCAGCAAAACTAGTCCTCAATGGCTAATTTCATGCCGAGGGTGATACATTTTAAAAACCACCCACTGGGAATAGATCCGAACAGTCTCAAGGTAATTTCGATATTTAAACACAAAACAGAATTTGAATGGACCGTTTTTATATTGGATTCGTCTCGGTCCGATAAAAAAAATGGTTGAAACAGGCGTATTTATCGACGTCGAATCTCATGTGAATTTTTGTTCGAATCGGCGACTTTTGAATCAGGAAACGAATCCGAGTCCGCATGCAAGTGTTTCTGTCGTGGAATAATCCTTACAAATTGAGAACGCCGCGCTGAGCATCGGATTCGTTCACGTGCATAGTCCACAGCAGCAGTAGTAGTCCTCAACGGCTATTTTCGTGCCGAGGGTGATACATTTTTAAGAATCACTAACCGGGAACGAATCTGAACAGTCTCAAGGTTATTTTGATCATGAAACACAAAACAGAATTTGAATTGACCGTTTTTCATATTGGATTCGTTTCGATCCGATAAAAAAAACAGTTGAAACAGGCGTATTTATCAACGTCGACTCTCATGTGATTTTCTGTGTGAATCGACAACTTTTTAATCGGGAAACGAATCCGAGTCTGCATGCAAGTGTTTCTGTCGTGGAATAATCCCTACAAACTGAGAACGCCGCGCCGAGCATCGGATTCGTTCACGTTCATAGTCCACAGCAGCAGTAGTAGTCGTTAATGGCTATTTTGTGCCGAAGGTGATACATTTTTGAAATCACCCACCGGGTGCAAATCCGATTAGCCTCACGGTTATTTTGATAATGAAACACCAAAGAGAATTTGAATAGATCGTTTTTCATATTGGATTCGTCTCGATTCGATGAAAAAACGTTTGAAAAAGGCGTATTTATCAACGTCGAATCTCATGTGAATTTTTGTTTGAATCGACGACTGTTAAATCGGGAAATGAATCCGAGTCTGCATGCAAGTGTTTCTGTTGTGGAATAGACCCTACAAACTAAGAACGCCGCGCCGAGCATCGGATTCGTTCACGTTCATAGTCCACAGCAGCAGTAGTAGTCCTCACTGGCTATTTTCGTGTGATACATTTTTAAAAATCACACACTGGGAACGAATCCGAACAGTCCCAAGGTTATTTTGATAATGAAACACAAAAAAACAGAATTTGAATATACCGTTTTTCATATTGGAGTCGTCTCGATGAGAAAAAAAACGGTTGAAACAGGCGCATCTATCAACGTCGAATCTCATGTGAATTTCTGTTCGAATCGACGACTTTTAAATCGGAAAACGAATCCGAGTCCGCATGCTGTTGCTGTTGTGGAATAATCCCTACAACCTGAGAACGCCGCACCGAGCATCGGATTCGTTCACGTTCGTAGTCCACAGAAGCACTAGTAGTCTCCAATTGCTGTTTTCGTGCCGAGGGTGATACCTTTTAAAAAATTTCGAAAATGAAACACAAAACAGAGATTGAATGGACCGTTTTTCACATTGGATTCGTCTCGGTCCGATAAAAAAATGGTTGAAACAGGCGTATTTACCAACGTCGAATATCATGTGAATTTCTGTTCGAATCGACGACTTTTGAATCGGGAAACGAATCCGAGTCCGCATGAAAGTGTTTCTGTTGTGGAACAATCCCTACAAACTGAGAACGCCGCGCCGAGCATCGTATTCGTTAACGTTCATAGTCCACGGCAACAGTAATGGTCCTTAATGGCTATTTTCGTGCCGAGGGTGATACATTTTAAAAAATCATCCACTGGGCAGGATTCCGAGCAGTCTCAAGGGGGGCCGAGTTGAAATCCCGAACTTTGAATCACCAGAAGGCTCAAAATTCCGAATTTATCAGCTACTACTCAATATTTCTAGAAATTTATAATTCCAAAATTTTGTATACAGAATTATCATATAACCGAAAATAATAGTACAGTAAGGGATTAAATGAAACCGACCATGGGACCGACTGATAAAGTGTCGACCTGAAAACACGGTGCATAAAACAAGTATCAACTTCTCATGTTCTCAAAAATCATGGATAGCTAAACATCCTTACATTATATATTCACAATAAAATGTAACGGACGATGACACTCTGAAAACATTCTACCACTAAATTTCAAACTCCGAAAGAATACTACCCCGAAAGATCAAAACTCCGAAAAAATGTTACCCGAAGGATCAAAAGTCTGAAAATCTGAACACCGTCACCATGCGTTAGGATGGTAGTGGTGCTGCTATCTAGCCGCGCTCGGCTACACTTTTCAACGTTCTGTTTCGGAACATCAACATTCGGAGTTTTGAACCGTCGCAGCATTTTTTTATCTTTCTACCCAAAATATTTGTAATTTCTCCCTTCATCATAAAATTATCTACTCCTTGCAAACTCCTTTGCTTTTTTTCTTGATTTCTTCGTTACTCGTGTCCAACCGTTTTTGCCTACTAGCAGGTGCTTCAGCGTCACGTTCTCTTTTTCTGCACCACCAATCCTTTTTCCCCTTCTTTACCGCCCTTCTATATTTCCGCATGTTAATTTCGCCCACATTTCTGTAAACCTACCGTTTACTCCCTGTACCAACCAATACTTCCATGGCTTTTTTTCATTTTCCTCAATGTGTTTGTATTTTTCGTCGTGTGATAATTTCCTCTCCCTTTCCGAAAAATTATCTTTTTCAAGTGATACAATTCATCTTTTATCCTTTCATATATAAGGAGTACAACTTTGCAGTGACCGTTTTTTTTCAAAAGTTTAAGGCTTTATTATAAAAAAGTGGCCACATATTTTTTAATCAAAGTACTGCCCGTCGCTAGCTACGACCTCGGCCCATCTTTCAGGTAGCATTCGAATCCCGCGTCGATAAAAGTCTTGGTCCTTGGAGGCAATCCAGGAATCGACCCAATTTCTGACTTCTTCGTAAGTACCGAAGTGCTGGTCAGCCAAATCGTGTGCCATTGACCGGAACAAGTGATAGTCGGAAGGGGCAATGTCTGGAGAGTACGGCGGGTGGGATAAAACCTCCCATTTCAGCATTTCCAAGTACTTTTTCACGACATTTGCAACATGGGGTCGGGCATTGTCATGCTGCAGCATCACCTTGTCATGTCTTTCGTTGAATTGTGGCCGTTTCTCTTTGAGTGCCTTACTCAAGCGCATCAACTGACGTCGGTAGAGTTGCCCTGTGATGGTTTCGGATGGTTTGAACAGCTCAGAGTACACAACGCCCAGCTGGTCCCACCAGATACACAGCATCACTTTGGATCCGTGAATATTCGGTTTGGGCGTCGATGACGGAATATGACCAGGCAGTCCCCATGATTTTCGGCGTATAGAATCCTCCCCGTAAGCATCTACAAGCAAACGGTGGGCCTCAGCCGCAGATTTCTTGATGTTGAAGAAGTAAATCATAACCTCCCGCAAATGCTGAGAATTCGGTTCGTAGGTTGCCATGTTTGAGTGCCTATAACTTTATAATGCATACACGTATCCGTTAGCTTTTTAAAATTGTTTACATTGGCAGAGCCTCTAGTTTAAAATGCCACTTTTTTATTCAGCTAGGGCCACTATTTCGGCCGCAGTGGCTCTCTAAGTAAAACGGTCACTGCAAAGTTGTACTCCTAATATTATACCCACTTGTTTTCCTTATTATTGTTATTATCTCTTGTAGTCCCCAATCCTTTCAATTTTCCCTAAATTTTTTCCCCATTTTGGCAGGTTATTCCGTTTGAATAACCTCGTGGCTCTTTTAGCCACCTCTATCCTTAGCGCCTCTCTTATGTCTCTTAACGCTCTTACCCTTATCATGTACTTTATAGTAGAAATTTCCAGCTCTCTTCTCCGTATATAGTTTGCAGTTGTTCTATCGACCCCTGACGCCATCTTGCAATACCTACATTGTATTCTTTCAAAAACGGTTATTTCTCTCATTTCGCATACCTCCATAGGCTCAAAGCATTATTTTCGACGAATTTATTTTTTATAATTAAGGATCGATTTGGCAGTGGAGCGCGAAACAGCATTACTAATCGCAGCATAGAGAATTAATCATTTTGTCGTAGACAAAGCGTCGCGCAGTACAAAATTGTGAATTTTGTAGCGCAGCGCGTCGCAGCCATAAAAAATCTATTTCTTCAATCCTTTTTCCATTGCTATGTAATAAAAATTAAGAATACATTTCTGACATATTCCTTTTTTTTTGTACAACTGAGTTTGTTTATTTTAACAAAGTGTTGCGCAAAAAAGCGGATGGAACTATATACACATAGGATGGTACATACCAAGGATAATATTATAGCCACATATATACATATAAGAATGAATGGCCACGCAAATTCATTAATTTTATTAAAGTTTTTCTTAATACCGTTAACGAAAATCACTTATAATAAACGTATTGTCTCGAGACTCTACCGAGTCTCCTTGAGTCTCCTGCCACAACCTCATAAATACCATTAAAAATTGTATGGAAAGGTTTAGAAATAATCAGGATCACGAATTTTGTAATCTTCTTTTTATTATACAAAAACACAGCTCCACCCTACGCGGGTTCATTATAAATCGCTATACATAGCGTGAAATCCGCCCTACATTTAGGGCATCTCCTAATTGCTTCTTGACCGAGAATCGTTGCACATCGCAAACAACTGCAGTTGTGACCACATGGAACGAATCCGTGGGTCACGACGTTGTCCAGACACATGACACATTTTGGTACTGTGAAAGAAAAAAATCATTAGCGTATGTTGTAGATAGTTCGTAAACATAAACATTTATATGCGTCAACAAACAACATACCTACAGTGTGAACAAATTCAAGAATATCAGCAAAACAAAGATTTGTTATTAATCAAAAATAATTCTATTCGTTTAACCTGTTAATGGACAAAATTGCACGTTCAAATACCCTACGTTTCATGTCGAATTAGTATCGATAGATTTTTTATATTGTAAATGCAGCATCATTTCATCCTTTCCCATTCCTCCCTTCTTTGTCGTTCTCTCTGTCTCTCTCAGCCTGCTCCACTCAATATTAGTGACTACATGAGAGAAGCTATCGATAAGGGTCGATTGATGATACTTCTTTTGTTCGTACGCGGTTCTTCATTGCTCATCTTTAAACTTTTTCTCGACATACGTTGCATTTACAAGATGTACAAAATTCTCACTCCGAAAATAAAAAAAAAAGCAGCCTCAGTATATTTTCCACTTTTTTCCCCATCTCTCATCGGGCAAAGTCTCTTATATCTCTAAAGAAATAAAAGGCCTTCGGCCCTTTATTGCCTTATTTTTATATTTTGTATCTCGTATTCATATATCCCATCTCGATAATATTCTCCATTTCCTTAGCTTCAGTTCAGCTATTTTCGGAACTTTTCCCTGTACAAACTTTGGCCATTCAGGAACTCGAATTTCTAACACTACAATTTTTCGGAACTATGGACTCTAATTATGAGAAGTTGATACTCGTTTTATGTGCTGTTTTCATCTAGACGCTTTATCAGGTTCCATGATTATTGTCCTTTAATTCCTTAGTGAACTATTATTTTAGGTCATATGATAATTCTGTTTACAGAATTTTGGAATTTATACAGTTCCAGAAGTATTGCGTATTAGCTAATAAATTCGGAAGTTTGAGCCTTCTGGTCATTCAAAGTTCGGAATTTCAACCCCGCCCCATTATTTCGAGAATTTTTTTAAATTAAGAAGTGACTTTTCGTCAATTTTTAAAATTGTCAAATGTTCCTTTGCATGTTGACAACGTTATATTGGGAGTACAAATGAGTCTCCGCCGTTTAACAAAAGATGACCCCACCAGGAGGTTATGGTTGAAATTGTCAGATGTAAAACGTCATATCATAAGGTTCGACATCTAGCAACCTTGAAATATTAGCGATTTTGTAGCAGCATCACATAATTTTTTCGTTCGAAAATGTCGAGTTTTGAGTCGAACAAGCGTCATTTGCGGGAACGAAGTGTACGAAGACGCGGAATTGGAAGCATTATTGGCGAAAAATTCGTGCCAAATGCAAGAGTTCCCGCAAATGACGCTCATTCGGCTCAAAACTCGACATTTTCGCACGAAAAAAATGATGTGATGCTGATACAAAATCGCTAATACTTCAAGGTTACGGTCTTGCCAGATGTCCAATCTTACGATGATGTTTTACATCTGGCAATTTAAACCATAACCTCCTGGTGTGGCCATCTTTTGTCAAACGGTGGAGACTTATTTCTACTCCCACACTGAGAAAAAAGAATCGTTGAATGTGCAAAATGCATTTTGTTGTCTCGAAATTTTTGTTTTAACAGTTTTCTCAGACATGCTAAATAAGCTACAGTTCACACCACTATAATATTTTACCACCAACTATACTGTTTTGTTATGCCAATCAAAAATCAAGTTGAACGTATTTAATGATACATTTTGTTTAACCAACTGAATTTTGGATGGATGTGTCACCGTCCCACACGACTCCTATTCCCAAACCCAGTCTCACGCCCTCATATCAACCGTTTCCCACAGCTCTCACCTAAACCTAATCCTCCTTCCTAGAAACCCTCAGCAGAAACTAAATCTCCCTTCCCAGAAGTCCTCTCTAGCATCTCTCTTTCTCTCTCTCTCTCTCCTGAGTCCCATTGTCCCCGAGCCCACGCGCTTCTCGCGCGTGGTATCCCCTCCACCTTCCTAAGGCCCCTCCACTCAGCCACGCTTCCTCCTGCTGGACCGAGAGCCAGCAGTCCATCCTAAAGCCTCGAACACCTACGTGCACTCCCTCGCCAAGTCCAATTAAGAATAAAAGATCCAAATCGAAAGTCCGTATCTGAGTCAATCATCTCCCGCGAAATCCTCAAACATCCGCTCGACCATCACAAATTGGTGTCAGAAGTGGGATACGCGAAACGCCCCCCTTGTGTCTCACAAGTTCGCGAAAAGTGAAACAATAAAATTTAGCGGGCCCGTACACCCCGCTCACTTTTATATATAAAAAAAAGAAGAAACACATCAGGCGCTCACACACACATTCATCGTTTCACCGGAACGCAAATCGACCATTTGCGGGAACTTGGTCCCGGAGACACGACCGGGATAAAATACACACACACACGGACGAGACGAGAAACAAAGGAATACATTTACAAACACATAAACGGAATCAACCCATTATATATAGAAGGAAGGAAGGGAATTAACGGACCAAAGGCGCTTCTATGAAAATTGTTCTTCTTCTCATCACGGCAATATAAGTAATTTCGAAATTCACTTTTTTCTTTCTCTAATATTTTCAAGCCCTCTCTTACGAGTGGCAACGAAATACGTTTCTCTCCACACGTTAAAGTGTGTGAAAGCATCCAACCTCGAGAGCCCATGTGACGCATGAGCGTATACTGCTAGCCTACTCACATCGACAAGGCTCCTTACGTATGTATTGAGAACGCAACGCTCTGTTCATTCTTTCTTTCTAGCTTTCTACCGCTATCGCACTCGCACAAACATACGCGTAACGAAACTTCGTCACCTCTGCGTCCCCCTGGCCTCTTAACTCCCATAAGAAAATCAAAACTTGGATAGGAAATAATTCGTAAAAGAGTTATATTTTGTAAATTATAAATCTTTCGAAGAAAACGATCGGTTCATACGTTGAAAAAAAAGGAGAGGCAAATACAAAGATAAAAATCCTATAAACTCTCAACATGCGAAAAATAAAATTTTGCAAACCCGAAATACTTTGAACAGAATAAAAATTTCGACACGTTAGAAATATTTAGAAAAAAAAACGAAAACAAAATATCTCGAATCCATAAAACCCGAAAAATAAAATTTACTTATACACTATAGACCAGTGAATTTCAACCGGTGTGCCGCGGCACACTGGTGTGCCGTGAGTGTATTTCTTGTGTGCCGCCAAAAAATAGGCGAATGTATGTATCACGTGATAATACCCGGGCACCGATCGTGACGAGTGTCGTTTCGCGGGGCGGTCGCCGCGGGGCGAAGTCCAATACGAAGTCTCGCCGTAAGAATTTTACAGAGATTCAAGTGTGCCGCCTTATAAAAAAGGTTGACAAACACTGCTATAGACAGAAAAAAAGAGAAAGAAAATCAAAATTGAAAACTTATCAAACTTGCAATTCTCGAAAAACGAAATTTCATAAACGTCAAATATTTCAAGAAAAATAAAATTCCGCACATTACAAATATTTAGAAAATAGAAATTGGAAAACCTTTCGAACTTTTAACAATTGAAAAACAAATTTTATCAATTTTAAATACCTCGAAGGAAACAACATTTTTATACATTATACATATTTGAAAAGAAAAGAAAATTGAAAAGGTCTTAATCCGTACAACCCGAAAAATGAAATTTTACGAACTCTAAAATAAATATTTGAGGAAAAAGGAGAAGAAAACGGAAATCGAAAACCTTTCCAACTCGCAATATTCGAATTTTTTTATAAGCTTTAGATATTTCGAAACTGACATTTTTTTTACACACTATAAATATTCAAAAACAGACGGAAAGTCGAAAACTTTCCTAACTTCCATATTCGAAAAATAACATTTTACAAACCTTTAATATTTAAAATAAAACGAAATTTTTTTTACGCATTATAAATATTCGAACGGAAACTGCAAGATTGAAGAATTTCCAAACTTCTAGGATCTAAAATAAATTTGTTTTCTTTTGCGCAAACATTTCAAGCTTTTCATATTCGACGATAACAACCTTATAAAAATTCGGAGAAGATAGTTTGGAAAAATAATCTAATTAATTTTTTTTGTTTTGCCTCACTTCTTTAAAATACATGAACAGAACAAACCAAAATTGAGCCCGCTAGGCCACCACGGCGCCGAAACGCGCGCCAAAATTTAGGCCCCTCATTTATTAACTTAGAACCAATCCCTGCTTTTGACGGCAGCAACATCCCCGTCGAAAGTTTTATAAGTGCGTGTAAAAAGGCGGCGAAAATTATACCACCAAACGAACATGCCAGGCTTCTAGTAATGGTGCAATACAAATTAGGAGGAACAGCGCATGATTTGGCCGAAACAAAAAACTACGAAAATCTAGAAGAACTCCTCATAGACCTGAGGCACAATTTTAGCACCCCGATCGAACTCAAAGAAATTTCACAAAAGTATAACCAACCTACTGCGGAATACGCGACCCGAACACGTACGATAATGAAGCGAATTATGGATAGATTAGACGAACGTTATATACGCAACGAAGACCAACAATACCTCGCGAACAGGAAAACAGAGGTTAAAAAGTCAGTAACTAGGGCTTTCATTCGCGGACTTTTCGATAAAATCGGCAGTATACTGATGCAACAGGGAATCCAAAATCTCGATGAAGGGATACGCGAAGCATGCAATATCGAGAGAGAGAGAGTTAAAAGCACGCCAAACGATCAACCAGAACCGAACAAGTCACGGAAATTCAAGCGAAAAACAAACAGAAACAGCTAAAGTTCAGTTCGCGGAAACCCAAAATTCACCCCGCGAATGTTTTGCGAATACCACCGATCGCCTGGCCACTCCACCGTCAACTGCTATACATTAAGACACTTAAGGCACAACACCACTGTAACCCCCTGTTTTTTTGCCATTTTTCAAGAATTTTTTTTTGTGGGAAAAAAAAGAGATATTCGAAATTTTTTTTTTTGTTTTGTTCGTTGTTTATTGAAGATACATAAAATTTTTTTTTTCAAATTTTTCACGCCCCATGGTGACGCTGGGGAAGCTCCCGCGTCAGGTACTGTTGCCTCTGCAGTAGTTCGCGGCACGCAGCAGAACTCTCTTCAAAGTCGATCTGAAAAAAAAATACCGAGTGTTTTCGTTAATAATATGATATTTTGAAGAGAAGTACATAGGGATTTGAAAAAATATTGATTTTTAAAAAATAGGCACGCTTTTGAAATTAAAGGACGATTATCGAGCAAAATTTCTCGTCGAAAATAGGCTATAACTTTTTTTACTATTGAGATATCGAAAAAATCTTATGTACTTCTTTAGATAATCTAGTTTTATTGATGCAGTCGAGATTTGAAGTCGATCGGATAAAAATTGCTCGAGTTCTGCTGCGTGCCGCACTCAAAAAAGTGGTTTTGAGAAAAACGCGTTCAAAGTTTTAGGTTTGTTAATTTATGCGATCAATTGGAAAAAAAATGTTTACCTTTAATCAGCGATGCCGGCACCATATAGCTGGCCTTCAAGAAGCAAATCATTGTCCCTAGCATCTTTTCTCGAAATTGTAGAGGCTCTTCTTGCCTCTTTTGCAGCGTCTGTGAGCGAGCGCTCCGCCAGCTCGATCCGCGCTGCGTCGGTTTCAACGCAAAAATTGAAACAATTTGGGCCGATAGTTATCCCCAACGTCTCCAAAACTTTCATGAGGCTTCTCAGGCCATCATTGAATAATAATACCGCGATATCAGCTGCAATATCGACGATTTTTTTGCTCCCGGACTGACACTTGGGGGCTATTGCTCAAACTGATTTGTTGTAGCTTTCGTTGTTGTTTTGCATGAAGCCGCCCAAACAACGCTGCAGCAAATCGTCTCTGCTCAAATTTATATATCCCGGTATACCTGCCGACCCTGAGGCGCGCAGCTGCGCGGGTCCCCGAGCATCACGGAGCGCTGCACCGCTCCACAAAATATTCAATATCTCCGAAAATAATTATTTTTTTCGACCTGGGTCCAACGGCATCTTAATCTTAAATGTATTTTAGATTTTTCTAGATGGTTTTCAAAAAATCGATTTTTTGAAGCCGTCACGGTGGTGTTGTCCCTTAAGGGGAGAACAAAATAGGAGTTTCAGTAGTCCTAGATTTGGGAACACGTCACCGAACAGACGCGGTAACTACAGAAGCAACTCATATGATAGATATCAAAATGGACGGAATTTCCAAAACGATTATAAAAACAGCTACGAGTACAGACAACAAAACACACGCGGCAGTTATCAAAATAATTACTCAAGAGGACAGCAAAATTCACGGAATGGTTATCGAAACTATCACCACAATAGGCAACAAGACTCACAAAACAACTACCAGCGAAGAGATCAATTCCCGAATTACTATACAGACAAAACAGTCGATACGATACACACACCAGTAGTTCACAGGACAGTCCAAACGATAGACAACGCAGTTACTCCCAGCCCAGATCTCGCGACAATTCGCGCGATCGAAAACCCGATAACAACGAACGAAAATCGCGGAGAACGAGTAACGAAAACCTTCATGAACTCGCAAAAATAGTAACAGAAATGGTACAAAAAACCTTAAATGCAGCTTCGCGGGACAGCATGACGCGAAGCAAATCGCAAGAGCGCTCGTCGTCAAGTCACTAGAAAAGTAAACGGTAACAATAAAGAAAGCCACAATATCGCTAGGAATCACGAAAAGACGGAAGCCGCCAACAGTCATAATCAATTCAGACGACCTTAAAGAAAAAGACACGAAATTTCTCATAGATACAGGAGCCCAAATCAACCTAATTAAATCAGAAGCAATAGGAGCACACGTCGAAATTGACGCATACATAATTTACGAACTATCAGGAATCATGAGCGACACAATTTTCACTTCCGGCATGTGCATCATAAGGATTAAGGATCTTTCCGTTGAATTCCATATAGTGAAGAACGATATTCCAGTCACCCAAGACGCCGTTTTGGGCCCGAGTTTTTCAAAGAAACACCGGCCGACATTCTATACACCCAGTCGTGCATATCTTTCGGTGGCCATCAAATACCTTTCGAAACACGTGAAAGAATTTCAATTCCGGCTAGATCAAAATCCGTAATCCACGTCAGGATAAAGAATACGGACCTTTCAGAAGGCTACATCCGGCAAATACATGCTGGCGAAGGATTGTACATTGATAACGCAATTGTCAGAAATCGTGATGGAACAGCGTATTTAACAGCGATTAACACTAATGAGTACACAATAAACTTGCAAGTTCCAATATTGGAATTACAACCAATTGAGGAACTGCGAACATTCGACACAACCCAAAATGATCCGAACGACATTGTTACCGATCTACATGCGGTAATCGGGTTGGTGTCGACAAAAGAGGACAGATTCGAACGATTAAAACCTCTCCTACACCTCGAGAATCTCGAGGAAAGTGAGACGGCACACGTGCTCAAACTGGCCTCACAGCACTCACACCTTTTTAGTCTGCCCGGTGAACAACCAGGATGCACAACGCTTGTGAAACATGAAATTTTCATAACCGATGAGAAACCGATAAATACAAAACAATATCGCTTTCCACAAGTGCATAAACAGGAAATCCACAAACAGGTTGACGAATTATTGCAGAAATGCATAATACAACCGTCACTATCACCATTCAACTCGCCTGTTTGGATTGTCCCGAAAAAAGCAGACCGTGAAGGAAAGAAACGCTGGCGCATGGTAATCGATTTCATAAAACTGAACGAGATAACAACACCCGATGCGTACCCATTGCCAAACATCACCGACATCCTAGACCAGCTGGGTGGGTCCCGTTACTTCTCTGTACTGGACTTAGCGTCCGGTTTCCACCAAATCGAGATACATCCACGCGACAAAGCAAAAACAGCCTTTTCGACTCCGAACGGTCATTACGAGTTTAATCGAATGCCGTTTGGTTTGAAAAACGCACCAGGAACCTTCCAAAGGTTAATGGATGTCGTGTTGTCGGGATTACAAGGCACTGACCTGTTCGTGTACTTAGACGACATTGTCATCTATGCCATCGATCTAAAGGAACACGAATACAAATTTAGCAGGCTGGCGAAAAGATTGACATACGCTGGTCTCACACTGCAAACCGACAAATGTCTGTTTGGGTTTGCCTGCAAAAGAAAGTCGAATATTTAGGCCATGTCATCAGCGAAAACGGCTCACAACCAAGACCAGAGCTAATAAAATCGATTCAGGAGTTTCCGACACCGGAAAATAAGAAGACCATCATACAGTTTCATGCCTTGATTAATTACTATAGACGATTCATAAAAGATTTCGCAAAAATCGCTCTACCATTAACAAGACAGTTAGAAGCCTCCCAAAAATTTCAGTGGACCGACGAGTGTCAACATGCGTTCGACTATTTGAAGAAAAAATTGATGAGCCAACCAATCCTACGCTATCCGGATTACCAGAAAGAGTTCAAGTTGACAACGGATGCTTCAGACTACGCAATCGGCGCAGTTCTCAGTCAACAGCACGAAAATTTTGATCACCCCGTTGCCTTCTACTCGCGCACTCTCACAAAAGCGGAATTAGCGTACGACACGATGCGTAAAGAACTTTTGGCAATAGTAAAAACGATCGAACACTTCAGGCCCTATCTCTATGGGCACCACTCCATGTTAGTGACAGATAACCGAGCACTCACATATCTAGTGAAGAAACCGAATCCACCGCAACAACTACTAAGATGGCAAGCGGCACTCAACGACTACGATTACGAAATTCAACACAAGCCTGGAAAACTCAACTCAGTCGCAGACGCTCTGTCAAGAAACCCAATCAACGTCCTCCCGATCAGGCCAAGGGAATCTACATCAGCCGACGAAACGCTGCATGACATCAAGAAATCGAGAATCTCTCAACAGGGTGATAAACGATACTTGTCAACATCGGACGAATCCTCCGGAAACCCAGCACCGGACAAAGTCATAATTTTGCCAGAAGAAGAACTTCAGGAACTTAAGGATACAAACATAGAAATAAGCAACGCCGAAAACAAAGAAGAAATTGGAGGGAGTGCACGCCGAAAAATCGACAAGACAATCGACGACAACAACTACGACTCAGAAAGGTCAACAGAGGAGATGGAACTCATTGGATTCGAAAAAGGACGACCACAGCTTACGAAAATGAATAATTCTAATGATAAACTAATGTATAGGAAAACGCCTCGCAAACGTGATCGCGACACGTCCGAGGATGAAGTAATAGGGCACGAAACAGCCGTGCCGACGAAAAAAGGGAAAACGACGGCGATATTTAACGAAGAAATAAGCGCAAATACAGAAGAAATAAATACAGAAGAAAGAAACGACATAAGCGCAAATACAGAAGAAATAAATAAAGAAGAAAGAAACAAAGTAAGCGCAAACAAAGAAGAAAGAAATAAAATAGGCGCAAACGAAGAAGGAAATGCCGACCGTAAAATGCCCATTGTGTAAGAAAACTGGCAACCTCGCGCGCCTTCAACGACACATCATCGAATGTTCGGAGAGGTTTGCCGAAGAGGTGGCAAATCAGGGGACCCTGCCGATGCCATGCCCACTGTGGGGCGTCGAGTTCCCGGCGGACCGCGTTATGGAGTACCTTGATTGTTGCTCTTCATACTGGGTGAAGGTGGGAAGATGGCTCAGGGGCGAAACAGAGCCAGACGATCGGCAGGAGAGACAACACATGGCGGCAGGCGGCCCAACGCGCAGCAACAACAGAGAGACCCAAAGACCGATACCCGCACCGCGAACCATGTTAAAAGATTTAGCAAGGAACCAAAAACTAGAGGATGAAACAAACAACGACGAAACAGACAGCGATGCAACCGGCACTACGGTATACTCAAGGAGACAAGGAGACAAGGACAATGACGACACTGACGACGATACAAACAAAGATGACGACAATAATGACAAATGGAAGAGACAAGGAGCAATCCCAAAGACAGCGACGCGTTACGCAAATACCGACGACTCTACGGACTTGTGGGACAAACTGAGGAAAACACAAAAACCACCGACAACGACGGCACACAAATCGAAAGAAACACAGACGGACGACATAGGGAAAATTATAATGGAGAAAAGCCTGACAGACTGGTACAGAGGTCAGCCCTTAAACATACTTGAACAACAACGAAACTTGTTAGAGGAACTAATAGCAGACAGACTCGACGCAGGAACCGCACCGACAGGACACTCACCGAAGGTTAGGCAGCGGCCTATACGCAGGCTCAGGGCCTCAACTAGTTATAAACACATTTACATACTTTAAAATAGCTAACATAACATAATCACACATATACACACATTTATAATAATCAAATAGCATAAGCCTTCGATATAAGTACACTAAAAAATAAATAAATAAATAAATAAAAGAAAAACAAAAACAAACAGCATACGACAACGAAAGAGATGCGTTAGATTATACAAATAGGCACAGGCACAATACATATTTACTCTATTTGCATTTTTTTCTTCTCTCCCTCTTTCTTTCTTTTTCATTTTCACCTTATAAAAAAAACAACAAAGCAATAAAAATAATAATAAAAGAAAGAATTTCTGCAAACAACGGAAAAAGTGTATCTCTCATTCGTCACTGACCAACGAGGACCAACCGAATCCTGAATAACAAACCTACACCCACTAACACCCAAATTAATCAGAATTCAGACTGTTTCAGGTGCAACCAAAAGAAGGGAACGATAAAAAATATATATATACGTTTCGGCAAACAACGAATCTAGGAAAAAAAGAGGAACCTTATGCCAAAAAGTAAATCACGGCAAACTATAAAGGAGCAAACTGCAAAGGCAAATACTATCGTCAACAAAGGAACAAAAATTTGGGTTCTTCTTCTCTTTTTACATATATATACATATGTATATGGAATTACCAACCACACACACACCCGCCCTTTCATAACCAAAACAGCCCCTACTAACTCATCTAAACTAATCTTATAGTCAGTTTCAGATCCACGGCCATAACTCCAACATACCAAATTAAAACATTACTTTAGCAGGAACCAAATTATTACACGGAACAAAATTACTACAGGGAACAAAAACTACTATACGGAACAAAAATTACTACATGGGACAAAAACTACTATACGGAACAAAAATAACTACACGGAACAAAAAACTACTACACGGAACAAAATTATCACACGGAACACATCTCATCCCGACTAAGCACATTCGAACTGTTCCGCCCGACTAAGCACATTCGAACTGATCCGCCCGACTAAACTGCGGCCGGAATTGCGCTGTAAGCGCAATTGAACCACACCCCTAACAAACGCACATTTTTTGGGACACCCACGTAACACTACATAAGCGCGCACACACACACAAACACACACACACACACACACACATACACACACACGCGCGCGCGCGCGCACGCACGCACGCACGCACACACACACACACACACACATGGGGAGTCTGAAACCCCTACGTGGCGCGTCCCCAGGCGGCGGATAGGGGGAAGCCCTCGTATATAAATATAGACATAGATGTACAAATATCTATATGGATATAGATATACATATAGAGATATCTATCGGGATATAGATATGGATATTGAAATGTCTATATAGATATACAGGGCAGGAGGCAATTAAAATACCTCCCGTTGACCAACAGACACGGGGAACAAACCTCGATAGCAAATGATTATGGGCAGTCCAATAAAGGATATACCGATTAGGGTGCAGGGGCACGGAACCCCAGTACCGGCGCCTTCAGGGAGTGACCAAGCGGGCTCCCGGGCGTCGTCAGCGAACAACCGCAGTACCACTTGGCCTCCATGGCGCACAATGTTTCATGTGAAGAAAAGGAAGAGATAGGTGGAAACTGAAAGGAGATTTTGAAGTTGGTGGAGAGGCACGGAAAGACGCTGGAGAGCCTAGCCTCTTTTATCCAGCAGAAGAAAAACCTCCACAAGGAGATCCAGCGGTGGGTTCCTATGCTTACCAGTACTTGGAAAGGTATAGAGGACCTCGTAACGTGGAGTGCAAAGCCACAGGCGGCAACGTTGACTGGAAAAACGCAAACCACGCCGACCATGAGCCAAGCGAAATCGACTCTCCCTAACAAGGAGAGGAACGATGAAGGCATGGACGTGGGCGGTACCTCGACGCAAGTAAGCAAGGCGAAGAAGAAAAAGCGGGTTACACCGACGTCGACCGACGGAAAGGAGCCGCAGGAGAAGCAGCTGGTGGAGCCATTGGCTGGTCAATCCGAGGATAAGGGCGAGAGATCAGAGCAGAAGTGGCAGACTGCCCGAAAAAAGAAAAGATCGCACAAGATATCTGAGAAGCAGCCTCAGAAGAAGGCGCAGAAACCTCGCGAACGGCCGACTCTGCCCAACGCTCTCGTCATCCACAAAAAGGGTGACTTGAGCTATGCGGAGATCTTGAGTCGTATAAAGAAGGATCCGGCGCTCAAGGATGCAGGTGAATGCGTCCAAAAGGTACGCAGAACGAACGCGGGAGATCTGCTGATCGTTCTGAATAAGGAGAGCTCGGCCAAAGCACCGGAATTGCAAAACCAATTCGAAGGTGTTCTTGGTGAATCAGCAACGGTCCAGAGTAAAGTCCAGGAAGTCGATCTGGAGATCAAGGACCTGGAAGAGAACGCGACGAAGGAGGAGATATGGGCGGCCCTGCAGAGAGTCTTGGAACCGGACTATTCCGTCACGGAATACTCTCTTAAGTCTCTGTGTAAAGCATATGGCAGAACTCAGACCGCGGTAATACGACTCATGGTGCCTGCTGCCCGGAAACTTCTGGATACAGGAATCATCCGAGTCGGCTGGTGTAATTGCAGAATCCGAGAGGTGGTGAGACCACTAAAGTGTTTCAAGTGCTGGACATTTGGACACTTATCACGGAACTGCAAGAGCAACGTCGACCGGGCTAAAGACTGCATCAAGTGCGGTAACACTAGCCACAAAGTTGCCGAATGCACAGCAAGCGCAAAGTGTGTCATATGTGCAGAAGCGGGAGATGGGGCACCCACAGCCCACATCGCAGGTAGCAGCCGGTGTCCAGCGTATACGCGGGCTCTCCAGGCTCTCCAAGCACTCCAAAAACGATGCAAATGAGAGTACTCCAGCTGAACCTCAACCATTGTGAAGCAGCACAGGATCTGCTCATGCAGACTGTGCGCGAGCTGAAGCCTGACTTGGCGATACTCTCGGAACCATATAGACATCTAGACACGCAACCTTGGGAATCTGACGCAAGTGGGAAGGCCGCAATTTGGTCCTGCGGAAAACTTCCATTTCAGGATCTTGCGAGTCGGATGGAAACTGGTTTTGTGAGAATAAAAGTCAAAGGAGTTCATTTCTACAGTTGTTACGCACCGCCTAGTCTGACGACTTATGAGTTTGAGAATTTTCTCGACAACTTAGTCGCAGACGCTAAACAACGCTTCCCGGTAGCCATAGCCGGAGATTACAACGCGTGGGCTGTGGAATGGGGTAGTAAAGTGACGAACAGGAAGGGCCAAGCTCTGCTTGAGGCTATGTCATTATTGGATGTAGTACTACTTAATGCAGGTACAAAGCCCACTTTTGTTAAAGGTGAAGCCTCCTCTATAGTGGACCTCACTTTTGTCAGTAGTAGCCTGGCAAGAGGAAACCAGTGCCACTGGGTAGTCAGTGATATCTACACTCACAGTGATCATCAAGCGATTCTCTGGGAGATTCGCGGTGACTTCAGCGGAACAGCGAAGGCACCGAAGACAAACGGGAACGGCTGGAAAGCGAAAATGTTTGACGCGGACTTGTTTCGTGAAACTTTTGACACCAGCCCCCTCGCAGCGGAAAGTGCAACCGAGAAGGTCGAGCTGGGCATGCAGAGGGTCACCGAAGCATGCGATGCCACAATGCCACGGAAACGTAATGTCGACTTCCAACCGGCGGTACACTGGTGGAGCGAACAAATTGCCGGCCTCCGAAGGGAGTGTCATCGAACTCGCCGCCTAGCGCAACGAGCTCGAGGGAAACGCTCGTTCCCCGATTTGGAAGAATAGCACAGGAAGGTGCGCTTGAAGCTTAAAAAGGCTATCAAGCAGAGTAAAGCTGAAAGCTGGGGCGAACTGCTCAGCGAGGTGGAAGATGCTCCCTGGGGCAGGCCGTACAAAGTAGTAATGACTCGGCTGAAAAGCCAGCCAATGCCATCGCCTGTGGACGCAGCCCTACTGGAAAAGATTGTTTCACATCTGTTCCCTGAGCAACTCGAGGAGGACTACCAACTCGAGGAGGACGTCGATGAGGTCATCCCAGCCATTACTGAAGAAGAGCTTCTTACGGCGATTGCCAGGGTGGGCAACAATAAAGCCCCCGGCATGGATAGGATACCCAACATCGCACTCAAGGCAGCGATCAAGTTGGCACCGGCAATATTCCTGGGCATGTACAATGTGTGTCTCAAGGAAGGAATCTTCCTGAACAAGTGGAAGTGGCAGAAGCTAGTGCTCCTCCCGAAAGGGAAGAAGCCACCGGACGAACCTTCATCCTATCGTCCGCTCTGTATGCTGGATACCGCCGGAAAGATCTTCGAGCGCATCATCCATAACAGGATTGAGAAAGTCGTAGACCCTCTACTGGCGGAAGGCCAGTTTGGCTTCAGAAAGGAGCGCTCTACTCTGGATGCCATTAACACAGTGGTGAAGCAGGCGCAGGAGGTGACTGCGGGGAAACGATGGGCAAGAGGGTCCAAGAAGTACTGCGCAGTTGTCGCTCTCGACGTCAAAAACGCTTTCAACTCGGCGATACGGATGTGTTCAATGGATGCCCTAAAAACATTAGGTGTACGATGGTACCTACGGAGAATAGTGGCGAGTTATCTATGTAATAGGTGGCTCATGTACGACACAGAGGATGGATCACAGACGTATAGGGTGACTGGAGGAGTTCCTCAGGGCTGTGTACTTGGACCGCTTTTGTGGATCATCATGTACAATGATCTGCTGCTATTAAAATTGCCGAAAGGAATGTCCATCGTAGCGTTCGCAGATGACGCGGCGCTGATTGTCATCGCCAAATTCCTGGAGCAAATCACCGCACTCTTCGGCGAAGCTTTCGCCAAGATAAAGGGATGGATGTCTTCTGTTGGACTGCATCTTGCAGCCCACAAAACAGAAGTACTCCTCGTATCCAGCAGGAAGGTGATGGAAACGGTGACGCTCAGGGTTGGAAACTCCGAAATCACATCCCAACCGTTCATTCGGTACCTGGGTGTGATTCTCGACGCGAGGCTGAACTTCAAAGAGCAAACCGAGCAGATCAGCAGAAAGGCCGCTGGGGTGGCTACCACACTGGCGCGATTCATGCCAAATGTTGGTGGCCCCAGACAGAAGAGGAGGAAACTGCTGTCATCAGTGACGACCTCAGTGCTCACCTATGGCATACCCATATGGGCTGATGCACTGAAAATCCAGGAGTACCGCAGGAAGGCTGCAGCAACGTATCGCGTCAGCGCCTTGAGCCTGTGCGTTTCGCACTGTCTCCGAGGACGCTATCAATGTTATCGCGGGAATGCTGCCCATTGAGGTGCTTGTCGAGGAGCGTAGATCGATGTACCAGCAGAAGGGAGCTAGAAACCCCAGTTATGCAAGGACAGAAGCGAGAGCAACCAGTCTCAACCAGTGGCAGACGATGTGGGATGCTTCTCCCAAGGGAAGGTGGATACATCGACTAATCCCGAAGGTGGATATATGGGTGAACCGTCTACACGGGGAGCTCAACTATTATCTCACTCAAGTGATCTCAGGACACGGCTGTATTCGGGCTTATCTCTATAAGTTTAATTATGAAGATTCCCCGGACTGCCCGGCATGTGTAGCAGTCGAGGAGAACGCTGAACATGCATTGTTCCAATGCCCACGTTTTAGTGCCTCCCGCGCGATAGTCGAGGATCAGCTGGAGACACGCATCACCCCGGACAACCTGGTTGAGTTGATGCTGAAGTCAGCAGACGCATGGACAGCGGTATCGGCTTATGCTGCCGCAGTGATGAAGGAGTTGCGACGTGCAGAACGTGAGAGGAAGAAGACGACGCCGGAAGACCAGGCAGTCATAGATTAAATCAGCGATACGAACCCCTAAACCACTCATAACATCTAGAGTGGAACGGGGGATGTAAGGTCGTCTGACAACACTGCAGGAAGAGCTACAGCTAAGGCCTCTCCCGCGATGTAATACCTAGCGGCCGTCCCGCGGGAGAATTTGTAAGGCCACAGAGGAATGGGTGTTTTTAGTCGGTGCAAGCCCGACACATGGCAATTATTTGCTACGGTGCGGAGGCATTTTCCCGCTAAACCTCTTAAAAAAAACACACACACACACGCACGCACGCACGCACGCACGCACGCACACACACACACACACACACATTTTTACATAAATAAACGCATACACACCATACATACACTTTTATTTTATTATATAGAATCAATAAAAAAGAAAGCTTTGTAACCCACGATGCGGAGCATCGTTCTTGTAAGAGGGGGAGTGTCACGGTCCCACACGACTCCTATTCCCAAACCCAGTCTCACGCCCTCATATCAACCGTTTCCCACAGCTCTCACCTAAACCTAATCCTCCTTCCTAGAAACCCTCAGCAGAAACTAAATATCCCTGCCCAGAAGTCCTCTCTAGCATATCTCTCTCTCTCTCTCTCTCTCTGTCTCTGTCTCTGTCTCTCTGTCTCTCTGTCTCTCTGTCTCTCTGTCTCTCTGTCTCTCTGTCTCTCGGTCTCTCTGTCTCTCTGTCTCTCTGTCTCTCTGTCTCTCTGTCTCTCTGTCTCTCTGTCTCTCTCTCTCTCTCTCTGTCTCTCTCTCTGTCTCTCT
>OX101784.1:6000560-6065647 GCA_944452715.1 Ophion slaviceki | reverse complement strand
TCAGGATCACGAATTTTGTAAACTTTAGTTTATTATCAAAAAACACTCTTTAACTTCTCTCTACGCGGGTTCATTGTATATGGCAATGAATTGTGTAAAATGTGCCCGATATTTGGGACATCTGTTGATTTCCTCTTGTCCCAGAATCGTTGCGCATCGAATACAACAGCAATTGTGACCACACGGAACGAATCTGTGGGTCACAATATTTTCGAGACACACCACGCATTTTGGTGCTGTAAATGAAAGAAACCATTAGCGTATGTCTTAAATAGTAAACATCACATTAACAAACAACATAACTGCGATGTGAGCAAAACCAAAAATATTAGCAAAACAAAGATTTGTCATTCTACCAAAATAATTCGATCCGTTTAACCTGTTAATAGACAAAATTACACGTTCAAATACCCCATGTTTGATATTGAATTGGTATCGATGGATTTTTTAAAGAATATTGTAAATATGGCATGCTAACATCCTTTCTCACCCCCTCCCCTATTTCTCACTCTCTCTTTGTCTCTCTTTTCCTCTCTCCCTCTCGACTCGACCCTACACAAGCTCAAATTCCACCGTAATTTACGGGCCAATGAGTTGAGAATCAAGCTTATCACCACTTTGATATTCTCTCATTTGGAATATTGTTGCCTAATTCATCATAATCTTACTGATGAGCTCGGCGTAAAATTACAGAGGTTCATTAATACATGTATTCGCTTTAGTTATCCGTAAAAAATCGACGCTTATATTTTTAAGAAATTCTTGTGCATAGAATTCTCCATGATCGCGTTTCGGACTATATTTGCGATTTATTCAGGAGTGTAGATGACGCGACGCGAAAGTCATCCAGATTTACTGTACAGGTATTTCATATACGGGCATAACGTAATGTGACCTATCGCAATTCTTTCTGCATTTCAGCCTGCTATCTATGGCATTCTCGCCCAGTTGCCGTCTCTTCTGCTCCCTCATTAAGCCTGTTTAAAACCCAGCTTTTCGACCACTTATTATGGTCTGAACAATATGCTGATTAGGTAGTTCGTTAAGCATAAATCCTGGGTTGTATATATGTATATATATATATATATATATATATATATATATATATATATATATATATATATATATATATATATATATATATATATATATATATATATATATATATATATATATATATATATATATATATGGGTCATTCCATGTCAAATCGACAAATTTTTTACCTGACCCCCTTTGATTTCGCTGAAAATTTTCTATCTTTTTCTACCCCCCGAAAGTTATTTTTCAGAATTTTTTCAAATTTTTTTTCCCGACTCAAAAAAAGTTATGACTTTTTGAAAAAAACCGCTCTTTTATTTTTAAATTGCCAGAACTTTTTCAAAAATTGACCGTTTGGGAACTTTTTTTTTTCAAAATTTTTTTTTTTAAATGTAGTTTTCGAAAAAAAATATGAAAAAATTTTCAGAATCCCAGATATATGAAATATTTTAGTTTTTTTTTAAAAACCGTAATTTTCTCAAAGTCCGACCGTTTTTTTATTTTTTTTATTTTGCTCTAAAAATACTTCAACTAATTCTGCAATGATCCCCGTTAATCAGAAGATGTGACGACAATCGCTTCTAATTTTTTTTCTTGATTATAAAAAAATTTTTGTTGAATTTTTGCTGATTTTATATAACTTTGTTATGAAATTTTTTTTATTTCCTCGTGAAACCTCAAAAGTTAAAAAATAAAATTTTATTGGAGAATTTCAAGTGATTATCGTCCAAGAAATTGTTATTTAAAAAAAAAAAAAAAATTTTTCTCTCATTGACGTTATTTTTTTACTCTTATGGACGTTTTTTTTTGGTACTGAAATATGACAACTTAACGTCATTTTGGTACTGAAACATGACAAAATAACGTCAATGAGAGAAAAAAATTATTTTTTTTTTTAAAATAACAATTTCTTGGACGATAATCACTTGAAATTCTCCAATAAAATTTTATTTTTCAACTTTTGAGGTTTCACGAGGAAATAAAAAAAATTTCATAACAAAGTTATATAAAATCAGCAAAAATTCAACAAAATTTTTTTTATAATCAAGAAAAAAAATTAGAAGCGATTGTCGTCACATCTTTTGATTAACGGGGATCATTGCAGAATTAGTTGAAGTATTTTTAGAGCAAAATTAAAAAAAAAAAAAACGGTCGGACTTTGAGAAAATTACGGTTTTTTCAAAAAAACTAAAATATTTCATATATCTGGGATTGTGAAAATTTTTTCATATTTTTTTTCGAAAACTACATTTAAAAACAAAAATTTTGAAAAAAAAAAGTTCCCAAACGGTCAATTTTTGAAAAAGTTCTGGCAATTTAAAAATAAAAGAGCGGTTTTTTTCAAAAATTCATAACTTTTTTTGAGTCGGGAAAAAAAATTTGAAAAAATTCTGAAAAATAACTTTCGGGGGGTAGAAAAAGATAGAAAATTTTCAGCGAAATCAAAGGGGGTCAGGTAAAAAATTTGTCGATTTGACATGGAATGACCCATATATATATATATATATATATACACCGGGTGTATCTTAACTACTAGTTTTCCGTTGGTGAGCATATAGAGTGTACCTTTCCAAGCAAAACGCTTTTTTTTTAATGTGCGATAAAAATTGGCCGAGATATTTACGAGTAAAGTCCAACGGTGAGTAAATAATGGCACAGTAATTTTGGCGTCCAAGCGAGCATGGGCGCGGATTGAAATCCACATTCCAGCAAGTGGATTTGAACGTTCAATTTGGAATTTTGAAATTTGAGTTTGTAATGTTATCTCGTCGCCCAAATAAGATATTAATTAGTAAATAAAAAATGTTAAACAATATTGTACATTGTTTACTCGAAAGATCTTTCGATCTTTAGATCTTTCGAGTAAACAATGGACAATATTTCTAACACTTTTTATTTATTACATAATACTTTATTTGGGCAACCAGATAAGGTTCAAAATTAAAATTTGAACATTCGATATTGAAAATTTCAACTTTTAATTTCAATTTTGATTTAACAAAAATCAACGGAATTGAATTCACTTGCGCGAACGTGGATTCGAGCCCGCGTCTACTCTCGTTTGGACGCCGAAACTACTGGTGCCATGGTTTACTCACCGTTGGACTTTACTCGTGAATATCTCGGCCAATTTTTGTCGCACGACATTTTTACAAAAAGCGTTTTGCTTGGAAAGTACACCCTATATGCTCACTAACGGAAAACTAGTAGTTAAGATACACCCTATATATATATAACATGTTAATCTATTTAGTTAAATTAACAAGGGGAGGCTGTAAATTGCCAAATTCAGATTTGATTCATACTGCGTGTAAGAAAAGCTCATGGCCAGAAGTGTTATGTGGAAAAGCAGCAAGATGCGCTTCTTCGCCGTTGTCGAGAAAATCGGCATTGAAATATTCCGTTGGGTTCAAATACTTTCTACGTGAAGAAAATGTTTAAGTGCGCGAGGCGCAGCGAGCAAGCTCTCTGCTTCATAGCCCGTCGTCCTGAGTTCGAACCTTGCTGCTGGCAATTTTTAAATATGTATTCCAATGTGTATAAAGATAATTCCCGGCAATCAGTTTCAACCATTATGCATATAATAAGTTTTTTAAATGCCGTTTTTTTGTAGAAAACCCGACGTTTTAGAACTTCATCATGTTATTCGTAAACAAAGTTATATTTTATAGTTGTTTCATGCAAACAACACTAGAAATAAAACACAATATCACAATTAATATTCAAGTGGGTACAATTTATTGAAAAGTTCCGTATATACTTGCAGATTTTCACAATGAGTGAGATGAAGTAGCCAGCGTGTCGCACGAACCCGATTGATAGTTATCATAAAAAACATGGAAAGCAAAAAACAGCACGACATCTAGCACATCGGATAAACGATGCGTTTTTACAAGAACAATTGTTTTTTTAAATTATCTTTTGGGAAACACACCTGATTTACATTCAAAAAAATTGTTCTATCGTCCGCGTCCGTCAGGCGTGATAAAAAACCACGCGTATCGCTCATATAGGAAAAAATCGGAGAAGACAACTGGTGGTGGACGATCGATTGGATTTTTATACAATCTTCTCTGGAATAGAATCTCACGCTCTTGCTCGATTGAATAAGCACAATTTTGAAGGCGCTTGATCAGATTATTTACCTGCCGGTACAAGTACATGTTACACGGTTGGACGAGAGGAGTGCACTTTAAAGGAATTACCTTCATGGTGCACATTGGTAACTTTTTATCGTCCTGAAACATCTCATCTCAAAACTCCGGGTTCGTTTGTCCACCCCAAGAGTCGATCAGAAGGAGACATTTTTCGCCTTATACGTATGGTTTTAACGTATCGCGCAAGAAGTCGTCGTACAAACTCGTGAGTTCACCGGATTTGGAGGATGTAATATCAATTACTTGGTTGGTATACTTCTTGGTATTACGTTAACGGTATTACGTTGGTATACTTCTTGGCGTACTCGTTGACAGTCTTCTATACTCTGGGTGCGAACGTATCTGTAGACTCTTGGAGGCATACGAAAACAAGAGGCAAGACTCGTCCAGACATGGTGAAAGAATATTGTACCGTATACAAATGTGTCATCTTGTTCATGTCCTTTCGCCTTACTAGGACGCACTTTGACCCTTCTTTGGCGAGAGTTCTGTTAAACGTGGACTGGTCTGGTACCCTGACAAACAAAATACAAAAATACCGTTACTACTATGGCAGTATTTTCGGAAAGAAATCTGTGCTATCTATGATATATTATCATCTTATATCATGTCATATGAAATTTGTAAACAGCTCTCCACGTACCTGTTTGATCTGTATTAATTATGACATCTTTGTCGAAGTTGGGTATCAACGTGGATCCCGACGCGAGTTTGGATCCGAACTGCGCCCGCTCCGGCCAAAGTTTCGTGTAGGGTAGCCGTCTCTTTCGGGGAAACACATTTTGGGATTTTCTGTTGCCGCATCCGATGCTTCTTTTTAAATTCGGTGGCCCACGTTTTTGAAGCTTTGAATTCGATCGACATGTGCAATATTTATCAAATTTGCTACCGCCACTTTTAATTTCCTCTTCCCACCTGGATAAATAGCGCATATTTTTTAAATGAGAGCACCCCTTTTTGTAGATTTTTGAGACTCAGGCCTGCATGTTCTTCGGCCAGAGCGACAACTCTAATTTTGTAATCCAGAAGAATGTAGTCAAACTCTTCTTTTTCTTCTCGTCCGGTTCGTATTCGTCTGATGATGCGTTAGCGATGAGTCTCGTTTCAACGTCTTTGTAGGCACCACTGTCGTCGATTTCATGAATGCCTATCAGTTCTTCATCAAGAACAAGGGTTTTTTCGGTGAGCATTTGCAACGTATTCTGGAACATTTATTTCCCTATTACCATGGCTTTTTCGTTGATTGATGGAGACGGTTCTGCTGCGATGAGATTATTATTACAGAGGAGGCTTCCAAAATACACCAACGCATCTCTCAATTGTTGTTTGGACACTTCGCTGTGTATCGAATCTTTTTCGATCACATCACTTTCATGCGAAGGGCCCGGATCACTCTCGGATTTTCCCGCCTCCATTTTTTCGTTTTTTAACTGGGTAAAACAAAACTCTCACGTACACACTGATTTTCGACGCAGTTACAAGTTGTGCTAGGAACCACATCTACCTTCTTTCGAAGTTAGCACGCAAATACGCTGGTATACGGTGTCTCGTTTTGACCCTCCCGTCCCCTTGTGCGGGAAGAAACATTTGTCCTTCAACTGTAGCGGTTGAGTGACGATATTTGTATTTTACACCTGCCGCAGCAAGTATTTCCATTTTTTAAATATAACTTTGTTCGCGAACAACATAATAAAGTTCGAAAGCGTTGGTTTTTCTACAACAACTGGCAATTTAAAAACTTATATGCCCAATTGTTATAACTGATTGTCGGAAATTATCTGTATACACATTCGAACAAAAAATTAAATTAAATAAAAAGTTGCCAGCATCTAGATTCGAGCTGGGGACGCCGGGCTTTTGAGGCAGAGAGCTTCCTCGCTGTGTCACGGCTCCTTGAAATTTTCTTTACGTAAAAAGTATTCGAACGCAACGGAACATTTCAATGCCGATTTTCTCGACAACGGCGAAGAAGCGCATCTTACTGCTTTGCCAAATAACACCTTTGGCCATCAGCTTTTATTACATGCAGCATGAGTCTGTCTGAATCTGACAGCCTCCCCTTGTTAGTTTAACTAAATTGATTAACATTATATATATATATTTTTTTTGACGTGATTTTTTGAGCCACGTCACAGAAATGCTACCGATGATCAAGATATGCTCTCGATGCCCGGGTTGCGACCTATCCGTTTGTGTTAAGGGTCTTTTCTCTAGAATGTTTGTCTTGTTACGTTTGAGGTTTTGGGTTGTGCTGTCGTTTAGGTTAGGTTGGCGTGCGGAACTCGGTCGAGCGGCGTGTGGCTCGATGTACTGAGCAATCCTGACCGAGGGATGCACCCAGTGAGGCCTCTCGGGGAATCAGTGCACGCCCGGCTGAAACGCTGGCGCCCCACCGTAGTGGTGCATCGTGCTGGAGAGTGGGCTGTTTAGGTTATGGGCGGAGGCTGGAGATCTCCGCGCCGTGCTTCTAGAGAGAAGCTTTGCCCGCTTTCGCACGGTGACCCGGGGATGCGATCTCCGAGAGCCTCCATGTTACCGATGAGAAAAGGTCCCGATTTGTTACCGTTCCGTTTTCCGGGTAACTCGGGCAGAAAATGTAGATTCCGAAAGGAATATTCGATCAGAATATTCCAGCTCCCGAAATAATATTTCAGCTCTCGATATTATACGAGATAAAGTTCTCGCTTGAACCGGCGATTTCGCATGGTCCGATGCCGCGAGCGTGTTGACATTTTTCCTGTTATCGCGCTCTATCTCGCTCTCGCATAATCCCTCGCACGCCGGCCTTGGTCGCGCGAGGTACAGAGTTGCTACCGAATCTTTGCGTGAGACGGTTGTCTCCAAAATCGCGATCGCTCCCGATTTTTGAGATATCGTGAGAGAGTTGTCGATCAGACGTCGCGATGAAGAGACGTGTCGTGCCTCTCTCGCGCCCGTGACGTCGCGCTCTCGTTCTCGCGTTAGAGGCACGACGTCGTGCTCTCTCGATCTCGGTCGTGTGACGGTTTCGCGTGCATTTCGTGTTCGCGATTACGTTTCGTCTACGTAAAAAGTTCTCGGGTGGATAATCCACCGGCTCCCGCATTATAAAGTAAAACCATCGTTTTATTTTATTAGTGACGTTTCCGATGTCGCGAAAGTGACAGATCCCGTGATCGTTCACGCTACTCCCCAGTGAATCCCGACCCCTCTACCACAACCCGCAGCCTGAGCGGCCGTGCTGTACCGCAACCGTCCTCCCTCGTGCAAGTGCATCCAGGTTAGTCCGGTTATACGATTCCGGCGATTAAAAATCGAAACCAAAAATCAAGGAGTTCTCCAGCTCCGTTTGGTGGGTCGGGTTGGATCCCCCCCGACCCCAGTTTAGTCCGGTTGAGAAATCCGGCGATGCAAAATTCTCTGGCGCCCCGGGTACTGCGGATGCACGTGCACGGGAGGCACGGCCGAAGGTGACGGTTTCTCGCACCTTAGCTCTCGTGTTCAAGTTCTCGTTTCCGTGGTTAGAGAAAATTTCCCCGTCACAGTATATATATATATATATATATATATATATATATATATATACAGGGTGATTCAGTTCAGGTCGTGCATCCGGCAACTACCGATGCTAGACGATGTTCGGAACGAAGCTACTTAGCCGAATTTTTTAATTCGCAATAGCTTTTAAATGGAAGGCAATAGAATTCTGGAATTCTAGGCCAATCAGAATCGCCGTTACGTACGCGTTGGGCGACGCCTCAGTGCCGGGTTATCAAGGCACCGATTCTAAACATTTGAAAAAGTGGCAGAGTTCAGACGGAATTTCGTATCGCGAACGCGAAAGTTCTTTTGTTCGAACCGAAGTTTGCTGTCCTTCTCTATCAAATGATGAAGCAACGAGTGATCGGCGTTTGTCACATGTGCAATGAATTATGCTGTAACGTCCAGTTCTTTTATTAAAACAATATTTTTATCTCTTCATCAAAGGCTTCATTCAGGCTCAAAACTCTTTTAAGCTTTGAGCCGACCACTATAAATATGATTCCAATAAACAAACGTGAACCATTATTTGAACGAATGGTCTTGCATATCGGATTCGTCTCGAAACTGGAAAAAAATTATAGTATGCGTATTTATCAAACTTAAAGAAAAATTAAAGACGGATCTCATGGAAATCTCCGTTTGGATCAATATTTTTTACAGTTGGGAATAAATACAAGTGCGAATGCAAGTGGTCTCGTTGTGCAACAATCTCTACAATCAGAAAACATTGAGCAAGACATTAATTTCATTTCTTTTCATAGTCCACTGCAGCAGTAGTAGTTCTGAAACGATATTCTCGATATCGCGGGAGGTAAAATTTTATAATCATGCATAGAAAACGAGTCCAAACAATGTAAACCTTTTGAGGTTGATGATGCGTCTCGATCCGATAAAAAAACTCATGTGAATTTCTCGTCGAATCGACGACTTTCAAATCACGAAACGGATCCGAGTCTGCATGCAAGTGGTTCTGTTTGGAATAATCCCTACAAACTGAGAACGCCGCGGCGAGCATCGGAATCGTTCACGTTCATAGTCCACGGCAGCAGTAGCAGTTCTCAACGACTATTTTCGTGGCGAGAGTGAAATATTTAAAAAAATCACCCACTGGGAACGAGTCCGAAGAGTCTCAAGGTTATTTCAATAATGAAACACAAAACAGAATTTGAATGGACCGTTTTACAGGTTGGATTCGTCTCGATTCGATCAAAAACAAACGGTTGAAACAGGCGTATTTATCAACGTCGAATCTCATGTGAATTTTCGTCCGAATCGACGACTTTTAAAGGGTTACCCCCACTTTCGATTTTGAAAAAATCGATTTTTTTTTATTGCATTTTTTTGAAGTGCAATTTAAAGTGCAGTTTTTTTTTATGTCCGGAATAGATGACTCTATGTAAGTTTACAAAAAAAAAAATATTTTCTTCGTGTAAACTGAAATTGAAACTTTAAACGGGTTTTTCTCAAAATGGCATTGCTGAAGTGGGTGACCAAGATTCCTCGAACACTAATGAACCGATCTTCTTGAAATTTTGCAGGCTTATTTAATACATAAAATTGTAGTCTTTAATCGTTCGAATTGTTTCTTCGAAAAAAATGGCCGTTTTACAGCCAAAAAACGGCCGTTTTATTTCGTTAAAATCGAACCATTAACTTTGACTGTCCGCCATTTTGTGAAAAATGAATATTTTTTAAAATCCTTCGATTAAAGACTAGTTTATACTTATATTTGACTAAATCCATCCGCATTTTTTTTTCAAATGATCCACTTCGCCGCAATGTTGGTCACCGCAAACCGTGTATAAAAAACATTATGTCATTGACGGCCATTTGCCACTAAACAATGTAATATTTTTCAATCAAAAAGTTACTGAAAGTTCTTCAAGATGTGTTCTTGAAGATGGTATATTGATCGATTAAAAAAATTTTGTAGTTTTCTTTTAAAAAATTCATAAAAAAGGCCTTTTTTGCGCTACAAGTGGGGGTAACGCCTTAAATCGGGAAACGTATCCGAGTCTGCATGCATGTGTTTCTGTTGTGGAATAATCCCTACAAACTGTGAACGCCGCGCCGAGCATCGGATTCGTTCACGTTCATAGTCCACGGCAGCAGTAGTAGTCCTCAACGGCTTTGATCGTGCCGAGGGTGAAACGATTTAAGAAATCACCCACTGGGAACGAGTCCGAAAAGTCTCTAGGTCATTTCGATAATTAAACACAAAACAGACTTTGAATGGACCGTTTTACATATTGGATTTGTCTCGATTCGATAAAAAACAAACGGTTGAAACAGGCGTATTTATCAACGTCGAATCTCATGTGAATTTCCTTTCGAATCGACAACTTTTAAATCGGGAAACGAATCCGAGTCTGCATGTGGGTGTTTCTGTTGAGGAATAATCCCTACAAACTGAGAACGCCGCGCCGAGCATCGGATTCGTTCACGTTCATAGTCCACAGCAGCAGTAGTAGTCCTAAACGGCTTTTTTTTCGTGCCGAGGGTGAACATTTTTTAAAATCACCTTCTGCGAACGAATCCGAACAGTCTCAAGGTTATTTCGATAATGAAACAAAACAGAATTTGAATAGACCGTTTTCATTTTGGATTCATCTCGGTCCGATAAAAAAAGCGGATGAAACAGGCGTATTTATCAACGTCGAATCTCATGTGAATTTCTGTTCGAATCGACGGCTTTTTAAGCGGGAAGCGAATCCGAGTATGCATGCAAGTGTTTTTGTTGAGGAATAATCCCTACAATCTGACAACGCCGCGTCGAGTATCGGATTCGTTCACGTTCATAGTCCACGGCAGCAGTAGTAGTCCTCAACGGCTTTGATCGTGCCGAGGGTGAAACATTTTAAGAAATCACCCACTGGGAACGAGTCCGAAAAGTCTCAAGGTTATTTCGATAATGAAACACAAAATAGATTCGTCTCGATCTGATAAAAAACATACAGTTGAAACAGGCGTATTTATCAACGTCGAATCTCGTTGGAATTTTCGTTCGAATCGACGACTTTTAAATCGGGAAACGAATCCGAGTCTGCATGCATGTGTTTCTGTTGTGGAATAATCCCTACAAACTGGGAACGTCGCGTCAAGCATCGGATTCGTTCACGTTCATAGTCCACAGCAGCAGTAGTAGTCCCCAACGGCTATTTTCGTGCCGAGGGTGATACATTTCAAAAAATTACCCACTGGGAACGAGTCCGAAAAGTCTCAAGGTTATTTCGATAATGAAACATAAAATAGATTCGTCTCGATCTGATAAAAAATATACAGTTGAAACAGGCGTATTTATCAACGTCGAATGTCGTTGGACTTTTCGTTCGAATCGACGACTTTTAAATCGGGAAACGAATCCGAGTCTGCATGCAAGTGTTTCTGTTCTGGAATCATCCCTACAAACTGGGAATGCCGCGCCGAGCATTGGATTCGTTCACGTTCATAGTCCACAGCAGCAGTAGTAGTCCTCAATGACTATTTTCGTTCCGAGGGTGATACATTTTTAAAAATAAACCAATGGGAACGAATCCGAACAGTCTCAAGGTTATTTCGATAATCAAACACAAAACAGAATTTGAATGGACCGTTTTACATGTTGGATTCGTCTCGATTCGATAAAAAACAAACGGTTGAAACAGTCGTATTTATCAACGTCGAATCTCATGTGAATTTCCTTTCGAATCGACAACTTTTAAATCGGGAAACGAATCCGAGTCTGCATGCAAGTGTTTCTGTTAAGGAATAATCCCTACAAACTGAGAACGCCGCGCCGAGCATCGGATTCGTTCACGTTCATAGTCCACGGCAGCAGTAGTAGTCCTCGACGGCTTTGATCGTGCCGAGGGTGAAACATTTTAAGAAATCACCCACTGGGAACGAGTCCGAAGAGTCTCAAGGTTATTTCGATAATGAAACACAAAATAGATTCGTCTCGATCTGATCAAAAACATACAGTTGAAACAGGCGTATTTATCAACGTCGAATGTCGTTGGAATTTTCGTTCGAATCGACGACTTTTAAATCGGGAAACGAATCCGAGTCTGCATGCATGTGTTTCTGTTGTGGAATAATCCCTACAATCTGACAACACCGCGTCGAGCATCGGATTCGTTCACGTTCATAGTCCACAGCAGCAGTAGAAGTCCTCAACGGCTTTGATCGTGCCGAGGGTGAAACATTTTAAGAAATCACCCACTGGGAACGAGTCCGAAGAGTCTCAAGGTTATTTCGATAATGAAACACAAAATAGATTCGTCTCGATCTGATCAAAAACATACAGTTGAAACAGGCGTATTTATCAACGTCGAATGTCGTTGGAATTTTCGTTCGAATCGACGACTTTTAAATCGGGAAACGAATCCGAGTCTGCATGCAAGTGTTTCTGTTCTGGAATCATCCCTACAAACTGGGAATGCCGCGCCGAGCATTGGATTCGTTCACGTTCATAGTCCACAGCAGCAGTAGTAGTCCTCAATGACTATTTTCGTTCCGAGGGTGATACATTTTTTAAAAATAACCCACTGGGAACGAATCCGAACAGTCTCAAGGTTATTTCGATAATCAAACACAAATCAGAATTTGAATGGACCGTTTTTCGTATTGTATTCGTCTCGATTCGTTAAACCCGTCAACTTCAATTTCACTTCCCCTTCAAAATGATACCTATTTTATTAATTTGAATACAACCCACTTAAGTGTGGGGTAAAAAAAACGCAAATTGTGGGGTGGTTTACCCCCAATTCAATTTTTTCTTCACATTTTCATAGTGGATTTTTATCGCTATTCATTAGAAGAATTTTCGTTTTTGTTTCATTCAGATCGGTGGATTGCTTCTGGGTGAAACTGCAAAATCACCCCTCGATCCGCCTTTCTTTGAGGGGCGGTTTACCCCCTTAAAGCCGTTTTTTCGCCGATAAAAAAATATCTGTCTGAGATTTTTCGATACTCTATCACATATATGAGTTTCAACAAAATCGGAGGCGGACACCTGAGGGATGTTCCTTGTCAGATATCTTTTTATTACTAATGGTCGTGGCCACCAACCAAAAGTTAAAAATAACCGCACTTGGAATCGAAGTTCTTAACAGAGTAGGCAATAATGTATTCGAATAAAATCCAATTATAGATTATCCCAGTAATGTGTAATTGAACCTCACATTAATTACTCATTCAATGGGTAATGGATAATTGAAACACGATTTAATTACACACTAAGCTGGTAATGGATAATTGAAACAAGATTTAATTACACATTACACGCTTAATGGGTGATTGGACTCTATTAAATTAAGAATTACATTGAGCGTTAAATAACAATTGTAATTCAATTACAATTGTACTTCAATTTCATTTGTAATTTAATTACAATGTAATTTAAATACAAATGTAATTGAATTACATTTGTAATTTAAATACAAATATAATTGAATTACATTTGTAATTTAATTCCAGTTTCTATTTAATTATATTTGCAATTTAGATACATTCATATGATTCGGATGGGAGTAAATGTTAAAGAGACTATGCGAGGGTGCGGACCACTGTATCTGTACCCAAATGCATGTCTTTCAGTGTAGATATGTGACTGTGTGCTTACCTGGGTGAGTGGATGCCTAACATTACGAGTGCGTGTATGTGTGTTCGCAAGCATGTGTGCATGTGTGTGTATGTGTACGTGCGCGTGTATGTCGAAATTCAAAATGGCGGATCAATAAAACTATGTTTTATTTTTTTGAAATAAAAGCTGATACTCGGGGATTTTAAGGGTCTCTGAATCCGAACCTGAACTCAGATTTTCAAAACTTAAAATAGCGGATCCAACATGGCGGATCAAAAATCACAATTTTTTTTTAAATAAAAGCTAACCCTCAGGGGGTTTTCTGTGTTGTTGAATCCAAATCTGAAATCAGATTACGAAAATTCAGAATGGCGGATATAATTAACGGATCGGAAGAAACAACGTATTAATTTTTGGCGGATATAGTGGAATATAGCGGACGCAAAATTCAAAAAATCGTTTGCTTCCGATAAAAGTATCTTTTGTTTTCAAGGTCGTTAAATTCAAACCTAACATAAGTTTTTTAAAATATTTTCAACGGTAGATACAATATCGTGAATGCAAATTGAAAATATAGTTGCATTTCGACAAGCGTGAGTATACTTCGGTTTTTGCGACCAATGAATCACCGCTGGAGTTAAATTTTCAAAATTCAACATGGCGAATAAAAAACAAAACTTAATTTTTTTGAAATAAAAGCTGATGCTCGGAGGTTTTGGGGTTGCTGAATTCAAACTTCGTATTCAAATAATGAATCTGAACCTAGCGACTTTAAAATGGTTTCTATAAAACTCCAAAAATTTTCGGATTAGGATGAAACTTGTGCTTCCCATGTCTTCCACTCAGCCAAACTGTATTTATGTTTCGTAAAGTTGGCGCGATCGTTAGATTTTTTCTGATTTTTTTCGTTAATGTCTCATTTGTTCAATTTTTTTCAATTCTCCGCAGAGGTTTCAAAGCTCTTATGAACTTCGAATATTTACATTAACTTGGAATCGTGTGACGTCAACAACTTTCGAGTGACAGATTTCGTTTTAATGAAATAACATTCAGCTTTTTTGGTCCACCGTATTGGCCCTATCATTTGGAATTTATAAAATTTGATATGGAATTTAAATTCAGTGACCCCAACATCCCCGAGTGTTAGTTTATATTTCAATATAGTATTCGATGTAGCATTCGATCATTTTTGTCGAAATTTTCAAAACGATCAAAATATTGATTTTTGAATTATATTCATTCTTGAATTCAGTAAATTGTACCATTAATTTTTTTTCAATTTTATTTATCTTTTTGCATTCTTGTGTTATCGTCGATACAGCATACGTCGGAATATGATAACAAAATCAATTCAGGGGTTACGTGAGTTTCGAAGCAAAAAAAATATTTTCTCTATTTAAAAAAAAATGTAATATATGAATTTTTTAAATCAAAATGCTACGCACATAAAAGAGCAATATTACAATAATATTTAAAAAAAAATTCATCCAAAAATTTAGAAAATTCAGCCGGTGGGACCTGGTTTCCGGAGACCCCTCAGAAACGGGCGACACAATTTCTCAAAGACTATTGCACCTCTCTTATTGAAATTTTGCACACTTCTTCAAAATAGCATTGCCTAGTGATTGAATGAAGGTTTTTTTATTTAGATTGCTACTAATTCTACAAGGCTATACGTAGTGTGAATTGTACCAAAAATTGAACTATTTTGCATGCAACTCTGCCAAAAATTCAAATATCATTCTTTTAAAAATCCTTCGTCCAATCACTAGTCAATGCTACTTTGAACAAGTGTGCAACATTTCAATATGATCGGTGCATTAGTCGTTGAGAAATTTTTGAATGAAATTTTTTCTAAGTATTGTTGAAATGTTGCTCTTTTATATGCTTAACATTTTAAATAAAATAACTTATATATTATATTTTTTTAAATAGAGAAAATATGCTTTTGTTGGCTTCGAAACCCACGTAACCCCTTAAAACAAAATTATGATGTTTAGGCTTGGTGCCCGTTTCTCCCACAATTTCGGTATTCAGACGAGGTGCCTGTTTTGCTCTACTGTCCATTTTGTTACAAAAGTAATTAAATTACAAATGTAATTAAATTACAAACGTAATTGAATTACAAAAGTAATTCAATGACAAATGTAATTAAATTACGAAAGTATTTTTTTGTTGTTTTTTCCTTAGGTACACGGTTATCGCGTTTGTTACCTATTCTTCCCCTCATTGTTCCCGTTTTTTTCCTCTACTGCTTACTCCTTTCTTTGACATTTCTGCCATGGGTGTAGGGAAACTGCGGAAAACCTACACCAATACAGTCGGTCATCGAGTTCGCCCCCCAGTCGTGGAACTAGTCTTATTTCGCCCCGAAATGCCGAAGAAAAACATTTCACGATGAAATGTACGCGACTGGGATTCAAACCCAGAACCTCCCGGTCCGCTGGTTTAGTGGCGAGCACGCTAACCACTAGACCATCGCACCGGTGTCTAAATTACAAAAGTAATTAAATTACAAATGTAATTAAATTACAAACTTCATTAAATTACAAAAGTAATTCAATTACAAACGGTCGAAGTAATTTGTAATTAAATACATTCTGATTGCAAATGCTCGAAGTAATTTGTAATTAAATAAATTCCAATTACAAACGCTCGAAGTCATTTTTAATTAAATAATTTCTAATTACAAACGCTTGAAGTAATTTGTAATTAAATAAATTCGAATGACCAACGATCGAGATAATTTGTAATTGAATGATTCTTCATTACGAATGCTAAAAGTAATTATTAATTAGATATGTGATTTCATTGCGTGGGTAATGGCCCACGCCCATCTCTGGTTCTTAACGATAAATGCCTCGAGTTAGGACACTAAATATGATCAACATGGCATGAAGCACTATGGCATTGATATTCGATTGTCTTCCACGAGTATCTTTCTTTTCCTTAACTGACCGACTCTCCCATCGCAAAATAATATATATCTATGGAAAATAACTGAATGTCGAATCAATAATCCGTGTCAACCGTCACATCCTGAACATTATATTCTGAATCTCTTAGCGATTTTCGTCTCTGCACTATTTCGATTTTTCCGACTCCCTTCCCCTATCATATTTTCAATTCGGTCGCGTGTGTTAGTGCGTATGGGTCACGTTTAGGTGTGTATTTGAAAGCGTGTGAGTGATCTTGCGATCGAAATTTCGTGGATCGACTTCCGCGATGGCAGAATATACTGCTCGCGAGTATGCGGACATGGTGTGTGCGTATGTCGAATGTAACCACAGTGGTCGTGCCGCAGCTGAGCAATATCGGCTATCGTGGCCTGATCGCCGACATCCGAGAGGTCCTATACTCTCCCAAGCCTTCCAACGGTTAACTGAAACCGGAAGCGTTTTACCGACCCGTACAAATCGGGGCGGTCCGCGGACGGCACGCACCTTGCAAAATGAGAATCGGATTTTAGACTCTTTTGCTTGAAATCCTACCTACGGTATTCGTGGCGTTGCACGGATGCTAGGACTTTCATACAGCACCGTCCAACGAACGATGAAAGCGGAAAGGAAACACGCTTTCCATTATACTCGAGTCCAGGGATTCACTGCTGATGATTATCCCAAACGGCTCGAGTTTTGTCGCTGGCTGGTACAACGATACGATGCCAACAGGGGTTTTATCGAAACCATAATGTTTTCTGATGAATCGTCTTTTGGCCGGAATGGAACATGGAACAGCCACAATTTCCATTGGTGGACTGACAAGAACGACAATCCACATCGGATGATTGAGGGGTCCTTCCAGCATCGATATCAATCCGTCAACCTTTGGGCCGGAATCTCGGGAGGACGTCTGGTAAGAACGGTTTATTTCTTTTTTTTAGAAACTGCGAGCTCCGTTTCCTTCAGGGCGCGAGGGTAAATAATGAGAACTCGGAGAAGATTATATGAGAATAAAGTGAATACATTTATTTACGGGATAACACCACTCTAGCGGTAGAAAATAAAGCCTAACTTTGACAATTTATTTTGGGAGTATAAAAAAAGGAATAGGATTCCTTTGGAGAGGGTTTCTTTAATACATATAGAAGTATTAAAAAAAAGTTTATTATAATTTTCATACAAAATGGCGGCGTCAGAACCAATTTTGAAAAACGTGTTTTTTTACAAATAGCTTCACGGGAGGACGATTTTCTCGCAAAGTTTAAGACCTGCAACAAAAACCAAAAAATTATAATCTATCTATTATTAGCTAAGGGACTACGTAGGGGTTTTTTAAATCACATTTTGAAAAATGGCGCATTTTGAAATAAATAAATCGATTTTTAGCCCAAACAATAAGCAGTAAATACTTTATAAAAATAAGTTTACATTTCATCAAAAAACAGCTGCGTACTCCCATGGAGAATTTAATTGTGAAGCTAGTAATAACATTTCAAATCGATGCATGCAAAGGTGTTCGAATAATCCGTCCTCGCGTTTCGAAAAAAGTGGTTTCGAGAAAAACGCGTTTAAAATTGTACGAGGTGCCTGAAAGAAGTCCGAGGCGCTACGGCAAAATCGAAGATCGAACCTTTTAAAAAAAATCTTTGCCGCAGAAGCAATTGCATGTATGGTGAATATACACAAAAGGGACTTTTCTGTATATTTACAGATTTTTTTCGCTGCTTTTCTTAGGTTTTTAATGTAACAGTCTTCTATTTAAAAAAATGCAATGCCTCGATCTAAGATTGGAGATTTCAAGCTTAAATTTTTTTTTTTCGACGACCATTTTTCGCTGAGTTATAGCCAGTTGATAATCACGAATTTTTAAAATTTTTATGCTTGATCCTTTAAGTTTTGTGCGTATTGTAAAACGTATTATTGCATTATGAATTAATAAATCTCTGAATGGCTTGCAGATCGGGCCGTATGAAATAGATGGACATTTAACGTCGTCGAAATACGTTCAACTGTTGCAACGACTCCGGCACGTTTGCTTGCGATCGGGAATGGCGCGAGGGGAGTTCCGCCGAGTGACGTACCAGCATGACGGTGCGCCACCTCACACAAGCCATCGTGTCCGACGCAAGCTTCGCAACATGTTTGGTGGTCGCTTTATAGGCAAAGGTGGAATGCGCGACTGGCCCCCGCGGTCACCTGACTTAAACCCCCTGGATTTTTTCCTGTGGGGTCATATTAAATCTCAGGTGTATCGAACACCTGTGAATAGTCGTGCAGAATTGGAAGAAAGAATAGAAAGAGCCATGCGATCTGTAACGCAAGAGATGCTACAGCGATCTGTTGGCAGCGTTATTCGCCGTGCCCGATGCTGCATCGAGATGGATGGAGGCCATTTCGAGCACTTACTAAATTGAATTCGATCGGAGCCTTCAATTCTCGTGCCGTATGATTGACGGATATCGCGAGACATCCGGCAGCAGTGTCGCACCAGGTTCCGTCAGCGTCCCGTGCGTTCGCGCTTCTGACCTGTGCTGCCACCTTTTTTTTCTTTTTCCGGCATTGTGTGTCACGAAAAAGCGTCACGTAGAATACCGAACGTTGTCACTTCTCCTAATAAACGCCGATTGTTCATAATACGTGCTGCTCGTCTCTTTTATCTTCTTCGATCCATGCCCAACAAGTTGCAATATTCTTTGCAGATAAAATGAGCATCTTGTGATGCAAAGCTTCGTCCGCCACGATTTTAAAGAACAAGAACTAGAAGAGTACAGAACAGAATTATAAATTATTTCATGTTTCTTAAATTTAGAGGCACCGGGCGATTGTTTTTATTTTCGTATTGCCGTTAGCGTGTAGATTCGAGCTAAACGTTTTTTTAAGGGTCCATATCTGGCGGTATAAAAAAAATAGGGGTTTGGTTGTTCGATATTTGTAAAGCACATAAATAATATGTGGTTTTATCCTTGAATATAATAAAAAATAGTAGGTGCTCTGCTAGCTTGATGATAAGCCAGGAGAGCGCTTTTGATTTCTAATTACCTGCTAAACGATAAGGGCACAACAATTTTAATTGCAGCACAAAATTAACACATAAATGTGAAATAATTCAATTGTGCAGTTTCGAAAAAATAGCTCATACCCGTATCGGAAGGTAGCTCGACTCTTTTAAGGATGGTATCTGGAGAAATTTTCGTATTTGTGGTTGAACTCTTGGATATTCGAAGAGCACATAAATGTAGAATAATATGATTGTGCAATACGGAAAATAGCCCATGCTCGTTTTGGCCAGTAGCTCCGAGTTTTTTTAGGGTTGGTATCTCGAGGTATTTTCATATTTGCGGTTTGAACCCGGATATTTGGAAAGCACATAAAAAGCACATAAATCTGGAATAATCGGAGGGTAGCTTGGGTCTTTTAGGGATGGTATCTGGCGAAATTTTTGTATTTGCGGTTTGACTCTTGGATATTCAAGGAGCACGTAAAAAGCACATAAATCTTGTCAAACTGAATTTCAGAATATCGAAAAAATGGTCCATGCTGTTATTAGGGAGTTTTTAAGGGTCTACGTCTGGCGAAATTTAATAAAATAGGGGTTTGGCGGTTCTATATTTGTAAAGCACATAAAAAGGACATAAATATTATGTGGTCTTATTTTTGGATATGGCAAAAAATAGTAGGTGCTCTGCTAGCGTGATGATAAGCCTGCAGAGCACTTTTGATTTCTAATTACTCCCTAAACGATAAGAGCTCACAAATATTAATAGCAGCAGAAAATTAGCACATAAAAAGCGCAACATTTTGCTACAAACTAAATTCATTTCGGGAACTGTGCTCTGCTAGCTTTATGGAGGTCACCCGAGGCACAATGGAACCGTGCATTGCGTGGAATACTGGTGTGGGCGCGGGGTACCCTGATGTGCGTATGAAATCGTAGTGTGCGTGGGATACTCGTGTGGGCGCGAGGCTGCCCGGGTGTGGATGACGAAACGCATTGTGCCTGGAATACGTGTGGGGGCGCGGGACACCTCGGGTGTGCTTGTGAAATGGTGGGATGTGTGGAACACTGGTGTGGGCGCAGAGCATCTCGGGTGTGTGTTTGTGTGGAATCGTGGGGTGCGTGGAGTACTGATTTTTGGATGGTGTTTACATTTTGCCATTAAAATTTTACCATGGTCGATTAGTATTAAAGACATTTTGTACAAAATATACGTTCCATCCATGATGAAAAACTTCAGCGAAACACCATGCGAGATTACCGCCGACAAATGAAATAAAAAGTAAATGCTATATCGAGCAGCGAAATTCCTAGTAAGCCTTGGTGACCGGCCCCGTAGCGGCGGTAAGTAAAGTAAGCGTAAGATGGTAACGCAAGCGATAAAACGGAGAGCGCAATCACATATAATAGGTATAGCCAGAACTGAGCCCCTTCAGTATAGATATAGTAGGAGCATAGTAAAATAAATAACATTCAAAATTCGATATCTCGAAAACTATTGCTAATCGCCAAAAATCCTTCTAGGGGTTCTCCTAGAATATGAAAAGGAAGGTGTGTAAACAATTTCAGCTCGATCAGTGGGGGGAGCCTTTCGGAACCTTACTCAAACATTTTTATGGCGTGAAAATATCAATTGATGTCATAGTAACGTGCGTCAATTTTTTTTCTGTTAGTAACGTTCGCCGATGTAGCTAGCGTACTCGCAGGCATCCTCTCGAAAAGTCATTTTACGAAATACGAGAAAATGGCAACAAAACCGTACGTGGCCAGTGTTGACCGGAAATTCGACAAAAATATTCTAAATATGCCGGAATTTTTTGGGCGTCTTGTAGTTGGTCTTTCAGCATTAGCTGGAGGGTTTACTCATGGTCTACAGTCGAAAGACCTTGATTCTTTGATAAATTTAATATATTCGTGCCCAAAAACGAAAAAAAGACGGGACTATATACGGAAATTCGTCGATAAACAGCGACATTATCTCCACGACTTCATCGTGATGAGACACATCACAAGAGAAAAAACGGAAGATTGTGAATTGTAAGTATTATATTTTATGCTTTGTACTCTTGTATAAAATTAACGTAGCAGTGTGGCCACAGTCACGTTTAAAATTAAACTCCCTGTTTAAGGTTGTTGCTTACGAATATTAGAGTGAATAGATATTAATGAAAATTTTACTAGTCGTTATGGTATATTTTCTGAATATACTAGCAAAAGAAGAACGAAGTTTTCCGCACTCGTCTATTGAATATTAAATTTTAAAGTTTACATGAATCTCCACTTGACCGCATTGGCTATATGGGGCATCGTAGTTACCATTTCAGTTTCTCGCATATTTCTTCCGTATTTATGAAGAACGTGACCCCAAAACTATGTAAAAAAAAGTTTTACTTGCACAGCCTTTTTGGCTTTGGAGAAGGCTCCACTGTTATGTCAACCGCTCTCTACAACTTGTCCGTTTCCTTCAATCATTACTCCCCACCTTGCGGTCGCAGCCAACTTCCTCCTCTATATCGTGTATTCATCATGCATATCTGCCATGGGCATAGCGAAACTGCGGAAACCCTAAATCGATACAACCGGTCCCAAGTTCGCCTCCCAGTCGCGGAACTAGTCGTCTTTTGTAGAGACAAATACTTCACGACGAAAGTACGCGACTGAGATTCGAACCCGCGACCTCCTGATCCGCTGGCCAGCACGCTAACTACCAGACCAACGCAGCGGGTCAAAAAACGAATATTAGTTTAGTGAATACAGGATAGTGTACAGAACAATATTACCGAAAAATAGACAGGTTACCGATCTAATGAAGGGATCATCACAGAGTAACGGGTCGAAAAATAACTGATTTTCGCAATTTTTTCGAATGTTAAAATACGCTAATCAGTCTGATTTTTTTATACCAAATTAAACCCGAGTCGAAATTTTCGAGCCGCGTTCAACCCACAAAATGAAGGCGAGCAGAAATCGGCGTGAGCGGATTATTGGGTATCTAAAGGAGGGTACAATGTTTGAAAGTACCATGCGTTAGAACCTCTGATGAACCTCCGGCATGGCAGAAAGTAGACTTTTTGACTCAAAGGAGGTCAGTGAGGCTCACAATTGAACCTACGGAACCTCAGGTCGGCCTACTTCGAGCGCTCCCGCCGAACCTACTGCCCCCCCTTTCGGCCTACTGTACACTGCTAAACAAAAAAAATTAATTTATATAGAATCTATTTAAATAAAATAGGTTTTTTCCTTGTCTCACAGCCTACTACGATCATATTTCTTTCAAAGATATTTATATATATTAATAAAGATGAGATTCAAATTAATCTTTATTTGCTTACAATGTACACTGTAAAGCTAAGTGTACTATATGCATAAAATATTTCATAAATCGAAAATAAAATGAACTCCTTAATTGAGAGCTTTACCACAAGGATTTTTCATCGTAATTCGTCATTCCCTGGCCTTTAGAAATGATTTTTTTCGAAGAAAATATTTGCCCTATATGCGACTATGCTACCAAGTGCTTATAACATTTTGGTCGCTGATATGGCATAAGAGACTAAATGAATACCTCTAACTATTTGTTGTATCATATAAGCTATATGAATTAGTTAATATGATTGTGATAACTAGAGAGTTTCATCGAATAAATTGCTATAGATTTTTCAAACAAACACACACACACACACACACACACACACACACACACAACACACACACGCGCGCGCGCGCGCGCGCACGCACACACACATACACACAAAATTCCTCTCTCTCTCCACCTTCCCTGCCCCTTTGATATGAGTGTTGCAATAAAGATGGACCGTTAGTTCAATCAAATAGAAAAATGGTTAACTCTACGAAAATTCTACTTAAGGTCAATTAAAAAAAAATAACTAGATCCATTCAGTGAACTTAACTAAATTGTTTTTTTGAACAGATGAAAATGTTGAACTGATGAAACCGAATCACAGATTTATGAGGATCAAATAAAACATGTAGTTATTGGACGATATTAAATAGATTGATTTTCTATAAATAAACATTTTTGAAATCAATAATTTTAATAATGGAATGCAGTTAATATCATATTTAGCGGAAAAAATAAAAATATGCTTCATACATACACGTGGAAATATTTTTTAAATTTTCGACGTGCTAAAAATGAAAACAAAGAAAAATCAAACATTTTATTTAAAATCGACGGTAATCGGCCGTCGCCATTTATCAACTCATTATTGAATTAACAAGAAAAAAAAACGAACAAAAATAAAGAAAAAATCGAATGAGGTTGAACTCTAAACCGACAATTTCAATCCTTTAGAACATGAAATAGACTATAATTAACACCCTAACGTTCCATATAGATATCAACATTATATGTTATTTAGATCTACACTGCCAGCCAAAAGTTTTCGGACACTCCACATGATCGCAAAACTTTTGAGCGCTGGATAATTGCCAAATAATGTTAGAGTAATATAATTCATTTCATTTATTATTTCACGAAGATACTATAAAGATCTATATAATTAAGTAATTATACAGAGCTTTATAGTATCTTCGTAAAATAATTATTATTCTACCATAAGTTTTCAATGATTAATTATTATTCTACCATAAGTTTTCAATGGTCGATATTATTTGCTGCACTAAAAGTTACATAGCTTCGTAAAAAAAAAAGATAACCAAATTTACCAAACGGCGTTTTCACGGGAATAAGTTCAGCTTTATATTGCTTTTCTGAAATATTTTTTTATAATTTTCTTTTCGACCCAGTACGCACTTTTATACATGACTGATTTTCGGTTTTTTTTTCGACCATCGAGAATAGGGTGCATGACTTATGCAAAAAAAATTTGTTACGTTTATCCATGATAAACTTGAACGGGGTAGCAGGAGTTCCATTTGCGTTTTTTATAAAGTTTTGTACGATTTTTTTCGCAATGTTATTTCATTTTTTTGCTACAATAGACTAATTCTATATAATGCAATGTAACTCAAGAACTAAAGGGTCTAAGAAGAAATGTCAAGGACGACAAACGTCGCGTAAGCTTATACTGGATAGACTGGCATTTTTTAAGAATTTTAATCCCATTTTTAAGCCCATTTAGCCCAATTTTAAGCCCATTAATCCAATAGAATTGGAGTAAGACTGTATATACAAGCATTCGTTTATGAATTGCCTATTAAATAATAATAAATCGATATTGAGCAAATTTGATTGTTTTCGCAAATTAATATTGCAATAATAATTTAATAAGGGGACGATGTATTTTTATTAATTTCGTATTATTTTCGTCATCGAACGGGTTCCCGATCAGGCCACAATGGAATGACGATGGAGGAGATATCGAATTTGGACCGAAAGCAGGGTAGGTGGGGTCGAGGCAACAGTTTGACATTGAAAGCAGGTTAAGGAGGCCTGTGCTCTACACGTTTCACTGAAACTGGGGGTCGAGAGAAGGTTTGGGAGGTCTAATAGAGGCTACACTGGACCAAGGGGAGGTCTCTTCATGGCACTGAACTCAACAAATGGGGTTTGGTAGGTTCAACGGAGGCCGGCGGCTTGTGCATTACAAAAGTAATAGGTTCTGCGAGGGTTCAGAGGAGGCTAAAAATTTCGACTCGGGAAAGTATTAATGAAGAAAAGAAAATACATTTTTAAACGTTTATTTTAATCTTTTTACATTTTTTGTAACATTCAAAAATGTTTTCGGAAAAAATGAGTTTTCACGACGTGCATGGTTGTGGCCGTAACTATTATCTGAAACAAAATTTGTAAAAAGATTTTAATCAGTATGAAATTTATGAAAGATTATTGATCAGTATAAAATAATATAATATATGAATCAGTATGAAATAATATAATATTAATATGAAAGATTATTAATCGAAATGAAAACCGCTATTTTGCTACGGCGGTTCTTTAAATCAGAATTGATAAACTGGCGGCGGTTTGAAAAAAAAAGTATCGAATTTAGCCTACTTTTGTCGACAATTTTTCATTAAGAAAAGAAAGAAGATTTGAAAAAGTTTCCATAGCAAGATAAAGAATGGCGTGTAGAATGTTGCGTCAAAATTTGAGACGCATAGCTTGAAAACTCCCCTTTTGAGAGTGTACAGCGTTTTGAAAAGCGACATTTCGAAAAAAAAACGCGTTTAAAATTTCGAGTGCGGAATTTTCATATACAGTAAAACCTCGTTTATCCGACCTTCGATTAACCGACGTTCCGTATTATCCGAGTCACCTAACTCATCCGAGTCCTCCGCATTATCCGAGTCACCTCACTCACCCGAGTCCTCCACATTATCCGAGGTGTATTCTCGGATAATACGGAGAACCTCGAATAGGTAGTAGAGTAGTGCTATATTGCTACCATTTCCGTATTATCCGAGATTTCACTTATCCGAGGAAGACTCTCCTCATAGTACCGCGGATAAACGAGGTTCTACTGTAAATTATCTACTTACGATCAATCGGCGATGCGGAGTCCATACAATATTCCTTCCATTTTCTCAAATTGCTCGTTATCAGTGGTAATTTCATTTCGACGAGCTGTTCTGGATTCTTTAGAGTCGAGAGACGATGTTTCCGTAAATTAAAGAACTTTAACTAGGTTTTCGTCAAAAATGAGTGAATGCCGTAGTAATACCCCGTGGGTAAGACTTTTTCGCCAATGAATCAGCGGTAGTATCTCTGACGCGACCTAGGCCCTTTTTGTGGATAGTTTTGAATGGCTTGTTCAAAACTATCAACAAAAAATTGGTTCAACCGGACATGGTGAGCAGTTTTTCATGAGTTTCATTATTCCGGCTCTGAACCCGTAAAAACTAATTTATTGTTACGGAGGAAAATTTTATTCGTCGGATAGTAAAAAATCTTTTGCTTTACAGTGAATCGTTTATGGAAATTGGGATTGCTGCGAAAGAATTTATCTTCCGTTCAGCAGTGCTCCCAACTACGGTTGCTCGGTAAATATTAAATCAAAATAATTGAGTAACTACATGTTCTTACAAGGAAACCGTTTCTGGTGCCCCTCTCCGATTTCGTTTATTTTTGGATGTTATTTTCCATTGAATATGTCGTCGAAACTGTTTTTCCGCCCATAAAAAAAATACGTGTGTCTTAACGATATTTTTTATCGGCGGAAAACAGTTTTAAGGGGTGAAATTCACCCTCAAAGTTGGACATCCTCAGAGTGACTTTTGCAGTTTCGTATATGCCTAATTGAGATATTTGAATGAAACCAATTCGAGAGTAATGCTTATGGCGAATGAAAAAAATGCACCTAATATCTTAATTAGAAATTTGCGAAAGTGCAAAAGTCGCTCTGAAGATGTTCAACTTTCAGGGCGAATTCAATCCGTTTAAACTGTTTATCCTCCGATAAAAAAATAGGTGTCTCTTAGATTTCGATGAAAAATAACATATGCAAAAATGAACGAAATTGGAGGGGGAAACCGGAAACGGTTTCTTCTTTGTGTCACGGCAACGTCTTGACCCCAAGTATTGAAACGAAAAGTGAAAACATCCAAGGCAAGTCGCGCCGCGTATCTACTAGGTGCGCAATTCAATTTCCGGCCTTTTTTTATCAATGAAAAATGGAAAATTTGAACAGAAATACAAAAAATGTGTTCTTCAAAGTATCTTCCCTCGCTAGGTACATATTTTTGCCATCTGTCTGGCAATACACGAAATTTGCGACGATAAAACGACGTGTCTTTGGACCGGAACCATAAAGGGGCTATACCAGTGTGAACGTTGAAGATTTGGGTGATTTGGCAGAATTTTTAAAAAGAAAATCACTTAATTAAATGTTTCGGAAAATTAAGAATATATTTGGCTATATTTGACCAATATTACATAATTTTTTCATAGAAAAATATTGAGATCCAAGCGACTTATGCGCTGCCTCGGAGGCGCCAAAAAGAAAAGTTCCTCCACTGCTGACATGATTCCGGCCGATTGAGTAGCTGAAACCGAAAAATAAAAAATGTCGTTAAACTGGAAGGTATTTCCTGTACAATGGCGGAGGATTTACGAAAAATATAAAAATGTAACAAAATGGCGTAGTTGTGGAAAAAGTCTGTTTTCTTGCCTATAAAATGGTCATTTTTTTCAATGCCAAATCGTCAATTTTCATCCAATAAAAAATATCCTATGTCATTATAGAGTAAATATATTCACGAGTACTCAGTTCAAATTTCAAGGCAATCGGGTAACTCTTTAATCTACAATGTCAGCAAATTTGAAAACTCATTTCGAGAAAAACGCGTTTAAAGATTTAACTATCGATTTTTGCAAGGTAAAATGATAGAGATACGGCCCTGAAATTTGTACAAGATATTCTTGAAAGTATAAACTGTCAAAAAAGGCCAAAAAAAAAACATTTTTTTGAAAGTGTCACACTGGTATAGCCCCTTAATCAAACTAATTTTGCACATCTTCGAAATTGGCCAAGTGTAGCCCAGCCAAGCCATACGCCATCAACCGAAACAAGTGATAATCGGAATGGGCCAGGTCTGGTGAATACGGCGGGTGTGGTAACAGATCCCATTTCAGCGTTTTGATGGTGTTCTGGACGATGGAAGTGCGATGGCACGGAGCATTGTCGTGCTGCAACATCACTCGTACGTGTCTCTTGTCCCATTCTAGCCGTTTTCCGAACAATGAGTGGTTTGGAAATACCTTGGCGTCATGTGTAATGCCCCCGCAAGTCGATTTTGTGTTTGCGTATCATCTTCATCCAACAACGCTTGCAGGTCGCCGTCCTCAATTGTTTTTGGTATACGGGAGCGCTACTTGTCCTTAGTATCGAAATCGCCGATTCTGAAGCGTTTAAACCAATCTTCGCAGATAGTTTTCGATGGTGCATGTTCACCGTAGTCTTCCTCAAACAAACGATGCCTTCCACCTACAAGCTGCCCATTTCCCACAGTTTCGTAATACAAACACATAGATATGTGTTGGTATAACGTAAAAACAAAATGCAAACATGTATGTCGACCATATTATGTCTCGTCAGCGCCACCCATGTGTGAAAACCGGAAACTTAGTTGCGCACCTCGTATACCCGAGATTTGGCTCCTTTCCATTACGCTCAGGCTTCAACTCGACGCCATTTACGATAAACATAATGTAGAATTCTATCTGACTTCCACTGGTTTGAATTCAATTATTCCGGTTTATTCCAGAGGAAACTTCAGAACTGAAGAGAGTGAAGAGAGAGAAAATAAAGAATTTGAGGTAACTATATAAGAACGGAGGGTAAACAAATGAATGAAAAAAAAAATCAAAGTAAAGTTTTAATAAAATGAGAAAACGATATTGTTTTCTGGCTGCACATTTTTATTGCATGTCTCCTCAGCCAAGTCGTTCAATGACATGGTGGGAATTCATAACCGTTTCGAATACATTAGATTCGCATTTCATGCAATAACTTCGTTGATCGTGGAGTTATCGACACATTTTTTTGTAAAATTAAACCTTTAACAAAACGATTCAAACTTGGGAGACTTCACTACCGTTATTTATGGCTTTGAGAATTGATTTTAAAAACAGTTGTCTTTTTTGGTCTCCCAAAACTACGCTAACCGCCTAATAAAAGGAAATGAAGGCGTTTCAAATATGTTTCTCATTACTTCAGATTATTCAGCATCGTGTGCAGATGGAATCCCCGGACTTTTTTGGATTCCAGAAAGCGCAGGACGAGATGGTAGCGAATGACAAAAATATGCCAATACTGCTGACTGAAAACAAAAGAAACTTGGCAACATTCTTTTACACTTGTTCCAGATTGTTCAGCGTCGCGTTCAGGTTCAATCTCCGGATTTTTTTGGATTTGCATAAATAGCGCATGATGAGACGGCCTTATACCAGCTGAGATGACCTTAACCGTAGTTCATCATAAAAAATAAACATTTTCAAAAAATTGAAATATTTAGCGTATTTTTATTTCACAATCATTTAATGTTATACATTTTATACAATCGTAACACATCCGAGAGTCTTGGTCAAATTGTGAACTCGTAGAAATTGATGAAGGGGTGAATCTTTTTGATTTGGAGGAACCGATTGTTGGTAATCCAGAGCAATCATTCGAGTTTTTATCAACTCGATTTTTTCGCAACGTTCGATTCCCAGAAAAAGCAAATCCTACATTGCTGATCACCAACAAATCTTGGTAGGAATATGAAAGAACCAACGTGGTGACAGGTGGGAAAAACATATAACCCTGACTTCCCAGCGACATAATAAGAAACTGTGGTTGTTTTCGCAAATGAACATCATAATATACTAAAAATATTCATGAAAAAGGTTTAACTATCTGGGCTGTGGGATGGTGTGCTTGTGACTGTTGATAGATGAAGAAGAGGAACATGTACTTTGGTGATGGCGTTGAACCGTGACTTCTCTTTGTCTTTGATTTTGATATTTAAAAATGAATGGATGCTACGTAATACAAAAAAAGGTGTAAAACAAAACGTTCTATGATGTAATGAGATGACATAAATGATGTGGAGGCAACAAAAAATTTCGAATAATTTCCCGCTATAAAGACTACGAGTGCGTTTGACTTAAGAAGGAACGAAACCAAAGTGATGTTTCCAGAATAAATTTTGAATTCCACCGATATACCGCCTTCGTTCGTTCAGGGACTGGTTTCCAGTTCGATTAACTATTTGAAAAGCTCCAGCTGAACAAGAAGCTCATTTTGACAGGTAAGCAAACATTTAAAAAAAGTGAAAACAAATATGAAGAAGCGTAAATGCTTTCGAGTTGCGGATAATCTTTTATATAAGAAACCGACAACGCGACTATGGTAAGAGAAGGGAAACAAATTGCAGTATGTTCATTATTTACTATACACGGTCACTATCTACTAAACTAATTAGCCACTGACAAAAGAACCCAATATTTAGCATAGTGAATTTTGATTGTCCGGAGTGTTCACCTTGCGCACTTGTACTTAGATCAATTACCAGGTGGACAGGAAATAAACCCAAACAGAAAATAACATGAGATTGCTCATTTTAATGTTTGGGTCTCCGATGTATGTGCATACAATTTATGATTCTTCAATTAACGGGACGCATCCAATGTCAAATATAATTTATTTAGCCACATTTCTTGTTGAAGTATCAAAATAATTCAAATTATAGTTGGATTCGTGTCCTTTAAAAAAATCGATCTAAATTACGCGCCTGAATGCTCAAAAGAGCGTTGTTGATCCGCTACCATTGCACTGGCCTACGAGACGAAATGAAACCAATGTTTTGTGCAATGTTTTCGGATAGTAGAGATTATTCCCCACCATAACAACTTGCACTCGAACGGATTAATTCCCAGCTGCAAATAACTTTGATCGAAGCAGAGATTGACATGAGATACGAAACTTGTGTCTTGAAAACTTTAATGCATAAGCATATAATTCATGTTTTTTTATATAGAATCGAGATGAATCCAATATGAAAAACGACTTATTCAAATAATGTTTTGTGTTTGATTATCGAAATCACGTTTACAATGTTGGGACTCGTTTCCTGTGATTGATTTTAAAAACTTCACCTCCCTCGAAATCTAAAACAGCGTTCCAGAACTACTACTACTGCAGTGGAGTATGAAACGAAATGAAACCAATGTCTCGTGGAATCGTTTCTGATTATAGAGGTTGTTCAACAAGGAGACCACTTGCATTCGCACGTGGATTAATTCCTAGCTGTAAAAAACATTGATCAAATGGAAGTTAACATAAGATTCGACTTTGATTTTTATAACTTTTACAAATACGCATACAATAAATGTTTTTTTGTCGGTATCGAGACGAATCCAATGTGCGAGACGATTTATTCAAATAATGGTTCATGTTTATTTATGGAAATCATGTTTACAGGGGTTGGATTCATTTCGTTTAAATAATGTAGAAGAAATTACGCTTGTCAATGCTCTACAGGGTGTTTCATGATAAGTGACCCACCCGGAACTGGCAGGTTCAGGAGGGTCCCCGGAGTAAAACTGGCAAGGCGTTTTATTTTCCGTCAAATAGTTTTTAAATCGGAATCGATTAGAATTTTGGCGTTCGGCTGACTGTTGTAGGGCTGCCGTCTGCCTTAACCGACGACGCCACTCGAGTGCCGAGTCTGAGCGCGAGACACGTAGGACGCAGCGAGCAAAGTAGCTAGGCATCTGTCTCGTTCGAGCGGTCAGTTTGACGTGTTGAGTATCGTCTACTATTATTTTCTGTAACAATAGCAGACGATAATCTGCTAATTCTGTGGGTAGGCAAGTTGAGAGCTCGTGCCAAGGTTCTGCAGAAATGCATGGTTTGACAGATGACGGCGCGGATGATTTGACGTCTAGCGTAGCAGTCGCTTAGGCTGCTTGTCAACCAATCGGGTTCGAGACTCGTGACAGACCGGCCAATGAGACATATCCCGCTCCGTCTTCTGTCGCTCCATGAATTCCGTGCCGAAACGTAGAGGGTGCCGACATTGACGAGACTTGCATTACTACCGAGCGAGCGATGATGTTCAAATATCGGATTAAAAAATGCATTCGTAATCTTCATTTTCTAGAGAAATAAGGCACAGAATGATCAATAATTTAGTGTTTTCCACATTTTGAGGTACTGTGCAATTGTTCGCATTACCGTAGTGGCTACTATCGGGTCGAGGGGGGTGAATTTTTCAAAATCATTCACAGGGAACGAATCCGAACCCTATGAAGGTTATTCAGATAATGAAAAACAAAAGAGAATTTGAATAGACTGGTTTTCTCATTGGATTCGTCTTGATCCAATAAAAAAAAACCGTTAAAATAGGCGTATTTATAAACGTCTAATCTCATGTAAATCTCTCTATGGATCGGTCTTTTACAGCTGGGAACGAATCCGAGTCCAGATGGAAGTGTTTCAGTTGTGGAATATGGCTATTTTCGGGTCGACGGTGGTAAACTTTAAAATATCACGCACTCGTAACGAATCCGAACATTCTGAAGGTTATTTCGATAATAAAAAACAAAAAAGAATTTTAATAGAACGTTTTTCATATTGGATTCGTCTCGATCCGATAAAGAACGGTTGAAACGGGCGTAGTTATCAACGTCGAATCTTGTATGAATCTCTCTTCGAATCGACGTCTTTTACAGCTGCCAACGAATCCTAGTTCGCATGGAAGAGATTCTGATGTGGAATAATCCCTATAAACTGAGAAGGCGGCGCTCAACATTGGATTCGTTCACGTTCATAGTCCACAGCAGCAGTAATCGTCCAATGGCTATTTTCGTATCGAGGGTGGCAAGTTTAAAAAAATCATTAGCTGGGAACGAATCCAACGCTCAGCGCGGCGTTATCAGTTTTTAGGGATTATTCCAAAACAGAAACACTTGCATGCAGACTCGGATTCGTTTCCCGATTTAAAAGTCGTCGATTCGAACAGAAATTCACATGAGATTCGACGTTGATAAATACGCCTGTTTCAACCGTTTGTTTTTTATCGGATCAAGACAAATCCAATATATAAAACGGTCCATTCAAATCCTGTTTTGTGTTTCATTATCGAAATAACCTCGAGACAGTTCGGACACGTACCCAGTGGATGGTTTTTTTTAAATGTTTCACTCTCGGCACGAAAATAGCCATTCAGGACTACTACTGCTGCTGTGGACTATAAACGTGAACGAATCCGATGCTCGGCCTGGCATTCTCAGTCCGTAGGGATTATTCCATAACAAAAATACTTGCAGGCATACTCGGATTCGTTTCCCGATTTCAAAGTCGTCGATTCGAATAGAAATTCAGATGAGATTCGACGTTGATAAATACGCCGGTTACAACCGGATTTTGTTTATCGGATCGAGACGAATCCAATACGAAAAACGGTACATTCAAATTCTGTTTTGTGTTTCATTATCGAAATAAATTTGAGATTGTTCGGATGCGTTCCCAGTGGATGATTTTTAAAAAATGCAACACCCTCGGCACGAAAATAGCCGTTGAGGACTACTACCGCTGCTGTGGACTATGAACGTGAACGAATCCGATGCTCGACGGGGCGTTCTCAGTTTGTAGGGATTATTCCACAACAAAAAGACTTGCATGCGTACTCGGATTCGCTTCCCGATTAAAAAGTCGTCGATTCGAACAGAAATTCACATGAGATTCGACGTTGATAAATACGCCTGTTTCAACCGCTTTTTTTATCGGACCGAGATGAATCCAAAATGAAAACGGTCTATTCAAATTCTGTTTTGTGTTTGATTATCGAAATAACCTTCAGACTGTTCGGACTCGTTCCCAGTGGGTGATTTTTTAAAATGTTTCACTCTTGGCACGAAAATAGCCGTTGAGGACTACTACTGCTGCTGTGGACTATGAACGTGAACGAATACGATGCTCGGCGGGGCGTTCTCAGTTTGTAGGGATTAGTCCACAACAAAAGCACTTGCATGCATACTCGGATTCGTTTCCCGATATAAAAGTTGTCGATTCGAACCGAAATTCACATGAGATTCGACGTTGATAAATACGCCTGTTTCATCCGTTTTTTTTTTTAACGAATCGAGACGAATACAACACGAAAAACGGTCCATTCAAATTCTGTTTTGTGTTTGATTATCGAAATAACCTTGAGACTGTTCGGATTCGTTCCCAGTGGGTTATTTTTAAAAAATCTATCACCCTCGGCACGAAAATAGTCATGGAGGACTACTATTGCTGCTGTGGACTATGAAAGTGAACGAATCCAATGCTCGGCGCGGCATTCCCAGTTTGTAGGCATGATTCCAGAACAGAAACACTTGCATCCAGACTCGGATTCATTTCCCGATTTAAAAGTCGTCGATTCGAACGAAAATTCCAACGAGATTCGACGTTGATAAAACGCCTGTTTCAACTGTATGTTTTTTAACAGATCGAGACGAATCTACTTTGTGTTTCATTATCGAAATAATCTTGAGACTCTTCGGACTCGTTCCCAGTGGGTGATTTCTTAAAATGTTTCACCCTCGGCCCGATCAAAGCCGTTGAGGACTACTACTGCTGCCGTGGACTATGAACGCGAACGAATCCGATGCTCGGCGCGGCGTTCTCAGTTTGTAGGGATTATTCCTTAACAGAAACACCCACATGCAGACTCGGATTCGTTTCCCGATTTAAAAGTTGTCGATTCGAAAGGAAATTCACATGAGATTCGACGTTGATAAATACGCCTGTTTAAACTGTATGTTTTATATCAGATCGAGACGAATCTATTTTGTGTTTCATTATCGCAATAACCTTGAGACTTTTCGGATTCGTTCCCAGTGGGTGATTTCTTAAAATGTTTCACCCTCGGTACGATCAAAGCCGTTGAGGACTACTACTGCTGCCGTGGACTATGAACGTGAATGAATCCGATGCTCGACGCGGCGTTGTCAGATTGTAGGGATTATTCCTCAACAAAAACACTTGCATGCATACTCGGATTCGCTTCCCGCTTAAAAAGCCGTCGATTCGAACAGAAATTCACATCAGATTCGACGTTGATAAATACGCCTGTTTCAATCGCTTTTTTTATCGGACCGAGATGAATCCAAAATGAAAACGGTCTATTCAAATTCTGTTTGGTTTCATTATCGAAATACCCTTGAGACTGTTCGGATTCGTTCCCAGAACGTGATTTTAAAAAATGTTTCACCCTCGGCACGAAAAAAGCCGTTGAGGACTACTACTGCTGCTGTGGACTATGAACGTGAACGAATCCGATGCTCGGCGCGGCGTTCTCAGTTTGTAGAAATTATTCCTTAACAGAAACACTTGCATGCAGACTCGGATTAGTTTCCCGATTTAAAAGTTGTCGATTCGAAAGGAAATTCACATGAGATTCGACGTTGATAAATACGACTGTTTCAACCGTTTGTTTTTTATCGAATCGAGACGAATCCAACATGTAAAACGGTCCATTCAAATTCTGTTTTGTGCTTGATTATCGAAATAACCTTCAGACTGTTCGGACTCGTTCCCAGTGGGTGATTTTTTTAAATGTTTCACTCTTGGCACGAAAATAGCCGTTGAGGACTACTACCGCTGCTGTGGACTATGAACGTGAACGAATCCGATGCTCGGCGCGGCGTTCTCAGTTTGTAGAAATTATTCCTTAACAGAAACACTTGCATGCAGACTCGGATTAGTTTCCCGATTTAAAAGTTGTCGATTCGAAAGGAAATTCACATGAGATTCGACGTTGATAAATACGACTGTTTCAACCGTTTGTTTTTTATCGAATCGAGACGAATCCAACATGTAAAACGGTCCATTCAAATTCTGTTTTGTGCTTGATTATCGAAATAACCTTCAGACTGTTCGGACTCGTTCCCAGTGGGTGATTTTTTTAAATGTTTCACTCTTGGCACGAAAATAGCCGTTGAGGACTACTACCGCTGCTGTGGACTATGAACGTGAACGAATCCGATGCACGACAGGGCGTTCTCAGTTTGTAGGGATTATTCCACAACAAAAACACTTGCATGCATACTCGGATTCGCTTCCCGCTTAAAAAGCCGTCGATTCGAACAGAAATTCATATGAGATTCGACGTTGATAAATACGCCTGTTTCATCCGTTTTTTTAACGAATCGAGACGAATACAATACGAAAAACGGTCCATTCAAATTCTGTTTTGTGTTTGATTATCGAAATAACCTTCAGACTGTTCGGATTCGTTCCCAGTGGGTTATTTTTAAAAAATGTATCACCCTCGGCACGAAAATAGTCATTGAGGACTATTATTGCTGCTGTGGACTATGAAAGTGAACGAATCCAATGCTCGGCGCGGCATTCCCAGTTTGTAGGGATGATTCCAGAACAGAAACACTTGCATCCAGACTCGGATTCATTTCCCGATTTAAAAGTCGTCGATTCGAACGAAAATTCCAACGAGATTCGACGTTGATAAAACGCCTGTTTCAACTGTATGTTTTTTATCAGATCGAGACGAATCTACTTTGTGTTTCATTATCGAAATAACCTTGAGACTCTTCGGACTCGTTCCCAGTAGGTGATTTCTTAAAATGTTTCACCCTCGGCACGATCAAAGCCGTTGAGGACTACTACTGCTGCCGTGGACTATGAACGCGAACGAATCCGATGCTCGGCGCGGCGTTCTCAGTTTGTAGGGATTATTCCTTAACAGAAACACCCACATGCAGACTCGGATTCGTTTCCCGATTTAAAAGTTGTCGATTCGAAAGGAATTTCACATGAGATTCGACGTTGATAAATACGCCTGTTTCAACTGTATGTTTTATATCAGATCGAAACGAATCTATTTTGTGTTTCATTATCGAAATAACCTTGAGACTTTTCGGATTCGTTCGCAGTGGGTGATTTCTTAAAATGTTTCACCCTCGGTACGATCAAAGCCGTTGAGGACTACTACTGCTGCCGTGGACTATGAACGTGAACGAATCCGATGCTCGACGCGGCGTTGTCAGATTGTAGGGATTATTCCTCAACAAAAACACTTGCATGCATACTCGGATTCGCTTCCCGCTTAAAAAGCCGTCGATTCGAACAGAAATTCACATCAGATTCGACGTTGATAAATACGCCTGTTTCAATCGCTTTTTTTATCGGACCGAGATGAATCCAAAATGAAAACGGTCTATTCAAATTCTGTTTTGTTTCATTATCGAAATACCCTTGAGACTGTTCGGATTTGTTCCCAGAACGTGATTTTAAAAAATGTTTCACCCTCGGCACGAAAAAAGCCGTTGAGGACTACTACTGCTGCTGTGGACTATGAACGTGAACGAATCCGATGCTCGGCGCGGCGTTCTCAGTTTGTAGAAATTATTCCTTAACAGAAACACTTGCATGCAGACTCGGATTAGTTTCCCGATTTAAAAGTTGTCGATTCGAAAGGAAATTCACATGAGATTCGACGTTGATAAATACGACTGTTTCAACCGTTTGTTTTTTATCGAATCGAGACGAATCCAACATGTAAAACGGTCCATTCAAATTCTGTTTTGTGTTTGATTATCGAAATAACCTTCAGACTGTTCGGACTCGTTCCCAGTGGGTGATTTTTTTAAATGTTTCACTCTCGGCACGAAAATAGCCGTTGAGGACTACTACCGCTGCTGTGGACTATGAACGTGAGCGAATCCGATGCACGACGGGGCGTTCTCAGTTTGTAGGGATTATTCCACAACAAAAAGACTTGCATGCATACTCGGATTCGCTTCCCGATTAAAAAGTCGTCGATTCGAACAGAAATTCACATGAGATTCGACGTTGATAAATACACCTGTTTCAATCGCTTTTTTTATCGGACCGAGATGAATCCAAAATGAAAACGGTCTATTCAAATTCTGTTTTATTTCATTATCGAAATAACCTTCAGACTGTTCGGATTCGTTCCCAGAAGGTGATTTTAAAAAATGTTTCACCCTCGGTACGAAAAAAGCCGTTGAGGACTACTACTGCTGCTGTGGAATATGAACGTGAACGAATCCGATGCTCGGCGCGGCGGTCTCAGTTTGTAGGGATTATTCCTTAACAGAAACACTTGCATGCAGACTCGGATTCGTTTCCCGACTTAAAAGTTGTCGATTCGAAAGGAAATTCACATGAGATTCAACGTTGATAAATACGCCTGTTTCAACCGTTTGTTTTTTTATCGAATCGAGACGAATCCAATATGTAAAACGGTCCATTCAAATTCTGTTTTGTGTTTGATTATCGAAATAACCTTCAGACTGTTCGGACTCGTTCCCAGTGGGTGATTCTTTAAAATGTTTCACTCTTGGCACGAAAATAGCTGTTGAGGACTACTACTGCTGCTGTGGACTATGAACGTGAACGAATCCGATGCTCGGCGCGGTATTCTCAGTTTGTAGGGATTAGTCCACAACAAAAGCACTTGCATGCATACTCGGATTCGTTTCCCGATATAAAAGTCGTCGATTCGAACCGAAATTCACATGAGATTCGACGTTGATAAATACGCCTGTTTCATCCGTTTTTTTTTTAACGAATCGAGACGAATACAACACGAAAAACGGTCCATTCAAATTCTGTTTTGTGTTTGATTATCGAAATAACCTTGAGACTGTTCGGATTCATTCCCAGTGAGTTATTTTTAAAAAATCTATCACCCTCGGCACGAAAATAGTCATTGAGGACTACTACTGCTGCTGTGGACTATGAAAGTGAACGAATCCAATGCTCGGCGCGGCATTCCCAGTTTGTAGGGATGATTCCAGAACAGAAACACTTGCATGCAGACTCGGATTCGTTTCCCGATTTAAAAGTCGTCGATTCGAACGAAAATTCCAACGAGATTCGACGTTGATAAATACGCCTGTTTCAACTGTATGTTTTTTATCAGATCGAGACGAATCTATTTTGTGTTTCATTATCGAAATAACCTTGAGACTCTTCGGACTCGTTCCCAGTGGGTGATTTCTTAAAATGTTTCACCCTCGGCACGATCAAAGCCGTTGAGGACTTCTACTGCTGCCGTGGACTATGAACGTGAACGAATCCGATGCTCGACGCGGCGTTGTCAGATTGTAGGGATTATTCCTCAACAAAAACACTTGCATGCATACTCGGATTCGCTTCCCGCTTAAAAAGCCGTCGATTCGAACAGAAATTCACATGAGATTCGACGTTGATAAATACGCCTGTTTCATCCGTTTTTTTAACGAATCGAGACGAATACAATACGAAAAACGGTCCATTCAAATTCTGTTTTGTGTTTGATTATCGAAATAACCTTCAGACTGTTCGGATTCGTTCCCAGTTGGTTATTTTTAAAAAATGTATCACCCTCGGCACGAAAATAGTCATTGAGGACTACTACTGCTGCCGTGGACTATGAACGCGAACGAATCCGATGCTCGGCGCGGCGTTCTCAGTTTGTAGGGATTATTCCTTAACAGAAACACCCACATGCAGACTCGGATTCGTTTCCCGATTTAAAAGTTGTCGATTCGAAAGGAAATTCACATGAGATTCGACATTGATAAATACGCCTGTTTCAACTGTATGTTCTTTTATCAGATCGAGACGAATCTATTTTGTGTTTCATTATCGAAATAACCTTGAGACTTTTCGGACTCGTTCCCAGTGGGTGATTTCTTAAAATGTTTCACCCTCGGCACGATCAAAGCCGTTGAGGACTTCTACTGCTGCCGTGGACTATGAACGTGAACGAATCCGATGCTCGGCGCGGCGTTCTCTGTTTGTAGAAATTATTCCTTAACAGAAACACTTGCATGCAGACTCGGATTAGTTTCCCGATTTAAAAGTTGTCGATTCGAAAGGAAATTCACATGAGATTCGACGTTGATAAATACGACTGTTTCAACCGTTTGTTTTTTATCGAATCGAGACGAATCCAACATGTAAAACGGTCCATTCAAATTCTGTTTTGTGTTTGATTATCGAAATAACCTTCAGACTGTTCGGACTCGTTCCCAGTGGGTGATTTTTTTAAATGTTTCACTCTCGGCACGAAAATAGCCGTTGAGGACTACTACCGCTGCTGTGGACTATGAACGTGAACGAATCCGATGCACGACGGGGCGTTCTCAGTTTGTAGGGATTATTCCACAACAAAAAGACTTGCATGCATACTCGGATTCGCTTCCCGATTAAAAAGTCGTCGATTCGAACAGAAATTCACATGAGATTCGACGTTGATAAATACACCTGTTTCAATCGCTTTTTTTATCGGACCGAGATGAATCCAAAATGAAAACGGTCTATTCAAATTCTGTTTTATTTCATTATCGAAATAACCTTCAGACTGTTCGGATTCGTTCCCAGAAGGTGATTTTAAAAAATGTTTCACCCTCGGTACGAAAAAAGCCGTTGAGGACTACTACTGCTGCTGTGGAATATGAACGTGAACGAATCCGATGCTCGGCGCGGCGGTCTCAGTTTGTAGGGATTATTCCTTAACAGAAACACTTGCATGCAGACTCGGATTCGTTTCCCGACTTAAAAGTTGTCGATTCGAAAGGAAATTCACATGAGATTCAACGTTGATAAATACGCCTGTTTCAACCGTTTGTTTTTTTATCGAATCGAGACGAATCCAATATGTAAAACGGTCCATTCAAATTCTGTTTTGTGTTTGATTATCGAAATAACCTTCAGACTGTTCGGACTCGTTCCCAGTGGGTGATTCTTTAAAATGTTTCACTCTTGGCACGAAAATAGCTGTTGAGGACTACTACTGCTGCTGTGGACTATGAACGTGAACGAATCCGATGCTCGGCGCGGTATTCTCAGTTTGTAGGGATTAGTCCACAACAAAAGCACTTGCATGCATACTCGGATTCGTTTCCCGATATAAAAGTCGTCGATTCGAACCGAAATTCACATGAGATTCGACGTTGATAAATACGCCTGTTTCATCCGTTTTTTTTTTAACGAATCGAGACGAATACAACACGAAAAACGGTCCATTCAAATTCTGTTTTGTGTTTGATTATCGAAATAACCTTGAGACTGTTCGGATTCATTCCCAGTGAGTTATTTTTAAAAAATCTATCACCCTCGGCACGAAAATAGTCATTGAGGACTACTACTGCTGCTGTGGACTATGAAAGTGAACGAATCCAATGCTCGGCGCGGCATTCCCAGTTTGTAGGGATGATTCCAGAACAGAAACACTTGCATGCAGACTCGGATTCGTTTCCCGATTTAAAAGTCGTCGATTCGAACGAAAATTCCAACGAGATTCGACGTTGATAAATACGCCTGTTTCAACTGTATGTTTTTTATCAGATCGAGACGAATCTATTTTGTGTTTCATTATCGAAATAACCTTGAGACTCTTCGGACTCGTTCCCAGTGGGTGATTTCTTAAAATGTTTCACCCTCGGCACGATCAAAGCCGTTGAGGACTTCTACTGCTGCCGTGGACTATGAACGTGAACGAATCCGATGCTCGACGCGGCGTTGTCAGATTGTAGGGATTATTCCTCAACAAAAACACTTGCATGCATACTCGGATTCGCTTCCCGCTTAAAAAGCCGTCGATTCGAACAGAAATTCACATGAGATTCGACGTTGATAAATACGCCTGTTTCATCCGTTTTTTTAACGAATCGAGACGAATACAATACGAAAAACGGTCCATTCAAATTCTGTTTTGTGTTTGATTATCGAAATAACCTTCAGACTGTTCGGATTCGTTCCCAGTTGGTTATTTTTAAAAAATGTATCACCCTCGGCACGAAAATAGTCATTGAGGACTACTACTGCTGCCGTGGACTATGAACGCGAACGAATCCGATGCTCGGCGCGGCGTTCTCAGTTTGTAGGGATTATTCCTTAACAGAAACACCCACATGCAGACTCGGATTCGTTTCCCGATTTAAAAGTTGTCGATTCGAAAGGAAATTCACATGAGATTCGACATTGATAAATACGCCTGTTTCAACTGTATGTTCTTTTATCAGATCGAGACGAATCTATTTTGTGTTTCATTATCGAAATAACCTTGAGACTTTTCGGACTCGTTCCCAGTGGGTGATTTCTTAAAATGTTTCACCCTCGGCACGATCAAAGCCGTTGAGGACTTCTACTGCTGCCGTGGACTATGAACGTGAACGAATCCGATGCTCGGCGCGGCGTTCTCAGTTTGTAGAAATTATTCCTTAACAGAAACACTTGCATGCAGACTCGGATTAGTTTCCCGATTTAAAAGTTGTCGATTCGAAAGGAAATTCACATGAGATTCGACGTTGATAAATACGACTGTTTCAACCGTTTGTTTTTTATCGAATCGAGACGAATCCAACATGTAAAACGGTCCATTCAAATTCTGTTTTGTGTTTGATTATCGAAATAACCTTCAGACTGTTCGGACTCGTTCCCAGTGGGTGATTTTTTTAAATGTTTCACTCTCGGCACGAAAATAGCCGTTGAGGACTACTACCGCTGCTGTGGACTATGAACGTGAACGAATCCGATGCACGACGGGGCGTTCTCAGTTTGTAGGGATTATTCCACAACAAAAAGACTTGCATGCATACTCGGATTCGCTTCCCGATTAAAAAGTCGTCGATTCGAACAGAAATTCACATGAGATTCGACGTTGATAAATACACCTGTTTCAATCGCTTTTTTTATCGGACCGAGATGAATCCAAAATGAAAACGGTCTATTCAAATTCTGTTTTATTTCATTATCGAAATAACCTTCAGACTGTTCGGATTCGTTCCCAGAAGGTGATTTTAAAAAATGTTTCACCCTCGGTACGAAAAAAGCCGTTGAGGACTACTACTGCTGCTGTGGAATATGAACGTGAACGAATCCGATGCTCGGCGCGGCGGTCTCAGTTTGTAGGGATTATTCCTTAACAGAAACACTTGCATGCAGACTCGGATTCGTTTCCCGACTTAAAAGTTGTCGATTCGAAAGGAAATTCACATGAGATTCAACGTTGATAAATACGCCTGTTTCAACCGTTTGTTTTTTTATCGAATCGAGACGAATCCAATATGTAAAACGGTCCATTCAAATTCTGTTTTGTGTTTGATTATCGAAATAACCTTCAGACTGTTCGGACTCGTTCCCAGTGGGTGATTCTTTAAAATGTTTCACTCTTGGCACGAAAATAGCTGTTGAGGACTACTACTGCTGCTGTGGACTATGAACGTGAACGAATCCGATGCTCGGCGCGGTATTCTCAGTTTGTAGGGATTAGTCCACAACAAAAGCACTTGCATGCATACTCGGATTCGTTTCCCGATATAAAAGTCGTCGATTCGAACCGAAATTCACATGAGATTCGACGTTGATAAATACGCCTGTTTCATCCGTTTTTTTTTTAACGAATCGAGACGAATACAACACGAAAAACGGTCCATTCAAATTCTGTTTTGTGTTTGATTATCGAAATAACCTTGAGACTGTTCGGATTCATTCCCAGTGAGTTATTTTTAAAAAATCTATCACCCTCGGCACGAAAATAGTCATTGAGGACTACTACTGCTGCTGTGGACTATGAAAGTGAACGAATCCAATGCTCGGCGCGGCATTCCCAGTTTGTAGGGATGATTCCAGAACAGAAACACTTGCATGCAGACTCGGATTCGTTTCCCGATTTAAAAGTCGTCGATTCGAACGAAAATTCCAACGAGATTCGACGTTGATAAATACGCCTGTTTCAACTGTATGTTTTTTATCAGATCGAGACGAATCTATTTTGTGTTTCATTATCGAAATAACCTTGAGACTCTTCGGACTCGTTCCCAGTGGGTGATTTCTTAAAATGTTTCACCCTCGGCACGATCAAAGCCGTTGAGGACTTCTACTGCTGCCGTGGACTATGAACGTGAACGAATCCGATGCTCGACGCGGCGTTGTCAGATTGTAGGGATTATTCCTCAACAAAAACACTTGCATGCATACTCGGATTCGCTTCCCGCTTAAAAAGCCGTCGATTCGAACAGAAATTCACATGAGATTCGACGTTGATAAATACGCCTGTTTCATCCGTTTTTTTAACGAATCGAGACGAATACAATACGAAAAACGGTCCATTCAAATTCTGTTTTGTGTTTGATTATCGAAATAACCTTCAGACTGTTCGGATTCGTTCCCAGTTGGTTATTTTTAAAAAATGTATCACCCTCGGCACGAAAATAGTCATTGAGGACTACTACTGCTGCCGTGGACTATGAACGCGAACGAATCCGATGCTCGGCGCGGCGTTCTCAGTTTGTAGGGATTATTCCTTAACAGAAACACCCACATGCAGACTCGGATTCGTTTCCCGATTTAAAAGTTGTCGATTCGAAAGGAAATTCACATGAGATTCGACATTGATAAATACGCCTGTTTCAACTGTATGTTCTTTTATCAGATCGAGACGAATCTATTTTGTGTTTCATTATCGAAATAACCTTGAGACTTTTCGGACTCGTTCCCAGTGGGTGATTTCTTAAAATGTTTCACCCTCGGCACGATCAAAGCCGTTGAGGACTTCTACTGCTGCCGTGGACTACGAACGTGAACGAATCCGATGCTCGACGCGGCGTTGTCAGATTGTAGGGATTATTCCTCAACAAAAACACTTGCATGCATACTCGGATTCGCTTCCCGCTTAAAAAGCCGTCGATTCGAACAGAAATTCACATGAGATTCGACGTTGATAAATACGCCTGTTTCATCCGTTTTTTTAACGAATCGAGACGAATACAATACGAAAAACGGTCCATTCAAATTCTGTTTTGTGTTTGATTATCGAAATAACCTTCAGACTGTTCGGATTCGTTCCCAGTGGGTTATTTTTAAAAAATGTATCACCCTCGGCACGAAAATAGTCATTGAGGACTACTACTGCTGCTGTGGACTATGAAAGTGAACGAATCCAATGCTCGGCGCGGCATTCCCAGTTTGTAGGGATGATTCCAGAACAGAAACACTTGCATGCAGACTCGGATTCGTTTCCCGATTTAAAAGTCGTCGATTCGAACGAAAATTCCAACGAGATTCGACGTTGATAAATACGCCTGTTTCAACTGTATGTTTTTTATCAGATCGAGACGAATCTATTTTGTGTTTCATTATCGAAATAACCTTGAGACTCTTCGGACTCGTTCCCAGTGGGTGATTTCTTAAAATGTTTCACCCTCGGCACGATCAAAGCCGTTGAGGACTTCTACTGCTGCCGTGGACTATGAACGTGAACGAATCCGATGCTCGACGCGGCGTTGTCAGATTGTAGGGATTATTCCTCAACAAAAACACTTGCATGCATACTCGGATTCGCTTCCCGCTTAAAAAGCCGTCGATTCGAACAGAAATTCACATGAGATTCGACGTTGATAAATAAGCCTGTTTCATCCGTTTTTTTAACGAATCGAGACGAATACAATACGAAAAACGGTCCATTCAAATTCTGTTTTGTGTTTGATTATCGAAATAACCTTCAGACTGTTCGGATTCGTTCCCAGTTGGTTATTTTTAAAAAATGTATCACCCTCGGCACGAAAATAGTCATCGAGGACTACTACTGCTGCCGTGGACTATGAACGCGAACGAATCCGATGCTCGGCGCGGCGTTCTCAGTTTGTAGGGATTATTCCTTAACAGAAACACCCACATGCAGACTCGGATTCGTTTCCCGATTTAAAAGTTGTCGATTCGAAAGGAAATTCACATGAGATTCGACATTGATAAATACGCCTGTTTCAACTGTATGTTCTTTTATCAGATCGAGACGAATCTATTTTGTGTTTCATTATCGAAATAACCTTGAGGCTTTTCGGACTCGTTCCCAGTGGGTGATTTCTTAAAATGTTTCACCCTCGGCACGATCAAAGCCGTTGAGGACTTCTACTGCTGCCGTGGACTATGAACGTGAACGAATCCGATGCTCGACGCGGCGTTGTCAGATTGTAGGGATTATTCCTCAACAAAAACACTTGCATGCATACTCGGATTCGCTTCCCGCTTAAAAAGCCGTCGATTCGAACAGAAATTCACATGAGATTCGACGTTGATAAATACGCCTGTTTCATCCGTTTTTTTAACGAATCGAGACGAATACAATACGAAAAACGGTCCATTTAAATTCTGTTTTGTGTTTGATTATCGAAATAACCTTCAGACTGTTCGGATTCGTTCCCAGTGGGTTATTTTTAAAAAATGTATCGCCCTCGGCACGAAAATAGTCATTGAGGACTACTACTGCTGCTGTGGACTATGAAAGTGAACGAATCCAATGCTCGGCGCGGCATTCCCAATTTGTAGGGATGATTCCAGAACAGAAACACTTGCATGCAGACTCGGATTCGTTTCCCGATTTAAAAGTCGTCGATTCGAACGAAAATTCCAACGAGATTCGACGTTGATAAATACGCCTGTTTCAACTGTATGTTTTTAAATCAGATCGAGACGAATCTATTTTGTGTTTGATTGTCGAAATAACCTTGAGACTCTTCGGACTCGTTTCCAGTGGGTGATTTCTTAAAATGTTTCACCCTCGGCAAGATCAAAGCCGTTGAGGACTACTACTGCTGCCGTGGACTATGAACGTGAACGAATCCGATGCTCGACGCGGCGTTGTCAGATTGTAGGGATTATTCGACAACAGAAACACATGCATGCAGACTCGGATTCGTTTCCCGATTTAAAAGTCGTCGATTCGAACGAAAATTCCAACGAGATTCGACGTTGATAAATACGCCTGTTTCAACTGTATGTTTTTTATCAGATCGAGACAAATCTATTTTGTGTTTCATTATCGAAATAACCTTGAGACTCTTCGGACTCGTTCCCAGTGGGTGATTTCTTAAAATGTTTCACCCTCGGCACGATCAAAGCCGTTGAGGACTACTACTGCTGCCGTGGACTATGAACGCGAACGAATCCGATGCTCGACGCGGCGTTGTCAGATTGCAGGGATTATTCCTCAACAAAAACACTTGCATGCATACTCGGATTCGCTTCCCGCTTAAAAAGCCGTCGATTCGAACAGAAATTCACATGAGATTCGACGTTGATAAATACGCCTGTTTCAACCGCTTTTTTTATCGGACCGAGATGAATCCAAAATGAAAACGGTCTATTCAAATTCTGTTTTGTTTCATTATCGAAATAACCTTGAGACTGTTCGGATTCGTTCGCAGAAGGTGATTTTAAAAAATGTTCACCCTGGGCACGAAAAAAAAGCCGTTTAGGACTACTACTGCTGCTGTGGACTATGAACGTGAACGAATCCAATGCTCGGCGCGGCGTTCTCAGTTTGTAGGGATTATTCCTCAACAGAAACACCCACATGCAGACTCGGATTCGTTTCCCGATTTAAAAGTTGTCGATTCGAAAGGAAATTCACATGAGATTCGACGTTGATAAATACGCCTGTTTCAACCGTTTGTTTTTTATCGAATCGAGACAAATCCAATATGTAAAACGGTCCATTCAAAGTCTGTTTTGTGTTTAATTATCGAAATGACCTAGAGACTTTTCGGACTCGTTCCCAGTGGGTGATTTCTTAAATCGTTTCACCCTCGGCACGATCAAAGCCGTTGAGGACTACTACTGCTGCCGTGGACTATGAACGTGAACGAATCCGATGCTCGGCCCGGCGTTCACAGTTTGTAGGGATTATTCCACAACAGAAACACATGCATGCAGACTCGGATACGTTTCCCGATTTAAGGCGTTACCCCCACTTGTAGCGCAAAAAAGGCCTTTTTCATGAATTTTTTAAAAGAAAACTACAACATTTTTTCAATCGATCAATATACCATCTTCAAGAACACATCTTGAAGAACTTTCAGTAACTTTTTGATTGAAAAATATTACATTGTTTAGTGGCAAATGGCCGTCAATGACATAATGTTTTTTATACACGGTTTGCGGTGACCAACATTGCGGCGAAGTGGATCATTTGAAAAAAAAATGCGGATGGATTTAGTCAAATATAAGTATAAACTAGTCTTTAATCGAAGGATTTTAAAAAATATTCATTTTTCACAAAATGGCGGACAGTCAAAGTTAATGGTTCGATTTTAACGAAATAAAACGGCCGTTTTTTGGCTGTAAAACGGCCATTTTTTTCGAAGAAACAATTCGAACGATTAAAGACTACAATTTTATGTATTAAATAAGCCTGCAAAATTTCAAGAAGATCGGTTCATTAGTGTTCGAGGAATCTTGGTCACCCACTTCAGCAATGCCATTTTGAGAAAAACCCGTTTAAAGTTTCAATTTCAGTTTACACGAAGAAAATATTTTTTTTTTTGTAAACTTACATAGAGTCATCTATTCCGGACATAAAAAAAAACTGCACTTTAAATTGCACTTCAAAAAAATGCAATAAAAAAAATCGATTTTTTCAAAATCGAAAGTGGGGGTAACCCTTTAAAAGTCGTCGATTCGGACGAAAATTCACATGAGATTCGACGTTGATAAATACGCCTGTTTCAACCGTTTGTTTTTGATCGAATCGAGACGAATCCAACATGTAAAACGGTCCATTCAAATTCTGTTTTGTGTTTCATTATTGAAATAACCTTGAGACTCTTCGGACTCGTTCCCAGTGGGTGATTTTTTTAAATATTTCACTCTCGCCACGAAAATAGTCGTTGAGAACTGCTACTGCTGCCGTGGACTATGAACGTGAACGATTCCGATGCTCGCCGCGGCGTTCTCAGTTTGTAGGGATTATTCCAAACAGAACCACTTGCATGCAGACTCGGATCCGTTTCGTGATTTGAAAGTCGTCGATTCGACGAGAAATTCACATGAGTTTTTTTATCGGATCGAGACGCATCATCAACCTCAAAAGGTTTACATTGTTTGGACTCGTTTTCTATGCATGATTATAAAATTTTACCTCCCGCGATATCGAGAATATCGTTTCAGAACTACTACTGCTGCAGTGGACTATGAAAAGAAATGAAATTAATGTCTTGCTCAATGTTTTCTGATTGTAGAGATTGTTGCACAACGAGACCACTTGCATTCGCACTTGTATTTATTCCCAACTGTAAAAAATATTGATCCAAACGGAGATTTCCATGAGATCCGTCTTTAATTTTTCTTTAAGTTTGATAAATACGCATACTATTATTTTTTTCCAGTTTCGAGACGAATCCGATATGCAAGACCATTCGTTCAAATAATGTTTCACGTTTGTTTATTGGAATCATATTTATAGTGGTCGGCTCAAAGCTGAAAAGAGTTTTGAGCCTGAATGAAGCCTTTGATGAAGAGATAAAAATATTGTTTTAATAAAAGAACTGGACGTTACAGCATAATTCATTGCACATGTGACAAACGCCGATCACTCGTTGCTTCATCATTTGATAGAGAAGGACAGCAAACTTCGGTTCGAACAAAAGAACTTTCGCGTTCGCGATACGAAATTCCGTCTGAACTCTGCCACTTTTTCAAATGTTTAGAATCGGTGCCTTGATAACCCGGCACTGAGGCGTCGCCCAACGCGTACGTAACGGCGATTCTGATTGGCCTAGAATTCCAGAATTCTATTGCCTTCCATTTAAAAGCTATTGCGAATTAAAAAATTCGGCTAAGTAGCTTCGTTCCGAACATCGTCTAGCATCGGTAGTTGCCGGATGCACGACCTGAACTGAATCACCCTGTATATGTTTATGAAGAGGTACATATGGCGACCGAATGTACATATCGTATAACGAATATACAAAGACTTACAATAGTCATTAAACGTGTAGAAATCTATTGATACTCATATGTACACTCAATAAACGCCGATATACTCAAGTTTAGAATTTGTTAGTACAACGGTTCAAACCGGGACCTCGGAAATTTATGTACGGTCACTTAATAGGTCCCGGTAAGATTTGCGATAAATTACCCGGACCTGTTATGTAACAATACATGAAGCATCAGATCAGGTGGGTAGCATTATTATTATTATTATTATTGCACTAATTGGAAGCAATTGTTTTTATTATTATACAAAATAGAAAGGATACAAAATTTCGTATGTTAATACTACGCTATTTCTTCGTTCACGTACATACAAATAATAAAGAAAACATTGATAATACTAAAATATAGTGGTTAAAATAAGTTTAAGTAAGATCCTGCATTTTGTATTGACGGAGGGGTACAGGAGAGCGTTTTGTAGGAAAAGAACTTCTAATCTGGATTTAAAAGGTTTTGCGGCACAATTAAATCCAAACTAGAAGTTATGTTCGTACAAAGCGCTCAAATAATTTTTATAGCTCAAATGGGAATCTTACAATTTTTATAACATAAGCAAATTCTCTTCTATACTCCTCCGTCAATGCAAAATTCACTATCTTATTTTAACATTACTTGCGCTTTGCGGTTGTGCCATATGTTCGCAATCTACAGATTTCTATACGGTCCCCATCTTGTCCGTTCTGGCAAGGGTACTGGTATGCACCTTTACACGTGGATATACTTTAGCATATTCTTTATTGTAAAGGTTTTTTCTGGGTCCACAAGTCATGTAGTTATGCATTCTTTCAAATACACACAGTGTATTTTTTTGTGATTCCGTCATTGTTCTGAAGGAAAGGTTATAAAATGTTCGCCTTCCTTTTATGGAAGATGCAAAACGAAATATAGCTGTGATATAAATGTATAAAAAATGTAGAAGCACAGAAGATAAAGAAAAGCACGGACGAAAGCAGAAAGAAGCCAAGGTGTAACATTATGACAGCGTTCATCGTGCGTTGAAATAATTCGATTTTTTAAAGTTAACTCTCCCAGTAAAACTACTTAATGGAGTCTATACTATACAAGACATTAAAATATACAGAATAAACAACATGCTACAATGGCAAAAGACTAAAAAAAGGAAGTGAAAAAAATGGATAAACATGAAAATCTTTTAACTATTGAACCCTTTGTCACTTTAGTTTTTATTCGAAAAAGTAACAACGATCCAATATGTTCTTGTTAGGATTTAGATCTCATAGCTTGTCGTAAAAGCTCAATTCCAATGTTTGTTGCTTTTTGTTAGTCATTCTTGTATCGTGAGAAAGCGTGAAAAAATCTTGTGCAACTTTTTCATTGCAGTTTTTGCAATAATGCCAAATTATTAAAAACTTCTGGGGCACTATTAATAATTTGGCATTATTTGGAAAAACATAATAAAAAGCCGCACAAGTATTTTCCTCACATTGATATGATACAAAAATAACTAACAGAAAGCAACAGATAATGGAATTGTGCTTCTACGACGGTCACGGATGACAGCTAAATCCTAACAACAACATATTGGATAGTTGAACCTTTTACGAGTAAAAACTAACTAGTTTTACTGAGAGTGCCAAATAAAAAAAAGTAAATAATTTCAACGGACGCTCAACGCTGTCACAATGTTACACCTTGGCTTCTTTTTGCTTTAGTCCATGTTCCTTTGATCTTCTTTGTTTCTATAATTTGTTATACACTTATATCATAGCTATATTTCGTTAAATAAATAGAGCTTCAGTGCATGCACTTTCGTTAAAGTTGCGCGATAAAACCTATCATAATTTCCAGCCTCTATAAAACGAAACATTCGGCTCTTCGTATGCAATTCGACTTAGCGACGTTTCACTCTATCTAAAATATTGACCGTATATGTAGAATATCTGCCAATAACAACAGTTTTACAATAAATGTCAGGATATTATGACTAGTTACGATTCATTCAATTTTTTTTTCGCGCATGAGCGCAGATACGCCGGTGTTTTTTTGCCGTTCTTTCAAACATTGTACCTCGTGTTTTATCGTTGGATACTTTATTTACAAGAACATTTATTGTAAATCAAACGAGTAATTCAGCGAACTTTAATGAAATCGGGTAACTTGTATAAATAGAATGAAATGCATTTATTACCTACGTAATATTACCCATAATGATCAGCTAGACAGAAATAAACATCGCATTCATCATATACGAACCTGTATTTTTAGTTGACGCGTGATCTTTTACGTCTTCAGACAGAAGTTCTTTTGCGTCGTTTTTTCTCGTTGGTATTCATATGCTTCTTTCAATTTTAATAGTTCTTGCTTATCCGCTGGAAATATTTACATTTACCTACGATTAAACGTAATTTCTTTTTAGCCTCTCGTGAAAAAATTGTACATAGTATGCGCAATTAGTTAACTCGGTGGTAAAATGAATTTCCGTACTTCCCGTTAACCGCCAGAACAGTACATGCAAACCGGGCTCCGTTAAAATTTGGCAACTCGGCCTTCAGAACAAAGACGGTCCTGGGATGTACGGATTCACCGAAAAAACTTTGTAGCGTACATCGATATGTAATGATCAATTCAGGGACCGAATGGTCCTAGTATCCACCTTTACTCGTGAAAATACGCACTGAAAATATTCTTTGTCGTGAAAGAACCATTCGGTCCCTGAATTTACCATTAAATATCGATATATGAGTTGTGGACCCGGGAAAAACCTTTACGACAAAGAATATTTTCAGTGCGTATTTCCACGAGTAAAGGTGGATACCAGCACCATTTGGTTCCTGAATTTACCATTACATATCGATATATGAATTGTGGACCCGGGAAAAACCTTTACGACAAAGAATATTTTCAGTGCGTATTTCCACGAGTAAAGGTGGATACCAGCACTATTCGGTCCCTGATTTTACCATTACATATCGATATATGAGTTGTGGACCCGGGAAAAACCTTTACGACAAAGAATATTTTCAGTACGTATTTCCACGAGTAAAGGTGGATACCAGTACCATTCGGTCCCTGAATTTACCATTACATATCGATATATGAGTTGTGGACCCGGGAAAAACATTTACAATAAAGAATATTTCCAGTGCGTATGTCCACAAGTAAAGGTGGATACCAGTACCCATACCAGAACGGTTAAGATGAGGACGGTACAGAAGAGTTTGTTTGGATTTGCGGTCGTATAGAAGACTTTGGGCGTTATGAGTTTACGGCATATCCGCGAGGCGCAAACGATTATTAAAATAAAATACTAAATTTTGCATAGATGAAAGAGTACAGGATAAAAAAAATGGTATATTGTAAAGAATTAAAGATGATCTAAGCTATACAAATTATTTAAGCATTTTGTACGAAGAGAACGTGAGTTCAGATTTACAAGCTTTTGGGGCAATATGCATAATTTGGCATTATTAAAAAAGAATGTAATAAAAAAGTCGCACAAGCATTTTCCTTACATACCCAGGGTACACGAATAACTAACAGAAAGCGATAGACATTGGAATTGTGCTTCTACGATGGTCTTCTACTAGATCCTCTTCTACCAAATGAGTTATATTAATTATATTTGGATGAAAAGATGTTAATTCTGACACTTGCCGGACAAGCATCGGCTTGGCGCAATAAAACTCATCATAATTTCAACCTTTATAAATCGAAACATTCGGTTCTTCATTTGCGAATTGAATTAGCGACGTCCTACTCTGATTACTACTGGTAAATTCAGGGACCGAATGGATAAGTATGTTTTGTGGACCTAGCAAAACCGTTGACAATAAAGAATATGCTTGCGTATATCGACGTGTGAAGGTGCAAACCAGTACCCGCGTCAGAATTTTTAAAATGGGGACCGTAAAGAAGACTGTAGGTACCGATTTTACGGCACGACCGTGAGGCGCAAGTAATTTAAAAATAAGATCGTAAATTTTGTATTGACGGAGGGGTGCAGGAAACTTTTTCTTCATGTTATCAACATTTTAAGATTACCCATTTGAGCTATAGACATTATTTGGGCCTTTCCTACGGATGGAACGAGTATTTTAAACTTCAAAACTTTTGAAGCACTGTTAATAATTTGGCATTATCTAAAAAAATTAATAAAAAAGTAAATTCATGTCCATCTATTTGATCCATTTGGCTTCTTAGCCTATTCTCATCGTAGCATGTTCTTTATTCTGTATATTCTATTTTTTGCGCAGTATTGGCTTGACTAACCACTTTCACTGGGAGTGTTAAAATAAAATTAAAAATAGGATAATTTCAACTCATGATCAATGCTGCCATAATGTTACACCTCGTCTGAAACAGAATCGCCTTCGTTTTGGTTCTGATGCACATGTGTAGGAGAAGTACAGCCTTGCTGAGCATGCAATGGTGCTTACCCGTACCACGATTCTTTATAAGGGTTAATTCAGGGACCGACCGAACAATGATATGATTTTTTAACCTAGCATAAGCTGGTATGATAAAAAAATTCTTAACGCATACATCCATACATAAGAGCAAATGCCAGTACGAGTCGCTTTGGCGATCTTTTACTGATCATCACCGATCTTTTACAGTTTTGCGTCCTCTGCAGAGCACGAGTCACTTTCATCAAGTTATCGGTAGTAACGCCACCAATAAGCCAGTAAAATATAGCTCCATGTATTGACACGTAGATTCTAAAGTTTCCTTATTCTCTCGTGCGAATGAGATACAGTAGTATATTGCTATAGAGTGGCTACATCAACATGAATTATAAGAGGCTTTCTTAAGAAATAACAATTGTGAATATACAAACGTGTCGGAGGCGTCAGATCATAAGAAGAGGAAAAAGATACGAGAAACCATGCAGTTCTCCCAAGTTTTTGTTCTTTACTTGTTAATTACAAGTTGTGCACTTATTCATTTTATTATTTTACATCTTAGTCCGAAAATTTACGTCCAGCCATTTCTGAGATAGATTTTTATACTTAATTTTGCCAAATTGGTTGATGATTGTCATTATTTTACATTAACAGTAGAACGATTTTCATGTATTGATATTTACATGTATTTTATATTATTTTGAAGGATATTTATTTTTGCGTATGGTTAAATTACCACCACATCGGTAACATTCTCGATGGTCCTCGTTAGTACCGTTGAACCTACAATACGATCGGTCCCCACGATACCCTTTGTACCTAAGGAAAATTCTGGGAACGGAACTAATATTGACCATCTCATCTAAAAAAATAGCGGGATGGTCCCAGTATGTGCCAAATGTCCGCACATGTACCCTCAAGCCCCTGAAACGGTACCGGTATGAACCTCGCCATAAACACACACACACACACACACACACACGCACACACACACACACACACACGCGCGCGCGCGCGCGCGAGCGCGTGCGTGCGTGCGTGCGTGCGTGTGTGTCTGCGTGTGTGTATATATATAACACCCAGGAATTATGCTCAACGAACTACCTAATAAGCGTCTTCTTCAGACCAGAATAAGTGGTCGAAAAACAGAGTTTTGAACAGGCTTAATGAGGGTGCAGAAGAGACGGCCACTGGGAGAGAGTGTCATAGATAGCAGGCTGAAATGCAGAAAGAATTGCGATAGGTCGCAGTATGATGTGCCCGTATATCTTCTATAGTTTTTGCTCCATGTCTTCTCCTCCCCCTACCGCCCTCTGCGACCTCGAAATAAAAAAGTAAAGAGAATAATCAATACCAAACATCGGGTAATTCATTGTGGTATTTTGCCCCTTAATCGGTTGTATTATAAATGATGTCCGTCGACTAATATTGTAAGGTGATGTCCTGGGGTTGCGGTTCTTTTGAGCTTTACAATTTATATCCGTGCTGTTAAGCCAACTATTAGCCAGAACAGCCAGAAACGAAGTGCGCAATTAAAGATTATTAACCTTCATTTGAATGATGTCGTCCACATCAACACCTCGAAAAGCGTGGGCAAAAGCACACAATTCACTAGGCTAAAAGCTCGGGTGAACACGTGCTCTCGGCTGCATAATGCATGCATACGAATCACTCAAAATCAGATTGGCTAATCAAAAGTCGCTGTATTTTTACTTGTAGTTTCATTCCGTTGGCAAATATTTATTCCTGAAATTTTGGCCTACTATCGCATCATGAACGAAGAACATACGTGACTCAGATTAAAACCCATCTATAATGTCGAATAATGTCGTCCGCATCCACACTTCGAAAAGTGTGGGCAAAAGCACACAATAATGCATGCATACGAATCACTCACAATCAGATTGGCTAATAAAAAGTCGCTGTATTTTTACTTCTAGTTTCGATCCGCTGTCAAAAATGTATTACTGAAATTTTAGCTTACTATCGCATCATGAACGAAGAGTATACGTGAATCAGATTAAAACCCATATATAATGCCGAACAATGTCGTCCGCATCCACACCTCGAAAAGTGTGGGCAAAAGCACACAATTCACTAAGCTAAAAGTTTGATGAACACGTGCTCTCGGCTACATAATGCATGCATACGAATGATTCAAATTAAGATTGGCTAATCAAAAGTCGCTGTATTTTTACTTGTAGTTTCATTCCGCTGTCAAATATTTATTCCTGAAATTTTCGCCTACTATCACGTCGTGAACAAAGAATATACGTAACTCAGATTGGAGGTTGTCGCTCACCTATCAACCCAACACTCGACCAGCACCGCCTCGCCTCGAACGGTTGTCATTTCTTATACGGACTGTTTATACATATGCACTCACTTGTCAGCTTCGTAGCAAAGCCCATCTAAGAAATGACAACCGCTCGAGGCGAGGCGGTGCTGGTCGGGTGCCGGGTTGATAAGTGAGCGACGACCTTAAAACCCATCTATTAAACGATGTCATCCGCATCCACACCTCGAAAAGTGTGGGCAAAAGCACACGATTCACTAAGCTAAAAGCTTGGTGAACACGTGCTCTCGGCTGCATAACGCATGCTTACGACACACTCAAAATCGGGTTGGCTAATCAAAGGTTGCTGTATTTTAAAATCTTTATAACGCCCATGAAACTTGAGGTATCGATTAAAAATGTTGCACACAAGTAGAACAATGGGCCTTTCATGTTTGATGCAATTTGTATTTGTTAATAGGACAATTATTCGAATACTTTGCAAACTGTAATAAGATGTGGCAATTTACATGACGGTTCATATTTTTTAGTTTTTCAAATCTCGGACAATGATTTTATCATTGCATTTGGAGGATAACAGCCTGTCCGCTCAAAATAACAACAAAAGTTCGAATCGAATATTTCAATACAATATTACCCAAACAAACTTGTCGTATTTTAGTCTGATTAGTTGACGGTTTAACGTTTTCCTTGCGTTTTCTTTTTTAAAGATCAGGAAGTTTTTAAAAATAATATTTCGCCGTTATGATTTATTTGTTTTTATTTGCTGTAAAAATGTTGACTGTATTTTATTTATTTATTCTATTATTATATTTGTATTACTGTATTCCTTTTTCAGATAAATTATAGTCAACAATTTTCATTTAAAACATACGCCTGTAGTAACAATACGAAAGATGCAAAATAGATTTACACAGTTATCCAATATAAATATAATATTTTACATGACGGAGTTTGGCCAAATCCATTTATCCCCGACAAAAAGTGACATAGATTTAAGTTTGCCATTCACATATATTCTGCGGACTGTTAGGTATTAATTGAACTCACTAAATGAAATTATTATGAAATGTATCGATTATAGAGAGAAAAAATACTTTTTTAGCGTTGAACAAACAATCGGTAAACGGATTAAGAAGACAAAATCTCACGAATCAAATCATTACGGCAATCTATTCTGCACCTTCGACAAACATGTATTGTTACCTTGTGTGTTCTTCTTCCTCTTTTTCGCTCGTCTCTTATGCCCGTAGGGTTGTACTCCGCAGTCACCGACCTGCGCCTTCATTTGCCGTCCCCGCTTTTTGCGAAGATTTTTTTTTCGACTTTTTGACACTGTACAAAATTAATATATTAAAAATTATACTCATGCTTATTCTGTTATATTCTGTTATAATAACTGGAATAAGAGACAGTGCGAGGTCCTACGGTATTTAAAATATAAAAATTCTAAAGTTCTTGGACACGAAGTTAATATTGTAATTATTACCGTTATTGCTTCCTACTGAAGCCTCCGGAAGACTGGTGGGAAGTGAAGGTGGAGGTAGGATTCCATCCAACGAAGCCTCCAGTGATTGACCATGTGTCAATTTTTTTTAGATGAATTATTGTTTCTGGAATTTAAAGTTTGGAATGAATATAAAAAAAAAGTTTTTTAAAAATATTTTCTCACATCAAGTTTAGCTCACAAACTGAATGGTAAATTTTTTTGTTTCTTTCTTCGTAGCAAATTTTCTTGCGATGCATTTTTATAAAATAAACGATACATTTTGCTATTTTTCATACATGTTAATTTTCGAACAGCTATGCCAATTTACGGCTCATCTGAGATATCTGGCTGCATAACTTTCTTGTAGAGGATCTCAATTCCTTGAAAACTATGTTAACGGTACATTCGTGAGATTTTTTTTCAAGCGATATGAAGAAATATCTACCGAGACATTTATTTTCCTATGTTGGTCTTACAGAAAATGGTAACGGCGGGATGACCGAAATAATCTAATTGTGAGCTCTCCTTCTAGGTGACTTATTTTTTTACATAACAGAACGATTTTATCCTTTACAACTCGAAAAAAGTATCTTTTTTTTTCAACGCAGCATGATGTTTAATCATATTTTAATTTACCGTGATTGATGTCCGGCTCAACTTCGTCGCCGATCTCTCTGGGTATCGCGTCATAATCCAGATCCGCATCTTGAAAAAATCAATATACATATGTAGATATATAGTTTTTAGATATAAAGAATGAATAGCTGTGGCGAATTTTTTGGAAAAAAAATCGATTCTTCAGCTCACTCTAATGTGTGGTATGCACAAGGGTGTCCCTTATTTAGGCCCGACATTTTTTTTCTCCCTCTATGGGCTATAGTTTTTCCAAATACATTTCAAAAAATGTACGCGAAATCCTCAGGTCCCAATTCCGATTCTAAATATCTTCTCAAAGCCCTCGAATTTTTCCATTTGATTAATATAGGATTCTCGCATTCCACTTTTTTCCCATCGCAGTATTGCTTACTGTAGTAGGTATCTCTTGGAAAATGTACAGATTTTTATTAACATAATTATCAGCGATACATCTGAAGAAAAACTTTTTTTCATCTACAATGCTGAAAAATTCTTGTTTTCAATGTCATTGTACTCCACAATAAGAATGATAATTATATATGAATAGGAAAACATGGGAATTACATTATCCGAAATACAAGTAGTCAGGGTTTAAAAAATCCAATAGGATAAAAATGAAGAATAACATCCATTTTCTATTGACTTAAATTATTAATTTGACTTTTTTGGTATGATTAAGCTGACAATTTGACATTATATTTTACATTTGGAAGTTTAATGCTTTTATTATCTTCTGATATAGTGGATTTTTGGGCATCTGAAACATTTTTTCTTAATTCGGATATTATCTGAACTATGAGTTGCTTTTGATCCTCGTTTTTTGTCAATATATTATTGTACTCGTCTATTAATTTTATTCCCCTTCCTTTTGCATCGTTAACAACTTTCAAATTATTCATACGCTGCAAGCTTTTCTTATGCATGTCATCATATGGTCACAGTGATAGATCAATTTTAAAAACTCCATTTCAATTTCAAACCTCTGAATTTTTTTTTGAGTACGATCAAATAAAATAACCATCAGATTACAAATATCCTGTATATTTTTTACCTCGAAACCTTTAGGGCAATCCTAAAAAACTACGCAATTATACATTAATAATAATAGAAGGATCGTTAAAAAATGTAAAGATCATTTATGTTACATGAACAATTATCAGACAAAATCAAGCGATGAATAGTGGTTGAGCTGGAAAATATTGATGACGAATATGATTACCCTGAACGTTTCAAGGTCAAAATATACAGGATATTTGTGATCTGATAGTTAAGGCAGAACACCACTGTGACCCCCTGTTTTTTTGCCATTTTTCAAGAATTTTTTTTGTGGGAAAAAAGAGAGATATTCGAATTTTTTTTTGTTTTGTTCGTTGTTTATTGAAGATACATAAAAAAAAAAATTTCAAATTTTTGGCGCCCCATGGTGACGCTGGGGAAGCTCCCGCGTCAGGTACTGTTGTCTCTACAGTGGTTCGCGGCACGCAGCAGAACTCTCTTCAAAGTCGATCTGAAAAAAAATACCGAGTGTTTTCGTTAATAATATGATATTTTCAAGAGAAGTACACAGGGATTTGAAAAAATATTGATTTTTAAAAAATAGGCACGCTTTTGAAATTAAAGGACGATTTTCGAGCAAAATTTCTCGTCGAAAATAGGCTATAACTTTTTTTTATTATTGAGATATCGAAAAAATCCTATGTACTTCTTTAGATAATCTAGTTTTATTGATGCAGTCCAAATTTGAAGTCGATCGGATAAAAATTGCTCGAGTTCTGCTGCGTGCCGCACTCAAAAAAGTGGTTTTGAGAGAAACGCGTTCAAAGTTTTAGGTTTGTTAATTTATGCGAAAAATTGGAAAAAAAATTGTTTACCTTTAATCAGCGATGCCGGCACCATATAGCTGGCCTTCAAGAAGCAAATCATTGTCCCTAGCATCTTTTCTCGAACTTGTAGAGGCTCTTCTTGCCTCTTTTGCAGCGTCTGTGAGCGAGCGCTCCGCCAGCTCGATCCGCGCTGAGTCGGTTTCAACGCAAAAATTGAAACAATTTGGGCCGATAGTTATCCCCAACGTCTCCAAAACTTTCATGAGGCTTCTCAGGCCACCATTGAATAATAATACCGCGATATCAGCTGCAATATCGACGATTTTTTTGCTCCCGGACTGACACTTGGGGGCTATTGCCCAAACTGATTTGTTGTAGCTTTCGTTGTTGTTTTGCGTGAAGCCGCCCAAACAACGCTGCAGCAAATCATCTCTGCTCAAATTTTCGAAGACTGGCGTAATTGGCTCCAATACTTTCTCAGGAAGAGGCGGCTTATGGCGATATTTAGAAATATTACCGCTTGCGACCGCTCGCTGCCACGAACACCACGACTCGGCTCCCTCTGGGCAATCGTCATGTTGTGGCTCACTATCTGTGGATATTTTATGTTTGATAGTTGCCCAAATTGCCTTCCTCATTTTTTCAACATCATCGCTGTTCCTCCGAATTGCCAAGCCGTAATATGTGCTCAACTCGTCAATCAATTTTCCGGTGAGCTTTCCTCTGCCAGACAATCCTTTTTGTTTTTTCACGATTTCGCGGAGGCGCGTCCCCATACGTTTTTGGACATGATCGATGCACTCTTTTTTTTATCTCGAAACCGTCTTATGCATCGCTATTCGATATGCCCAGAAACGTTTTAGAATCGCCATCACCAATATAATATTTATATTTTATGCCATAGAGCTCTTCAGACCGTTGAAACATTTCGACAGCTGAGTCGACTTCCATTTTTCCGGAGGAGCCGCTATGGTTCGCCTGGCACTCATCGTCGTGGGTACTTTTCCATTCCCAGTACTCCGCGGTGCTTTCTTTTTTTTCCCAATGCTCGCAAGCTTTGCAATATTTCGATTTCACCATAATGTCGATCACTTTTTTAGTGTACCAGCGGATTAGCGATGTTATGCCGAAAAGCGAGCTGAAACCGCGCTTACGCCACGATCCGTCGCCGGAAACGATAATTCGGTCCTCCACCCCATTTTCCAACGAAATTGTCTCCTCCTCAAGTGCAGCCTTTTGTTTGCTCACTGTGCTCACAGCTTTAGTGGCAATCGAAATCGAATTTAAGATTCGATCGTAGAAAGACTGAAATATGGGGCGCGGTAGGTCCATAAATGCAGAAAACTTCATCAGACCATTCAAACCGACGCCAAGAAGACGCATACTGAAGACGATCCGACGATTTATTTCGTATACATTGTCAATCATAGGACACGAATTGATTTGCACTTTTTCACAATGGCCGCAATCGACCTCGATTTTGAATCCGAGTCCGCGCAAACTTTTTTCAGTAAACTTTATATCGCGATCACACACTTTGCACTTCACTAACGTCGATATAATGTTCAATGCATTGACGAGGTGTACTATACGATAACCGAAATCGTTAGTAACACCGACCTCTAAATCGTCCGACGATTTTAACTTTTTCGCCGACGTGCTCACATACTCTGCAGAACTATGTTCGGAGCTATAACGGTTCGGAGGTTTTCGATTCCAAATTTTCGTTCGACTCCTCGTCACATAGCTCCGTTTTGTTCCCTTTTTCCCCGCGTACACTTTCGGATTATCCATTTCGATGTGCAAAGAATAATTCTGAGCGTTCGATATTTATAAACGAAACGATTCGGAGCGTTTAGACACGAGTAGCGTCGCTTCTATTCGCAAACTGACGCTATGACGCTATACCTATACCTGCCTTGGAAATTTTTCAATTATCGCCACCTATGGCTTTTTTTCGAAACTATATTTATAACAATAGCCGGTTTTTGTGAAGGGAGAAAAAAGAATACCTGGGAAAGACCCGCAGGACCTGGGAAAGGCCCGGTATACCTGCCGACCCTGAGGCGCGCAGCTGCGCGGGACCCCGAGCGTCACGGAGCGCTGCACCGCTCCACAAAATATTCAATATCTCCGAAAATAATTATTTTTTCGACCTGGGTCCAACGGCATCTTAATCTTAAATGTATTTTAGATTTTTCTAGATGGTTTTCAAAAAATCGATTTTTTGAAGCCGTCACAGTGGTGTTGTCCCTTAAGTTACATTCTCTCTCATTCTCTCTAATTCTTTGTAATTCTCTTCCATTCTCTCCAATACTCTCTCATTCGTTTTCTCGCTCCTCTCTACATTTATTTACAAGTGATTTACACTTCATTACAATTTTTTACCGCAGATGTACACAATCACAGGTATTTGGCATGTCGCAACTTGCCCCACTCTACTGCAACACAGTGCCAGTGGAGTGAAGTTAACGTTAGTTTCGTGTGACATCCGGCTAACTCAGACCCCTATACCCAGCCAACCTCAAGAAACATACATTTTTAAAAGCATTTTCAATTCTGAAAAGTGATATAATCAAATTGCAACCATTTAATAATACTTGTCGAAATACACATGAAGCAAAATTTCTAGTCAAAAACTTTAATCGTTAGCATTCATTTCTAAACCATAAGATTATCGAATAGTTCACCGGTACCGTATTCGTCATCCGTTTCTGGCTCGGTAGAAGACGATACATTGACGTGGTGATCTACTTCTGATTTTAGAAAGAAATAAACATTTTAGAGTTTAATCATAAACCGCAATTCATGCAATTGTTAATGATTGTTACAATATGACCCTATTCTCTTTAATTATATTTAATAGGGCGCATAAAAAATAAACGATATTTTTTCTGAGTTCCAAAGGGTAAAATTGTTCTGTTATGTGAAAAAAAGAAGTGACCTAGACAGAGAGCTCAAAATTAAATAATGTCTGTCATCTAGCGGCATGTTGCCATTTTTTATAAGATTAACATAAGCAAATAAATGCTTCGGTTGATATTGCTTCATATTGCCTGCAAAAAATCTCACGAATATGCCATTAAACGCCGGAACCTACACATGGGTACCCCAAACCTCACATAGCAAGTGAGAAATGCTAAAATCATTTTTCTTGCTTTCTTCAATCGCATTTTCCACGGCGAAAAATTTATATTACGTTTTTCTCGCATATACTATTCCATTCTTCAGTCTTTCAGCGTTAGAGTGAAAAAATACTTTCTACGACAAACAGTTTGTTAACAGCGTTGATTTGAATTGCTGGGGTGCGCGTAACCCCTGTGTACGTTATTTGTTTCGTACAGATAGTGTAGGGTCCTAAGGTCAACATACTTTTGTAATAAATGAAATTCCCTAGGAAAAAGTTCAACAGCCAAATATCTCAGATAAACCGGTAAACAGCTCTAGCTGTTCGAAAAGTAACCTGTATGAAAGAAAAGCAAAATGTATCGTTTATTTTATGAAAACATACTTCAAGAAAATTTGCTACGAAGAAAGTAACAACCAAAATTCAAACTTCAGTTGGTGAGCCAAACTCAGTTTGAAAAAATTTCGGGAAAACTTTTTTTTGGTCATTTGATTCCAAAGCTCATATGTGAGAAAAAGTCATTTATGAAGAAAAAAACGACACATGGCTCGCGTGATGTGATGTTTCTTGTATCCACTTGCAATATTGTCTACATAGTTGGGCATTCTTTCTCAGCATACAGAGAGAGTACTTGCTATATAAAGTTCAAAGGAAATTAATTTAATTGAACAAAAAAGGACGAACGGATGACGAAAAAGAATAAAGCCAACTACGTTATGTAACGGGTTAACAATGCAGTTTATCCTAAGTATTTAGAATGAACGTTCATCCATTTGAATTTACTAAACATTTCTTGCAAGCATTGTTAAATTCCAATTAGGCAATACATAGACTGAATATACATTAAACTGCGTTGTTAACCCATAACATTACCCAGTTGGCTTTATTCTCTTCTTTTATCCGTTCATCCTTTTTTGTTCAATTTAATTAATAGCCTTTGAACTTTATTTAGCAAGTACTCTCTCTGTAAGTTGGGAAAGAATACGCAACGATATAGTTAATATTGCGAGTGGCTACGAGATAAACAACCTCACGCGGGCCATGTGTCAATTTTTCTTGGATGAATTGTTGTTTCTGGAATTTGAGCTTTGGAATCAAATGAAGAAAAAAAAGTTTTTTTTTCGAGATTTTCTCACACCAAGTTTAGCTCACAAAATGAATGTTAAAATTTTTTGTTTCCTTCTTTGTAGCAAATTTTCTTGAAGTATGTTTTCATAAAATAAACGATACATTTTGTTACTTTTATACATGTTTAGTTTTCGAACAGCTATAGCTATTTAACGGTTCATCTGAGATTTTCGGTTGTAGAACTTTCTTGTAGAAGATTTCATTTCCTTAAAGAGTATAGGATACACAAATACACAATATTTGTGCGATTTTTTTCAGGCGATATGAATCAATATCTACCGAAACTTTTATTTTCCTATGTTGATCTTATAGAAAATGGTAACCGCGGGATGACCGAAATAATTTAATTTTGAGCTCTCCTTTTAGGCGATTTCTTTTTTCACATAACAAACCGATTTTATCCTATGGAACTCGAAAAAAAAATATCCATTTTTTTCAACACAGCCTGATGTTTAATCATATTTTAATTTACCGTGATTGAATTCCGGCTGAGCTTCGTCACCGATTTCTCTGGACATCGCGTCATAATTCGGATCCGCATCTTGAAAAAATCAATATACATATGAAGATATATAGTTTTTAGATATACAGGACGAATAACTGTGCCTAATTTTTTGAAAAAAATCTATTCTTTAGCCCACTCTAAAATGTGTTATGCACAAAGGTGGCCCTTATTTGGCCCCGACATTTTTTTGTCCCTCTATGGGCTACAGTTTTTCCAAATAGATTTCAAAAAATGTACGCGAAACCCTCAGGTCCTCATTCCGATTCTAAATATCTTCTCAAAACCCTCGAATTTT
>OX101784.1:5851191-6000360 GCA_944452715.1 Ophion slaviceki | reverse complement strand
ATTCATGTATTCCATGAACGTACAGTATATGTCCCGATATTCTATACCTCATAACGTGTTAAAGTGGCCGAAAGATGGACGTCCATTGGATGTACTATATTATTGTGAATGTATATTATACATATATACAAAGGCTTTTTAAAATGTAATTTAATGATCCAGTTAGTTTGATAATATATATGTCCGTACATAGAAATCCAATGGATGTCCAATTCATGTATTCTTAATAAGGTGTTAACGTAGCCGAAAGATGAACGTCCAATGGATGGATTCTATGAACGCATATTATATGTCCGTACATAGACATACAATATACGTCCAGTTAATGTACACATAATAACGTGTTAAAGAAGCCGAAAAATGGACGTCCGTTGAATATATTCCATGAACGTATATTATATGTACGTATTTAGACATACAGTAAACACCCAGTTTATATACACCCAATAACGTGTAAAAGTAGCCGAAAGATGGACGTTCAATGAATGTACTAATAGTGACTCGTGTTTGGCTGTTATATGAACTATGGTTGGATGTATAATATACATTCATTTAATGTCCCGTATGGTCTTAGACGTTTTCGGGCTCAATGGATAGAAAAAGTACGTCCATTGGACGTTTTGTTCTATCTGGGCACATTGGAATCACATTATCCGAAATACAAGTAGTGAGGGTTTATAAAATCCAATCGGATAAACATGAAGAATAACATACATTTTCTATTGACTTAAACGATTAATTTTTTTTTTGTATAATTGAGCTGACAATTTCACATTATATTCTATATTTGGAAGTCAAATGCTTTTATTATCTTCTGATATAGTGGACTTTTGGGCAACTGAAACATTTTTTTCTTAATTCGGATATAATCTGAACTATGAGTTGTTTTTGGTCCTCGTTTTTGTCAATATGCTATTGTACTTGTCTATTAATTTTATTGCCCTTCCGGTTGCATCGTTAACAACTTTCTAATTTTTCATACGCTGCAAGCTTTTACTATACATGTCATCATGTGGCCACAGTGATAGATCAATTTTTAAAAACTCCATTTCAATTTCAAACCGATTAATTTTTTTTGAGTACGATAAAACAAAATAGCGATCAAATTACAAATATCCTGTATATTTTTTACCTCGAAACGTTTAGGGCAATCCTAAAAAAACGATGCAATTATACATTAATAATAATAGAAGTATCGTTAAAAAATGTAAAGATCTTCTATGTTACGTGAACAATTATCAGACAAAATCAAGCGACGAATGGTGGTTGAGTTGGAAAATATTGATGACGAATATCATTACCCTGAACGTTTCAAGGTAAAAATATACAGGATATTTGTGATGTGATAGTTATTTTACATTATTTCTCATTCTCTCTAATTCTATCTCATTCTCTCCCATACTCTCTCATTCGTTTTCTCGCTCCTCTCTACATGTATTTACAAGTAATTTACACTTCATTACAATTTTTTATCGCAGATGTACACACACGTCATTCGGCATTTTTAAACCAATCACAGCCATTTAGCATGTCGCAACTTGCCCCACTCTACTGCAACACAGTGCCAGTAGAGTGGGGGTAGCGTTAGTTTCGTGTGACATCCTGCTAACTCAGAACCCTATACCCAGCCAACCTCAACAAACATATTGTAACGGGTCGAAATATCGTTACAATATATTTATTTGTTCGAAACTCGATCAGGGAATAAATTAATTGAGACTCAGGTATTTTGGTGGTAATTTACAATAAGAAATGGTTTATTCAATTTTATGGATGCGATACAATGTTATTTAGCGCCGTGTATGAGTGTAATGTGTTGTTTGTATTGTTTTCGTGTAATTCGTCCCTTAACTAAGGCGTCGATCGATAAAGATTCGCGGAATTACCCGAGTGGTAACGTTCACGAGCGCGGCCGGTATCGGTTACCATGCGTCGGTAACCGTAACCCCTTCCTTACCGACGCTCGAGGCGCGATGGATCGTGACGCGGTAGATCGCGGCGCGCTGACTCGTCACGGTCGCTGCCCGCCCTTGTTTATAATGCGGCGTACGCGTGCCTTCTGATGTCGCTCGCCCGAGTCCGTTTTTTTTTATTTCTTGCCTTTTGTAATTGGATTATAATAATTGGAATATCGGTGTGTTCGCGGATGTGTGTGTGTTTGTGTGTGTGTCTGTGTGTGTGTATGATTTCGCACCTCCTGTTACCTTCTGTCCCTTTATTTTCTCCTGATACTATATGTCGATTAAACTTTCAATAAATCGCTCCCTTTTGCCACTAATTAATTATACAATAATTCCCTTTAATTTATTTCGTTTTTCTTGATCCGCGGGTCGGTATTCGCGAGAGGTTCCCTATTTTTACCTAACTAATTATCTTTTTGTATGCTTTTCCCTACTATTCCTCTCGTGCTCCCTCTCCCTTAAACCAATAATCGTGCGAAGTTTTATAAATGAATTATTTCTTTTCTTTTTAGCGCTTCCTTTGATTTGATAATTTTGGCTCCTGTCAGGTTCCCTTTCTGTTCCTTTCCTCTTAAACACTTTCCCTACCCTTAGGGTTAGTAATCGTGTCACAGAGTAATCGTCTAAGTCGTGTTTCGGTTTTCCCCGGTGACACTTTCCCTACCCGTGGGGTTAGTAATCGCGTCACTTCGTACTACTCGATTTTCCAGAGCAAAAAGAGGAGTGTTTTTCCTTCAAAATTCCCGTCCTTATATACCCATATTTTGCCGCCTTTTCTTACCCCTTCTCTTACGTATTCCCTAATTGCCTTTATTGTTAACTTTTCTCCTTCCTTAAATAAATTTTACTTCTTCTCTGTTTTTGTGTGGTTTCCTTTGTTTTCTTTTCCCTGTCTCCCTCCTTGCTTGCTGTTCTGCCTTCGACTTTCCCCTTCCCTCACGCTTTGTTATTGTTAACCTCCTTTAATTAAATTAGCTTCCTGGTTTTCTTGTTTTTCTGTTAACTGTCTTTCTGTTCGCTTATAGTTTTGTTTATTTTTTTGTTTCTGTAGTTCATTATTCCCCCCTCCCCTACTCCTATCCTGAAGTCGGTTGCTTTCTGACTACATGGTGGGGGTTGTGAGACGGACCTGTATGTCTCATTGTCCCCCGTGACTTTTTATGTTTTGGATTGCTTTTCAGCCCTCCAAATCATGAAAAGTCACCTAACAACACAAAAAAACAAGTATTATCTGACTAATCTTCATACTTCCCTCTTTTTCTTCTTGGGTCTCGTTCTCCTTGTGGTTTCCCTATCGGCGTCTCCCTTCCCCTTATATCTAATTGTTTTCTCGCTCGCACGCTCGCTCGAAAATAAATTTGTAACGCACGGGTATTTGTTTTTTTTTTGTTTTTATTTGCTCGACGCTATTGATCGATTATCATCGCTCTCCGTCTCGCTCTCGGTTTCCCCTCGGATCCCGATATCGAAAAAAAATTGTTCCTCCTCACTGTCGTACTCCTCATCAATGTTGTTGTTATTGTTAATTAGTGTTTCGTCGTCATCGTCCTCGTACTCGGTGTCCTCCATGTCCTCGTGACCGTTCTCCTCGCTGTGGGCCGCTGTCTCCAGGTCGTCGTCGTCGGAGTCTGCGTCGTCGTCGTTCGTCCACTGTTGAAGTGCTTCCCGGTGATACTCGATTTCCCCTTGTTGACATCCCTTATTGACGATGGTCGGCGGGCCTGGGTTCGATGTTCTTTGTGCCGCTCCGATGTCAATGAGGATGGTCGCCAAGTCCTTCCCTTGGTCTGGGCCTTCATTCTCGAGATAGAGGTCTGCGAAAATGAGGCCCAGACGACTTAGTCTTTCCCAGACCCGCATCGTCCAGGTGTTATTTTGGGGGACCTCCCGGGCTTTCGCGATCTCTTCTTCGGTCCATCGTTCTCCGGTCGGGACTAAGTCCCCGTGTGTGACCGGGACGGCGAGCAATGGGTGGAGGAAGGCCATGGGTGGGGCGGTGTAGCATTCGTCTAATGTGCCGTCTACACTCGTCCCCCAGTCCCCCAACCAGATGACTAACCTTCCTTGGTCCATTTTCTTTTGGATGGTCGCCCGATAAAACGCCGTCCCGTATCTCCACAGTATTGCAGCTCCTTCGAATGCCTCCTCTTCGAGCAGTGGGTTTACTCCTGGCTCGTCGGTGCTGACTCGTTGCCACGAGTTGATAATCGCGGTCTCCCGGCCATGTTCCTCGTTTAAATGGACCCCCAGCTCATTGGGATTTGTCAACCTGGATACGGTGACTCCTCGGTAAACTGTTCTTGGTATTGACTCGATGTTGTAATTCCGATACATGTTTGTTATGAGATGGTTGGTGGTCGACTGATGAGTGATAGCGTTAATTTTCGTATGTTAGTCCTCCCCTCTCTTTAATATCCCAACGATTTTCTAATTCTCCCTTTGTGAAGAGGGTAGTCTTATGCGTTGCATTACATTTTTCTGCTCGTCTTTTTCCTTTTCGTAGTATTCTTTCTCGTACTAATTCCAATTTTTTTTCGTAGGTGATGTCTTCGTTTTGATCCTCTTTTAATGCCAGGATCCATTCCCTCCATATTCGATATGGCTTCTTTTTCAGCAGCTAGTTCCATTGGGGTGAATTCAGTTGTTTCGTGTTGCGTTTCGTTGATGCAATCCTGGACTACCGGTATCCATCGATACCATCCGGAGTGCTTCTCTTGCAAGAAGGTTCTAAAAAAACGGCTAAGTTCTCGATTCACTCGTTCAACGATATTTCCTTGTGGGTGTCGGATTGATGAGAAAACTCCTTGTATTTTTTCTCTTTCTAGCCGTTCGAGCCAAATTTAAGAGGTGAACTGAGTCCCATGATCAAACTGGATTCTTCTTGGTTTTCCATATTTTGGCAACGTAATCTTCAAAAATCCTGTTAATTGTTGCTGCTGTGTTTGCCTTTTTAAGAGGATACAGTTTCACAAATTTTGTAAAGGCGTCTATTGTGTTATGTGCTGCACTCCCCCGACGGATTTTGGCAACGGTCCATAGAAATCTATGGAGATTAGGTCCCCCGGACCTTCCGGAATAATCGTCTGCATTTCTGCATGGTTCGTTTGGATCGCCACTTTGACCCTTTGACATAGGTCACATTCGGCGATGACTTGCCTCACTCTTTTTGCCATTCGTGGGCAAGTGAAGTCTTCCTTTAGCATAAAAAAACCTTTCGAGCCCCTGGATGTCCATATATTTCGTGGCATTCCTTTATGAGAGGGTTAATTAACTCATCTGGCAGTACGACCTTCCATTTTCCCGTCCCGTCATATTTTTGGAGACATCCCTTATTGTTGCGGTGTTTCTTATTACCTTCTTCTTTGTCACACATTTCCCATATCGCTGCGAGATTGGTTTGTTCCTTTTGAATTTGTCCGATTCGTTGGAATTGCTGCTTGATTTTCTTTGTGGGTTTTCTGGCGAGTACAGCTGTGAGAGCCACCCTCCCCGGTGTGCTCCTGTGATCACTGCTTTCGATCTCAGGTGGCCTGCTCAGTGCGTCCGCTGCTTCATTTCTTTTGCCTGGACAATGCTCCACTTCAAAGTCGTAGTCCTGTATTAGTAAGGCCCATCTTAGCATTCGATCTCCTACAAAACGGCACGTTTTTAAGAACGTTAGTGCCTTGTGATCGGTGATGATTTTTATCCTGGCTCCCAATAAATAGGTTCGGAATTTTTGGAGTGCCTATACGATTGCAAGGAGATCTTTTTCTGTGGTTGTGTAACCGATTTCTGCCCCTTTAAACGTGCGGCTTGCGAAGGAGATGACGCCCATCTCTCCACCCTTGTCCTCTTGGCTCAGGACTGCTCCCACAGCGTAATCACTTGCATCTGTCGTGAGAACGTATTTCTTCTCAGGGTCTGCATGTTTCAGAATGACCGTCTCAATGAAGAGTTGTTTAACTCTTCCAAATGCTTTCTCCTCTTCCTCACCCCACTTCCATTCTTGTCCCTTCTTAAGCAGGTTCAACATCGGTACCGTCTCTTTGGCGTGTCTGCTTGTGAATTTGCTGTAGAAGTTGATCGGCCCTAAAAATCCACGGAGCTGTTTTATATTTTCTGGACGTGGGTGTTCATGGATCGCTTTTATCTTCTCTGGCTACGGTTTTATTCCTGACGTTGTTAATATGTGACCCAGGAATGCTACTTCTTGTTGGAAGAATTTCGACTTTTTGAAATTCAGTGTCATCTTGTTGATGCTGATTCTTTCGAAAAGATGTTGGAGGTGTTGTAGGTGTTGTGCTTCATCTTTTGATAGGCAGAGGAGGTCATCTACGAAGTTGATTACTGACCTTCCCAGATCTTGTAGGACAATGTCGAGTCCTCTTATTAGGCTGGCCGTGCTCGTTTTGAGCCCGAAAGGTGTTACCGTAAATTGATAACACTTACCGTCATGGAGGAATGCGGTGTATGGTCGCGATTCCTCATCCAGAGGAATTTGCCAGAAGCTGCTTGTCAGGTCCAGACTTGACATGACCTTTGCGCCCCCGCATCTCTGGAAAATTTCTTCTGTTGGGGGTGCCGTGTCGTGGTCCTCTATCAGGAATTTGTTCAGTTGTCGGGCGTCTAAGCATAATCTGATTGACCCGTCCTTTTTTATTACTGTTACAAGGGGGTTTATGAAGCGACTTTTTGCCCGCTCGATGACCCCATGCTCCATCATCTTTTGGATTTCTTCCTGTACCTTCTCCCGATATTGGATGGGTACAGGATACGATCGATGCATATACGGCTCTGGGTCTTTTAGCACTAATTTGTGAGTGTAGACTTCCATACGGCCCGGTTTTCAGCTAAAAAAGTGCCTGTAGTTACTGATGAGTCTTTTAAAGCTGTTTCCAACATTAAGTGGCAGATTTGGGCATTCCCTTAATTTCTGGTCGACTTCTTTCTCGGTGAGCTCATTGTCCGTGTCGTTTTCTATCGCCGCTACTCTTATTTGTTGTTTCGTGTAGGGTTTTTCTCGCTGCCAATTCCACCTTCCCTCATCTAATTCGGCGACGATCTCGTTCTGTATGCGGATGACTCCTTGGTTTGCATCTACTTCCACCTGAGGTTCTACCATCCCGTCGATACCTAAAATCGCATTTTTGCTCATTTTCGGTATGATGAGTAACTGCAGTGCTCCTCTGGCTTTGTAGAGCTCTGCGTCGATCATTATTTGTTTCTTTATCCGTCCTGACTTTCCGCCGAATGCCCCGATAGCTTCGGTGCCGGTGACCGGGATAATTGGACAGTTGTCTAATTCGTTTTTGTAACGTTGATAAAAATCCTCGGATATTGCTGATACCTCGCTTCCACTGCCGATGAGAGTCTCTACTGTGATCCCTTCTATCTTCATTGGTAGTGTCGGGCATCGTGGCTGTATCTTCTGTACGAGACTTCCTTTTCCGGGGTCCTCCATGAGAAATTCCCGTGGTCCTTCATATATGCTGCCGGTATATTTTTTTAAATCTGTTTTCTTCTTCGTTGTCTTGTTTTTTACCGGTTGACTTACCTCGGTTGTCAGTTGTTTGACTTGGCTTTTTTGTAATTCCTTTCTTATCTCCTTAATTGTTTCAATTTCCCAGGTTGGTTTCTGGTCGAATTTTGTCTCTTCTCTCGGTTTGCTTTTTTGCCTTTCCAACACCCAAATTTGTTCATTGACATCGGTGATGATCATTCCTAGTCGACATGGAGGGTCGATGGGCTTGCTCTTCTCCTTCTTTTTTTCCTTCTTCTTTTTGTTTCGCTTCATACGGGAGATTGCTTCTTCCATTGCTTCTTGGATTTCTTCGTCTTCCTCTTCTGTTGCGCCTCGTGATGGTTCAATCTCTTTGCTGATTGTCATCGTTTCGGGCGCAACGTCTAGCAGTTTCCCTGGTTCTGTGCTTGTTCTGCTAATTTTCCCTTCTGCATGCTGTCGATTGCTGCTTCCTGTTGCTCTCTCAGGGGCATATTCCTCCCCATTGGTCCCCCGGGATTACCTGGATTCCATGGAGATACAGCCGGGTTAAGGTAAGTCCTGCTATTTTCGTATCCTTGCTGCCACGGCTGTTGCCTCTGGAATGCGGGTGGTGTGGGGTTGAAATTTCTCCCTTCGTTCCCCAATCTTTTTCCCCACTGTTGTGGATTTTGCCAGGACGGTTGTGATCCTTGTCACCGTGGATGCTCAGGTTTTCCTTGCTGGTATGCTCCCTGTGGGTATGGTGCCCCGAATGTCCCGAATCTATTGTTCTTCCACGGGTTGTTTGGTTGCCACTTAGGAATGATGGGTTCCTGTCGACGAGGCATAGATCTTTGGGCATTTAGCGGCCCTGCGCCGTTCATACTTTCCAGTAGTTCCAGGAAGGAATCGATCGTCTTTATTCCGCTGACACGCACCGCCATCCTGATCGATTCGTCAAAATGGTTTGCCAATTTCCGGATGATCATTTCTTCCTCTGGGCCTTGGCTGAGATCCTTGGCATTCCCGAAGATTTGGGTTGCATATTCTGCTCTCGTTGTTCGATGTCCATCCCACCCGTACGCCCCGAATTCCAGGTTTCTGTGAATTTTATCCTGGATTTCTTGACTCCAGTAACGTGCCCGGAATTTTTCCTTGAAGTCTTCAATGTTCCGGACTCTGTCTTCGACAATCATCCACCAATCCTTTGCAGTTCCTTGAAGTGACTGGCTGATGAGATAGTGGAGGTCAGTGTTTCCAGTGATTTTCCAGAATTCTACAAAATCCTTTAAAAATCGGATCGGCCTTTCTCTGCCGTCGCTATTGTATGTAGGCGGTTTTTGTTTGGCAACGTAGGCCTGGCTAACGTTGAGCCCTGTTCCCCATGTAGTGTTGCACAGGGTTGCCGATGTTTGAGCGCGTATGTTTTTTTCGCACTCCGTGATCCGTTTTGAATGGTCTGTGACGACTTCTGCCACTTCCTTTGGTGAATACCGGAGGTTGGATATCGTCCTCCTGATGTCTTCCACTCGGGTGTCAAAATCATCATGTTTCTCTTGACTTTCTTTTCTGATCTGATCCTGGGTTCTTTCGATTATTTTCTGGGCAATTACGAGTTTCCGTTTGGTCCGTTCTTCGATCTTGTTAACTTCGTTGGCTCCTTTTTTATTTGTTTCTTCCTGTAGCTGACGTGACCTCACAACGCATCGATCATCTTGCTGTTTAATCTCCGCTTTGGTGGTGATGCGTTCTATCCTTTGTTCGTTGAGGATTTTATTCATGGCCCTTATGAGGGTATTAGTGAGCTCGCTGTGCTCATTTCCGTTCACATCTAGATCGACGGTGCTTTGACTAATGTAGAATGTTTCTTCATTTGCCCTTTCTTCCTGCCTGGGTCCTATTGCCGATAATCGGCCAATATTTCGTCGATCTCGTTGACGGGCCTTTTCTAATAACCCGTCCGCTGTCGTCGATTCCCAATGGAGAGAGTTTTCGTAGTTTTGCGGTTCCATTTTGTTAAAAAAAAAAAAATAATTACCACCTTTTTATGAGTCTTTCTTTATTATGATCGAGTCCCTGTTCGGGCGCCAAATGTAACGGGTCAGAATATCGTTACAATATATTTATTTGTTCGAGACTCGATCAGGGAATAAATTAATTGAGACTCAGGTATTTTGGTGGTAATTTACAATAAGAAATGGTTTATTCAATTTTATGGATGCGAGACAATGTTATTTAGCGCCGTGTATGAGTGTAATGTGTTGTTTGTATTGTTTTCGTGTAATTCGTCCCTTAACTAAGGCGTCGGTCGATAAAGATTCGCGGAATTACCCGAGTGGTAACGTTCACGAGCGCGGCCGGTATCGATTACCATGCGTCGGTAACCGTAACCCCTTCCCTACCGACGCTCGAGGCGCGATGGATTGCGACGCGGTAGATCGCGGCGCGCTGAATCGTCACGGTCGCTGCCCGCCCTTGTTTACAATGCGGCGTACGCGTGCCTTCTGATGTCGCTCGCCCGAGTCTGTTTTTTTTTGTTTATTTCTTGCCTTTTGTAATTGGATTATAATAATTGGAATATCGGTGTGTTCGCGGATGTGTGTGTGTTTGTGTGTGTGTATGATTTCGCACCTCCTGTTACCTCCTGTCCCTTTATTTTCTCCTGATACTATTTGCCGATTAAACTTTCAATAAATCGCTCCCTTTTGCCACTAATTAATTCTACAATAATTCCTTTTAATTTATTTCGTTTTTCTTGATCCGCGGGTCGGTATTCGCGAGAGGTTCCCTATTTTTACCTAACTAACTATCTTTTTGTATGCTTTTCCCTACTATTCCTCTCGTGCTCCCTCTCCCTTAAACCAATAATCGTGCGAAGTTTTATAAATGAATTATTTCTTTTCTTTTTAGCGCTTCCTCTGATTTGATAATTTTGGCTCCTTTCAGGTTCCTTTTCTTTTCCTTTCCTCTTAAACACTTTCCCTACCCTTAGGGTTAGTAATCATGTCACAGAGTAATCGTCTAAGTCGCGGAATGTCAGAATGCTTTTTGCAAAATAGATGACTCGACTTGTTCTGTCGTTTCGGTTTTCCTCGGTGACACTTTCCTTACCCGTGGGGTTAGTAATCGCGTCACTTCGTACTACTTGATTTTCCAGAGCAAAAAGAGGAGTGTTTTTCCTTCAAAATTCCCGTCCTTATATACCCATCCCGTCCTGTCACCCCGTTTCGGCTTGACGTTGAGTTCTGGGACACCCTGTATATATAATTCCTCTCTCTCTCCACCTTCTCTACCGATACGCCCCTTTGATATGAGTGTTGCAATAAAGATGGAAATTCAATCTACGAAAATTCTATTTAAGGTACTGCAATAGTACATTATCTAAAGTGTCCGAATACTTTGACTGGTAGTGGATATTCGAATATATTAACGCGCACACACACACACACACACACACACACACACACACACACACGCACGCACGCACGCACGCACGCACGCACGCACGCACGCACGCACGCACGCACGCACGCACGCACGCACGCACGCACGCACGCACGCACGCACGCACGCACGCACGCACGCACGCACGCACGCACGCACGCACGCACGCACGCACGCACGCACGCACACACACACACACACACACACACACACACACACACACACACCGAATTTACCAAACGGCGTTTTGACGGGAACAAATTCAGCTTTATTTTGCTTTTCTGAAATATTTTTTATGGTTTTTTTTTCGGCCCGCTACGCACTTTTGTACGTGACTGTTTTTCGGCTTTTTTTCGACCATCGAGAATTGGGCGCATGACTTATGCAAAAAAAATTTGTTACGTTTATCCATGATCAACTTGAACGGGGTAGCAGGCGCTCCCTTTTCGTTTTTTATAAAGTTTCGTACGATTTTTTTCACAATGTTATTTCATGTATTGCTAAAAAAGACTAATTCTAGATAATGCAATGTAACTGAAGAACTAGAGGGTTTAAGAAGAAATGTCGAGGATGAAAAACGTCGCGTAAGCTTATACTGGATAGCGTGGCATTTATTTAAGAATTATCCTGAGATTTTTTCTCAGAGGAAAATTTGTGACGCCCATTAATCCGATAGAATTGGAGTAAGACCGTATATACGAGCATTCTTTTATGAATCGCCTATAAAATAATAATAAATCGATATTGAGCAAATTTGATTGTCTTCGCATATTAATATTGCACTAATAATTTGATAAGGGGACGATGTATTTTTATTAATTGTGTAGTATTTATTCATCATCTGATAATGCATACTTACCTGTACCGTTTTTCGGGCGATAATCAGGGAAAACGTATTATTTTCGTCATCGAACGGGTTACCGATCAGGCCACAATGGAATGATGATGGAGGAGATATCGAATTTGAGCCGAAAGCAGGTTAGGTGGAGTCGAGGCAACGGTTTGAGTTTGAAAGCAGGTTAAAGTGTCCTGTGTTCTGCACGTTTCACTGAAACTGGGGGTCGAAAGAAGGTTTGGGAGGTCTAACAGACGCTACACTGGACGAAGAGGAGGTCCCTTCATGGCACTGAACTCGACAAATGGGGTTTCGTCGGTTCAACGGAGGCTGGCGTCTTATGTATCACAAAAGAAATGGGTCCTGCGAGGGTTCAGAGGAGGCTAAAAATGTTGACTCGGGATATTTGTGAAATTTTTTTCAGGCGATATGAATCAGTATCTACCGAACCATTTATTTTCCTATGTTGATCTTATAGAAAATGGTAACGGCGGGATAATCGAAATAATTTAATTTTGAGCTCTCCTTCCAGGTGACTTATTTGTTCATATAACAGAATGATTTTATCCTTCGGAACTAGAAAAAAATATCCATTTTTTTCAACATAGACTGATGTATAATCATATTTTAATTTACCGTGATTGATTTCCGGCTCAGCTGTGCCTAATTTGTTGAAAAAAAAATTCGATTGGTTAGCCCACTCTAATATGTATTATACATTAGGGTGGCCAACATTTTTTTCCCTCGCTATGGGCTACATGTTTTCCAAAAACATTTCAAAAAATGCACGCGAACCCCCAGGTCCCAATTCCAATTCTAAATCTCTCCTCAAAGCCCTCGAATTTTTCCATTTGATGAATATGGGATTTCTGGCATTCGACGGTTATACTTTTTTTCCATCGCAGTATTGCTTACTGTAGTAGGTATCTCTTGGAAAATTTACAGATTTTTATTAACATAATTATCAGCGATACATCTGAAGAAAAACATTTTTTTCATCTTCAATGCTGAAAAATTCTTGTTTTGAATGTCATTTTACTCCACAATAAGAATATTAATTATATATTAATCGAAAACCATTGGAATCTCATGATCCGAAACACAAGTAGTCAGGGTTTTGAAAATCAAATAGGATAAACATAAAGAACAACATTCATTTTCTATTGAGTTGAAGGATTAATTTAATTTCTTTTGATATAATTAAGCTGAAAATTTTTCATTCTATTTTACATTTGGAAGTTAAATACTTTCATTATCTTTTAATATAGTGAATTTTCGGGCATCTGAAACATTTTTTTTAATTCGGATATAATCTGAACTGTGAGTTGTTTTTGATCCTCGTTTTTTTTTCAAAATCTTATTGTACTCGTCTGTTAATTTTATTGGACTTCCTGTTGCAGCGTTAACAACTCTCAAATTTTTCAGACGCTGCAAGCTTTCATTACACATGTCGTCGTGTGGCCACGGTGGTAGATCAATTTTTAAAAACTCCATTTCAATTTTAATCCTCTCAATTTTTTTGAGTACGATCGAATAGAACAATGTACAAATTACAAAATCCTGTATATTTTATAACGGGTATAAAATCATGTGCGAACTTAACATTTTTTTCGTATGAAAAAGTGATTCACTCATAAAATTAATTACACATCTATTTAGTACGAATATCAATCTGTTAGAAAATATGTTTTTTTTCGATGTACAACTCCTCGAGGCCGACTCTTCGAAACTTCCCGAAACAACTTTTTTCCAATTGGCGTGACAAATAACTTCAACAATTTTCACTCGATTTACTCCAAATTTAAAAATTATGCTCGTAATTGCATTTCGCAGAGAAGTACGCACGAAATTTCTGATTAATCGAAAACTTTTCATTTTATGAGCAGTTTATGAGCAGTTTTAACAAAAATTTTGACTGAAAATTCATTTCTTAAGTTTAATACCTACAGCTTTTGAATAAAACAATATTTTTTAAATTCCGTACGTACTTCTCTAGGTATTCTAATGTAGATTGATGAGAATTTTTGTTTTTTGTTCTAGGCAAAAAATTGTGGATGCTAAATGTCACGCCGCGGAGCACTTAAAAAAAAGATAACAAAAGAAATTATTAGTAGTCGGCCATTTTGTACATCGAAAAAAAATATATATATTTTTTCTAACAGCTTGATATTCATACTAAATACATGTGTAATTAATTTTATGAATGAATCACTTTTTCACGCGTAAAATAATTGTTAAATTCGCACATGATTTTATACCCGTTACTGTGGCCTAAGGCCTTAATAGTAATAGAAGTATCTTAAAAAAATGTAAAGATCAAGGTAAAAAATATACAGACGATATTTGTGATCTGATCTTATTTAATTTCATCGTACACAAAAAAAAAATTCGAGGGGTTTGAAATTGAAATGGAGTTTTAAAAAATGTATCTATCACAGGGGCCACACGATGAAATGTATAATGAAAGCTTGCAGCGTACAAAAAAATTGAGATTTGGTAACGATTCAACAGGAAGAGCAATAAAATTAATACACGGGTACAATAATATATTGACATAAAAGCAACTCATTGTTCAAATTACTTCCGAATTAAGAAAAAATGTTTCAGATGCCCGAAAATCTACTATATTAGAAGATAATAAAAGCATTTAACTTTCAAATGTAAAATATAATCTAAAATTGTCAGCTTAATTATATCAAAAAAATTAAATTAATTATTCAACTCAATAGAAAATGAGTGTTAATTCTTTTTTTGAGTGTGATGAAATAAAATACCGATCAGATCACAAATATCCTGTATACTTTTTACCTTGAAACGTTTAGGGCAATCGTATTCGTCATCAATATTTTCCAGCTCAACCACCATTCGTCGCTTGATTATGTCTGGAACATAAATGATCTTTACATTTTGTTAACGATACTTCTCTTATTATTAATTAATAATGAATGCTTGCATCGTATGAAAAATTTGAGTTTTTAACAATGCAATAGGACGGGCAACAAAATTAATAGACGAGTACAATAATATATTGACAAAAAAAAAACGAGGATCAAAAACAACTTATAGTTCAGATTATATCCGAATTAAGAAAACATGTTCCAGATGCCCGAAAATCCACTATATCAGAAGATAATGAAAGCATTTAACTTCCAAGTGTGAAATATAATGTGAAATTGTCAGCTCAATTATATCAAACAAATAAAATTAATTATTTAAGTCAATAGAAAATGAATGTTATTCTTCACGTTTATCCTGTTTCATTTTTAAAACTCTGACTCTTATATTTCGGATCATGTGATTACAATGTTTTTCGATTCATATATAATTAATATTCTTCTCGTGGAGTAAAATAACATTCAAAACGAGGATTTTTCAGCATTGAAGATGAAAAAAATGTTTTTCTTCAGATGTATCGCTGAAAATTATTTAATGAAAATTTGTATATTTTCCAAGAGACACCTACTACAAAGTTGCACCATTTTTAAAGCAATAGTGCAATGGAAATACAGTATAACCGTAAAATGCCAGAAATCCATATTAACCAAATGGCAAAATTCGAGGGTTTAGAGAAGATATTTAGAATCAGAGTTGGGACCTGAGGGTTTCGCATACAAGTTTAAAAATGTATTTGGAGAAACTTCAACTTATGGAGAGGGCGAAAAACTTTGAGGCACAAATAAGGGTCACCCTAATTCTACATATATACACTGAGCGCACAAATTACAGGATCACTTTTTTTCTACGAAAAATAGCCCTTTTTCAAACGGCTGTAACTCAGTGAAAAATGATCGGAAAAAAAATAAGAAAAGCATTTTGTAGCGTCAACCTTTAATTTTAATAATCTGATTATACAAAAAATGTATCGTCTTTTTTTAATGAAGATATTTGTTGCTAAACAAAACAAAACATAAAATAAAAAAATTTGCTCAAGTTTGACAAGGTGCACGGGGAACGGACATTTTTTTTTCAAAAATCTGTTCCGACCATTCAAAAGCTTGTATCTTCTCCTACAATTTTCTTTTTTACAAACCTCTGTGCGATTTTTTTTCGCCAAATTATCGTAGCTTAATGGAATTAAGCTACGGTAGCTACGTAGCTTAAGCTACGGTAGCTACGTAGCTTAAGCTACGGAAGTTACGTAGCTTAATGGAACACAGCGTTTACTCCGATTGCGAGTAATTTTTGCATTTCGATCCGCCACATTGGATCCGCCATATTTTATTTTTCAATTTCAACCTTAGATTCGTAATGAGCGACCTCGAAAACCCTTGAACACAAAATTTCGTGATTTTCTAATTTTCTGTTTGAAAATCGAGAAATTTCACTCTGCGCTGGTACTTGACAAATCGCGATTTTCGTGAAAATTGACGGATCTCCGATTTTCTCGAAATAAACGGGGTTGCAACCCAAATAAAGAATAAAGGCAGCGATCTGAAATTTGGTGGAGTATTTCTATATACCCTTAACTTTAAAAAAAGCAAACACTTTTGGCGCCCCTGCATTTGTCATAATGTTATTACATGATAAACAAAAAAATGTAAACACGGGCATTTTACATACTCTTAAACAATTAGTTTTATGATGTTGAAAAAAAAATTCAAAAAAATATCCAAAGTAAACAGTTTTGTAGGGGGGAATCCAAGCTTTCCAACGATCAGAGTCTGGATGCTGTGCGATTATTTGGACCAGAGTTATGACAGGTTAAAGTGGAAAAATGCATTTTTTCATTAAGCTGCGATAACTTGGCTAAAAAAATCGCACAGAGGTTTGTGAAAAAGAAAATGTAGAGGAAGGTACATGCTTTTGAATGGTCGGAACAGATTTTTGGAAAAAAAAATCTGTTCTCCGTGCACCTTGTCAAACTTGAGCAAATTTTTTTATTTTATGTTTTGTTTTGTTTAGCAATGAATATCTTTATTAAAACAACACGATACATTTTTTTTTATAATCAGATTATTAAAGTTAAAAGTTGACGCAACAAAATGCTTTTTTTGTTTTTTTTTCGATCATTTTTCACTGAGTTACAGCCGTTTGAAGAAGGGCTATTTTTCGTAGAAAAAAAGAGGTCCTGTAATTTGTGCGCTCAGTGTACATGGGAGGGGGGGTCCGATTTTTTCACGATAGCCTTAGATCCATTCCAAATTGATTAAAAAAACATCCTGCAAAATGTTAGCTCGATATTATGATTTTAACCTGGTTTCCCAAGAAGTGATCAAAGTTGTAAATAGGAAATACGCGTATTTCTTTACTATTCATTATTCGTACTATTTTTCACACAGTACAAATTGATTTAAACATTTGAAATTTGACACATATATTTCTCATAGTATCAGATATTATTGAGTGATACATAAATCTTTTTAATTCACAATTATTGAATTCCCGATCTATATAAATATCAACATTTTACTATTTTATCTCTAAACTTTTATTTTTACTTCACCGTTTTTAATCAGACTATTGAAATATTTATTATCTTAAATATACGTTATATAAACTACAGCACGTCTATTTACGAGGAAATTATGGATTAGTGTATTTCAGGTGACATACGTAAGATGAATAATAAATCATATAAAAGAGTCTAATCACTTTATATTTCTTTCTTTTGCTGAGCCAGAATACTTTAGCCTACGATCGCGAACTACTTGCAAAGAGTACTGCTGTTCTTTTTTTATTTTTGAAAAATCGTCCATCAAAATCTCGCATTAATTTGTCTAATTTTTCAGCACAGTTACTTACAAATTGTAAAGTTTTACTACAATTCAAGGCCATCATGTAACTGTCGTTCTCAGTCCATTTAAGCGTATCAATCGCCAGAAAACCGTTTTTCAAACTAACTCACCAAAAGATGTAATCGATTCAGATGTTACAAAAACATTTATTTTGCTACTTACAAAATGATTTTTATTAGTATTTGCATAACGTGTTATGCTCCGATTTACATCCACGTAATCCATATATTTTGCTTTTACAGTGTTTGATGTAATTTGTTCTTTATTTTGCAATTTGTATTTAAAACTTGTAGTATAAATTGTGGTATAAAACATTATGAAAATAATGATAAAAATCATTTTGTAAATGACGATATAAATTTTCGTGTGACTTCTGAATCGGTTAAATTTTTAGAACGTTTCAGATTGAAAAACGAATTTCTAGCGATTAATTCATCCAAATGGATTGAGAACGAGTTACGTGACTTTGTTTAAACGTGAATTTCATTAAAACTTTACAAGTTGCACATGGCTGTGTTGAAAGAAGAGTCAAATGAATGCGTTTTTTGTAGACGTTGTTCCGAAAATGAAATATAACAGCAACATGATTTGCAAGTAGTTTACGATTATAGGCTAAAATATTTGGATTCAGCAAAAGAGAAAAATATTAAATAATTACACTCTTTTATATGTTTTATTAATTATCTTATGAATTTAACCGGTGCGATGGTCTAGTGGTTAGCGTGGTCGCCACTAAAACCAGCGGACCGGGAGGTCCCGGGTTCGAATCCTAGTCGCATACATTTCGTCGTGAAATGTTTTTCTTCGACATTTCGCAGCGAAATAAGACTAGTTCCACGACTGGGGGGCGAACTTGATGACCGGCTGTATTGGTGTAGGTTTTCCGCAGTTTCCCTATACCCATGACAAAAATGTCATGATGAATATAATACAGAGGGGGAAGTCGGCTGCGGCCGCAATAGGGGGGGGAACAGGGAGAAAGATGAAGAAAAAAAGGAGTAAACAGTAGAGGAAAGAAACGGGCACAATGAGGGGAAAGAATATGTAACAAACGCGAAAAGCGTGTACCTAAGGAAAAAATCAATAAAAAAAAATCTTATGAATTTTACCTGAAACACACTAATAAATAATTTTCTTGCGAATAGACGTGCTATGTTAATTACACTATTGGAATATTTATTATCTTAAAGAGAAGTGATAGAAAGCACACCTTCCTATCACTTCTCTTTAAGATAATACATATTCGAATAGTATAATTAACAAACATTGAGATACAAGGTAATAAAATTTTAGAGATAAATTAGTAAAATGTTAAAATTTATATAGACCGGGAATCCAATAGTTATGAATTTAAAAACGTATATAGTACCCCATTATATCTTACTCTATGAGAAATATATGTGTCAAAATTCAAATTTTTAATTCAATTTTTACTGGGTGGTAAATTTTTACGAATAATAAATAGTAAAAAGTCCACTTATTTCATATTTAAAACTTTTATCGCTCGGGGAGCGAGGTAAAAATAAAAATATCGAGCTAAAATTTTGCAGGAATTTTCAAAATCTATTTGGAACCGCTTAGAGCTATTGTGAAAATTATAATCACTACTTTCTTCATTAACTACATTTAATATTACTGCTTTACTTACCTGGTGCAATTACTTCAGGACCTTCCTCCAAGTCTGCCTCAGCCTCAGCACTTTCTTCCGGAAGTCGCATCAGCGCTTGGCTTACGCGACCTTTCAGCCCTGCAGTCAAGTCGAGAAATTCGGCTGCCGTGATTTCTTCCGAAACGAGCTTGTTCCATGCTAATTAGAAAATTTGATTAGTATCGGGAGTACTTTCGTATTACTATATTTTAATTTTGGTAAGTATAATAGGTACGGAAGTTCAGTTACAGTAGCTCATTGCATTAAATCAAATTAATGTAAGGAACATACCCTTTGTCAATTCTCTCCGCCTGAAGATGGTCGTGTATCGCGAATGTCACCTGGATCGCTTATTGAGTCTCAAGCTTTCCAGGTCGTCTCTGGCGTTGGACGTCAGCTTGATGAGTTGGCCTAGTAATTGTGATACAAAGGCGTTCATATGCCGAACGAGAGACATATTTTTAATTCCTGATCAACATCGTAATTTTCACAGCTTCAAACTTCTTAGTGCCGACCAAATAGAAGACTCACCTATGAACACCCAAGCCGACGGATGTTGCCCCATTTTGGCCTTTAGTACGTTGTTGTACGACTCGATAACGATGTTTGTTCTCCGAGACAACCGGAAAACGCTAAATCCGGTGGGCTTCACTTTTCCCAGCCACTGGCGCTCGTAGTATCTGAAAAAGCTTGCGATCTCTGCAACGGGGCTGGCAGAGCGTTTTTCACAGCGGCATATTCTTCCGGGATCTTTGATGCCGGCAAATCAGCGAGGGCCATTATTTTTTTTTTAAATTGTTGTGCTTCCTCTTCTTGCCTAATTACAGGCGTCAAACAGAGTGCCTTCAGTTTTTTGAGTATAGCCTGAGAAAAGAAAATATATATGCAATAACAAACTCAAACAAATATCTAACGGAATCATATTTGTTGTTAAGAAATTTCACCTACTCGATCATGGTGAACGCTGCAGCCGGCAATAATTGCGCGGGGAAATGCAGTTCGACAGGCGTTCCTTAATGCCTGCTCAAAGTCGGCCATGACCACCGCTATAGCCTGGCCATCAATCACGTTGGTTTTGACGCTGTTCAATACAGCTGTGTAGCTGTCTTCAGTCTTTCTCGCCATCAATATGTATGCGATTGGTATTGCCTACAATAATGTACAGAAATGAGAAAGTTATAGAGGAATAAATATTTACTGTTACCATGAATTCTTACGTGGTCATATTTGATCCCTAGAACCGCTACCAGTTGGTAAACGCCCCGCACTCGAGGCGTCGTTTGGAACGTCCCATCTATGAATATGTGCGTGACGTTCGCAAACTCAGATAATACGTGGGGATCGTGCATCAATAAGTGCACGTTCCCTTCACTATCCGAAATTCTTTTGCTTGTAATTTTTTCCAGATCATGTTCCAATATCCGTCCATTCTCTGGCAGCTCCAACTGAACATCCATCGCCTGCAACTTTTCTGGGCATGGTGGATAGAAGCTTTTCCTCCAGCGCTTCAACGAATTGACAATTTCGTTGAACGGCACCTCGACTTTTATTTCTCTAGAACACCTGTCGCAAAGATGATAGAAATATATAGAGTACCCTGCTACAATTTCGACAGTAAACCATTATTATTGTTATTATTATTGTTCATTATTATTATTTTTTGAGATAAAAGGAGGTAAGGATGTTCAGGACATACCGTGCAAGCCGATAATTATATTCGATTAAGATTTGCTCTGAAAAATAAGTATTACCAACATTAATAGCTAAAAGTTATGAACAAACTATTTAAATAAATAATTATTCGGCAAATTGCTTGGTAATTTTGTATGTTTCTTACACGAACCGAATTTCCCAATTTTACTAAATCAATCAAAATTTCTTCATAAATTTCTTTTTTTTTAATTATGCAAAAGACATTCTGAAATATTAATGAAAAATTGAAGAATGTTTACATTTTTTGTAGACTGGTTTAACATTACCTCTAAGAATTTCCGAAGACACTGAACGAAAAAGTTGCATAAATATAGCCATCATAAAAATTTAAAAACGGAAATTTGAAAATCTACGGACATTCTAAACTCATTAAAAATATTTCACAATATTCGACAATTTCGATTTGTGCAGAGAAAATATTGTTGCTAATAACTATTATTCATAACATTTCAGATGTTGCTAAAAATCTACAGATTTTTGTCTAATCTTAAAGCACAGACACTCTAATCACATACAATTTTCGGTTGGGATAGTACCTCTTGAACATCCTAAAGTAACAAGCGTAATCCTCAATTATTGTAATATTATTCTGTATTTGCATTACACAGAATGCATTTTTTGGCAAAGGTAAAGAAAATGATTATTTTTTCTATACTCACATTGAGGCTACCGTTTCATATACTTGTCTCAGTCTCCAAAAATTCCGCTCCAGTGCACTCTTCAGCGCTTCTTTGAAATCAGCCTTAAGCTGGAGGCTGTCATCGGCAAAACAATTTTCGGAATGGTCCCGCAGTGAATGTATGTCGCCGTTGCGTAATCTTTTGGCTGTGCCGAAACAGAACTTTGTAGAACACCGTAGATAACTGTGAACAAATATACAAAAATATAGCATTTAACGATTTTCAGGTATCCCAAATACACTGGGCAGAACAATTAAAGAATATGAAGAAAATCCAAAACTTTTAGGTGATTTTCAAAAGGCTGTAACTTCGCGTAAAATGGTTGTAGTATAAAAAAAAACATTCAATGCAGCTTCACGTCTATAGTTAGATATCCTAAGCTCAAATATTTTCGGCATTAACCGATTTTGACTAATCATAGAAAAATCAACGGCAAACAATGTTTCAAAATTTTTTTCTTCGAACAGACTTCAATAAATTTGTTTATAATTCACTCAAAATCTTTTTTAGCTTGATCTTTGCCTTCAATTTGAGTTGTTTTTAAAGTTCTGTACCATGATTTTTCGCTAAGTTATCGTTGTTCAAAGCGAAAATGACACTTTTGACTTCGATGATTATCTTCTCTGGAACTGATAATCGTACAGAAAATGCAAGGATTGTTTTGGAAACTTCAAAGTGCTTTTACCTGTTTCTGATCACAACATTTTTGTCATTGTAAGGGAATTGATTTAAGAGAGGGTAAAAATGGTGTATATTTGATTTTTCACTTTTCTGCCACGTAACCCCAAGTGAAGTGATATGTTTTTGTAACGTCGCGAGCAAAGCGCATAAAAATATTACGTTTTCTCTCTCCTACTTTGTTGAAATCCGGCGAGAACGCTTGCCTGAGCGATTTCCCATGGAAATCGTGAATAACCATTAAACGAATATGGCATTCACATTTTTCGACACATTCTCGTATCTTCTTAAACCTAGACATACCACAGCTGCAATGTAACCTATCGATAATAAGCGAGCGTCGGGCGTCCTTTCGTACGACCCTCCTTACCCACTCGAATTCAACGAGAACATAGTTTTAGGCACGCTTTCTCGGAAAAGTCGTAAAACAAAAAAATATCATACTGCAAGCCAGATAACCCAGAGTTCACCCGCCGGCGAAGGCATAGCGTAGCTCCGATTCTTAAATCCGTGTGGGAACCAAGGATAGATGAAGACCGCCGGAAAAGTCCACTCGACTCGGTCATAAAACCGGGCCGCGACGAAAATGAAATGCACATGGAAGGGCTATGAGGCGCATAGCAGCTGCACTATCGCGGGGCGACTCGGCGCCGGGCCCTAGACTTTAGATAAACAAACACGATCCCATGCGCTTTTTCCACGAAAACTCGCTCGGAATAGCTTCATTCCGATTGGTCTATTTGTAATTAATTTCATGCGCCCAGACTCCAAGATACAAAGAACTGCCTCCCACGTCGACCGCTCCGATTGGTTAAAAGAGAGTCAAAAACGAAAACCCCCTTTTTTCTCCTAGTCCACCCAAGGGAAATCTGGAGCAGGAAGGTCCAGAGGATTAAAGAAAAATCAGTTCAACTTCATCATCCGAACCAGAAAGATCTCTTCTATCGGCTCCAACCTTGTATCGCGATTCGTACCTCTGTTCCGCGTTTAACAATCCAACTCTGTTTTTCGATCATCCATTTGCATATCTATTTACTTCGAAAAGTATTATTGTGAATCTTCTCCGCGTTCTTCACACTCACGAAAGTGACCCTCTGACCCATCTGCGGCACCATTGTAAACACAGCGTGCGTGCGGCCCATCGACCGACATTGTACAAGCGAGCGTAACAGGCCGAGAGCGAAGGCCCTTCCACCCAAGTCCGAAGGACCGTCATTCAGCAAACGTAAGCTAACTGCACCATTTTTTTGTATCATTTTCTTAATCCGCCGAACTGTACTCTTCCCATGTTTCCGACCGGCCCAGTGGACGGCAATAGGTAATAAACGAAAATTTGTAAACGGTAACTACATCTATCGCAATCACTCATATAACTCTTGACCATCTAGGCACTCGAGACCTAGAACACCCGTTCCACACATTCTCCTTTTACCCTCATCCCGTGCTATTGCGCTTGGCGTAGGCAAGAAAGAGGGAAACGAAAGTTTTATGCTCTCATCCCTTCCGGATGTTACATATTAATTTTTGAGGGCTCGTCCGGGATTATAAAAAGGAAATGTGTTAATTAATCCAATGTCTGACGACGAATCAACTAGCTCATTAAATCTAAACATTACTGAAGATCCAGCTGAACAATCAGGATCAGCTGAGAAGTTCCAACGTAGAATTATTGCCTGGTCTCGAATCTATTCCAAAAAGATCAATAAAAACATTAAACTTGCCTCGTAAAACCGAGATAAAAAAACACAGTAACGATGACGACGTTAGGAACAAATCAGTTAATCTCCCTTAAAGATGCAATAAGTTGCGTTCCCGAATTCGATGGGAAAAATATCCCTTTGTCAGAATTTATCACCGGATGCGAAGATGCAAAAGATATGCTTCCTCCCGAAGCTGAAAAATATTTAGCCAAATTAGCTAGAAACAAATTAAAAGATCAAGCTAGAGAAGCGATACATGGGACAAAATTCGAAACGATAGAAGAGCTCACAAAATTCCTTAAAAAAATATATACACCAAACAAATCCGAAATGCAATGGTTAGGAGAACTCGGTACAATTTTTCAGACGTACAACGAAAGTGTCGTAGATTTCATTTCAAAAATTAAAAAAAAGGCAACAGAGATACTTGAGGCGCGAAAATTAGTTAACAATGGCACAGACGATCCCACTTTCAAGACCATGGTGAGCGATTATTGCCTAACGTGTTTTAAACGGGGTTTAAAAGGGGAAATTGAACAACGACTCCCCCAGTGCCCGACGACGCGATGGAACACGCGATAAAAATTGAACACGAGGTTAATGCGCGGAAAGAATTGCAAACAAATACCGCTAAACTCGAAAAACCCGTTCCAACACAAGCAGTTAAATTATGCAATATTTGCAAAAAGGACAATCATTCAACCGAAGCTTGTCGATTCAGGTCCCTCAATTGCCAGATCTGCAAAAATCAAGGCCATAGCGCCAATGAATGCCGAAAAGTATCAAATGAGCAAAGCTCTGTCTCTTGCCAAATCTGTAAAAAACCCGGTCACACCGCAGATCGGTGTTATGCCAATCAGAATTCCCGCTCCATAAATTGCCAATTGTGCAAAAATCCAGGACACACGGCCGATAAATGCAATTCGCAAGGCAGGTTCACAAACTTTGCAGCAGACTGGCGACGTCAGTCGGCCGGTCCTCAATGCCAAATTTGCAAAAAAATCGGGCATACCGCTGATAAATGTTTCCAATCAAAAACCGAGCCGCCTAACCGCAACTCGAACGTTTGTCGGTACTGTAAAAGGGTAGGGCACGTTATCGAAAATTGTCGTACCCGCGAATTTAATAACTCGCGAAATCAGCCGGGAAACGGCTTGAACACCCCTCGGGCGGACGCGCCGAGAGGTTCTCCGATCCCAAAGCGTCCGGTGACCGCGGTCGTAACGATCCCACCGAACGAACCTATCCTACACATTAAATGCAGAAAATTTCGACAAATGACCCTCGGTGTGTATCGGAGCACTACCGGAAGTAGGTAAAATATCGGTACTGTTAGACAGTGGCGCTATCCCAAATTTGATTAAAAAAAATACATAAAAAATTTGGCTGGTATCGACGAACAAGATATCATTAGATTAAAGGGAATATCCGAGCCACCAGTTTTTGCATTGGGAAGTGTAATGCTGCGTGTATTCGGATTCGAGACCTTATTCCATATTATACCCGATGAGGTAGGAATCCCTCACCCCGGTTTATTGGGGACCCGTTACTTTTATCAAACGAAATCCAAAATAAATTTCGAGACAGAGTGTTTCGAATGTGGAAATAAGGCAGTGCCCTTCGAAAAAACGAACGAACCCGACGAGGTAATTGAAATCCCCGCGCGTTCGGAAGCGGCCTTCCACGTGAAAGTCGAAAACTGCATGTTAAAGGAAGGGTATATCCCGCCTTTAAAAATCCGCCAGGGTGTTTACGCCGGCGACTGCCTGGTAACAAACACCCACGGAAAGGCCCATTTGAAGGTCTTTAATACCACAAATGATGCCGTAAGACTGCGCGTGCCAGTCATAAAACTACAGGAATTCGACATTGTCGAAGACCTGATGAAAATCGAATCAAATCCAGATTGCATGACAATCTCCAGTTCCAATCCTATTTCTCGCGATGCTATTCCAATTTCTCGCGATTCTAATCCTAATTCGGACGTAGATTGCATGACAACTACGCCGGTCCAAAGCCCAGTAGTGGCCAATCCAAAAACATCGACAAAAAACGTCGAAATAGAACTTTGTCAACGCTCCAGCGAGAGCGAAGACGAAGAAAAACCAAATAAAAACCAAAAATCAAAAACAAACAAAAACAAAATCCGGTTGCACGACAACCTCCAGTTCTAGTTCCATCCCTCGTGATCCTTCTATTCCAGGCGTAGATTGCAAGACAATCACGTCAATCCAGAGCCCAATAGAGGCCAATCCAAAAATTTCGACGGAAAACGTCGAAATAAAACCTTGTCTTTGCTCTAATGAAAGCGATGGCCAGGGAAAATCAAATAAAAAATTCCGTAGCGAGGAAAGAACAAGAACAAAATCCAATAAAAAATCAAAGAACGATCAAAATAAAAAACCAAAATCAAACAAAGACGAAAACGCGAAAAGCAAAAAACCAACATCAATCAAAAAATTAAACAAACAGAAACACGAAAAATCGACAACGAATCAAAATAAAAATCAAAACCAAAATAAAAACCTAAATGTAAAAACAATTTTAGAAACAAACGTAAATTGCGTTCCCACCTCTGAGTCAACATCGCGTATAATCGAAAAAAATCCGAAGCGTCCAGAAATAATCAAGAATCTCTTACGTCTAGATCACTTGGGAGACGAAGAATTAAAACATGTCGAAGAAATTATCGAAACGTATTCATATCGGTTCCATTTAAAAAACGAAGTACTGGGAGCTACCCACGTACTCAAACATAAAATTCCTACAGTCGACGACCTCCCAATCAACACCAAACAGTATAGATTCCCACAAGCCCTTAAAGGCGAAGTCCAGCGTCAGGTAGATGAGCTGCTAGAATCAAATATCATAAACCACTCGGAATCCCCAAATAACAGTCCTGTTTGGATTCGAGCCCTTAACGAGAAAACAATCGGCGATTCTTACCCTTTACCGAATATCACTGACATTCTGGACCAATTAGGACACGCAACCTATTTCTCCGTATTCGATTTAGCATCCGGTTTTCATCAAATCGAGATGAACCTCGAAGATAAGCCAAAGACAGCCTTCTCCACGCCATACGGGCACTATGAATTCACCCGAATGCCTTTCGGGCTCAAAAATGCTCCGGCGACTTTCCAACGCTTAATGGATGTTGTGCTCAGCGGACTCCAAGGAGTATCCCTCTTTGTTTATCTTGACGATATCGTAGTTTACGCAAAAGATTTAGAAGAACACGGTGACAAAATTCACAAATTAATGGAACGATTGCGTAAGGCTAACCTCAAATTACAACCGGATAAATGCGAATTTCTCAGGCCAGAAGTAAATTACCTCAGCCACATAATTGGAAAAGATGGATTAAAACCAGACCCAAACAAATTGTCAGCAGTAAAGGAATTTCCTATTCCAAAAAACGTTAAAAATATTCGCCAATTCTTGGGCTTAACAGGATATTATCGCAGGTTCATTAAGGACTTCTCAAAAATTGCAAAGCCTCTAACCCATCTCTTAGAGGACAAAACCGACTTTGAATGGACGAACGAAACGCAAACAGCATTCGAAATTCTTAAAAATAAATTATGCGAAGCCCCTATCCTCCAGTACCCCGACTTCGATAAACCATTTATTATTACGACAGACGCTTCCGGGTACGCCTTGGGCGTAGTCCTATCACAGGGAGAAATAGGAAAAGACAAACCCATAGCGTACACATCGTGCGTATTACGCGGCGCAGCCCTTCGGTACGATACGTACGAGAAGGAAGCCATGGCAATCGTCCACGGCGTGAAGGCCTTCCGTCTTTATATCTATGGTAGAAGGTTCATGCTCGTTACCGATCATAAGCCCTTGGTTTGGTTCAGAACCGCTAAAGACGCTAACGCGCGTGTACTCCAATGGCGACTCAAACTTTCCGAATACGACTACGATGTCGTCTACAAACCCGGCCCACTTAACTCAAACGCCGACGCCTTATCCCGAAACCCGATAGAAAAATTGGAAGATGTCAAAACTATACCCAATTGTCAACAGGAACAAATCGAAAATTCAAAAATCACGTTACAAGATTTTGCATGTCAATTAGAAGAGACTAGTGATAGTGATGAGGAAAACGAAAATCCCACAACTTTCACAACTCAAGCTGAAGTCCATCCCATTCCCTGTGAAGAAAATATAAATGTTGTCACTCGCTCACGAGCAAAAAACGATACATCCTCGGAATTAGGAAAACCGTCACAACGAAAAGACGAAACACCTGGCGACAACGCTATGACCAGGGTCGATGCACCTACCACCGAATGGGTAGACGTGCACCCCGAACCCCGACACCTTGCGCGCCGCACTTGTAAACCCATAAACTACGAGGAGAGTAGCGACGAAGAAACAGAGGCCGAGATATTCGAGCCTACGCGTGCCCGACGACCCAGAGAGGCCGTTCACCCCAAAACAGCTGAGGGCCCTAGCCAGCACAAGGCACGTCCTATCCCTTATTCCAAAAAATCCGCCGATCCTAACTCCGACGATTCGACAGATTCAGATACCAGTTCTCATGATCCATTAACTTCCGAAGACGAAGATCCTCCTACAGAAGAACCCACAATGTCCAAATTTAAATTCGCCAATTGCATTTATACGAAAGAACTATTCCATTTCCGTAATGACAATTTAGTCTATTTCATCGACTCACAAGGAAAACCATGTGACACTGGAGCGCGAAAATTATCGGAATCAAACAAGCTTCCCCTCTGGAAATATTTATCAGTAGGCCAAACCTATAGTAAAAAGGTCGGCAAAAAATATCATGTTTGAGACACCTTTGTGTCCTCCCGATAGGAGGACACAAAGGTGTCTCAAAAACGTACAACAGAATTAAACAGGAATATTTCTGGGAAGATCTAAAAACTGACATTCAAAGGAGAGTGCAACAATGTCTCGAATGTCAATTAAAGAAATTAGTCAGAGTCAAAACCAAGCAACCGATGATAATTACCGACACGCCAGGTACAGTTTTCGAAAAAATATCGATGGATATAGTAGGTCCAATGCAACGTACTTCCAATCAAAACGAGTACATTCTCACAATCCAAGACCATTTATCAAAATATTGTGTTGCAATCCCGCTATCAAATGCACTTGCGGCAACAGTCGCTGATGCATTCATACAAAGATTCATATGTGTTTTCGGCGCACCCAAGGCATTACTGACAGATCAGGGGAGTAACTTCCTAAGCGGTCTAATGAAAATAATCGCGAAACGCTTCCGCATAAAGCGATACCGAACTACAGCATTTCACCCCCAGTCCAATGGATCCCTTGAAAGGTCTCACCATGTGCTAGCCGAATTCTTGAAACAGTATACCGATAAAGATAACGAATGGGATCAATGGTTGGAACTAGCTATGCTTTCATACAACACCAGTGTTCACGAAAGCACAAGACATACTCCTTATGAGGTAGTCTTTGGAAAACTAGCAAGAGTCCCGTCGAGTGAACCTCTTCGCGAATCAGACCAGCTACCCACTTATCGCGGATATTTAATTGAATTAATCACGAGAATAAACGGAATTCGAAATCTCGCTTACGAAAATCTAGTTTCCTCCAAACATCGTTCAAAAAAATATTATGATAAAAATGCCAATCCTAAAAGTTTTAAGGTAGGAGACTACGTCTACCTCCAAAAGGGACCGAGACCTGGTAAACTCGGAGAACATTATACTGGACCACATAAGGTCTTAGAAAAACTGGACAAGGGTAACGTAAAAATCCAATATAATAACAAAACACGAATAGTGCATGAAAACAGATTGCGATACTCACATATTAACACTGAAACCAAAAACAAAAAGAAGAACAAACCACCAAGAGTCGACGAACCCGATTTCAATCCTAATTAAATAAATAACCACAATAATTACACTGTTTTTTCAGATGGCTGTTATCGAACTATTCAGAAACATCAAGGGGTATCACTTTTATGTAATCCCAAAAACAACTTCGAAATTCCAAAAACAAATTCAAATTTCCAAAAACAACAACGCTGTCTATTAAGAATTATCTAACAACAATTTAAAAGATATCCGCCCAATGTTAACACTACATTTATATCTGATGAGCGACACATCCAGAAACAAATTTAAACGCTATATACTTATTCAATAATGTAACCGAGAATGTTAAATTCTTCAAAATAGTTTATCTCCTGCGATACAAGCACTAGACGAATTTATATGTATAAGGAGTACAACTTTGCAGTGACCGTTTTTTTCAAAAGTTTAAGGCTTTATGATAAAAAAGTGGCTACATATTTTTTAATCAAAGTACTGCCCGTCGCTAGCTACGACCTCGGCCCATCTTTCAGGTAGCATTGGAATCCCGCGTCGATAAAAGTCTTGGTCCTTGGAGGCAATCCAGGAATCAACCCAATTTTTGACTTCTTCGTAAGTAGCGAAGTGCTGGTCAGCCAAATCGTGTGCCATTGACCGGAACAAGTGATAGTCGGAAGGGGCAATGTCTGGAGAGTACGGCGGGTGGGATAAAACCTCCCATTTCAGCGTTTCCAAGTACTTTTTCACGACATTTGCAACATGGGGTCGGGCATTGTCAAGCTGCAGTATCACCTTGTCATGTCTTTCGTTGAATTGTGGCCGTTTCTCTTTAAGTGCCTTACTCAAGCGCATCAACTGACGTCGGTAGAGTTCCCCTGTGATGGTTTCGGATGGTTTGAGCAGCTCATAGTACACAACGCCCAGCTGTCAGCGCGTCTTCAAAAACTTTCTGCCTTCCGCCACCATGCTTGTTCTCGACCTCAAAATCTCCACTTTTGAAGCGTTGAAACCACCGCCGACACGTTTTCTCACTAATAGAATTCTCCCCGTAAGCATCTACAAGCAAACGGTGGGCCTCAGCCGCAGATTTCTTGATGTTGAAGAAGTAAATCATAACCTCCCGCAAATGCTGAGAATTCGGTTCGTAGGTTGCCATGTTTGAGTGCCTATAACTTTATAATGCATACACGTATCCGTTAGCTTTTTTAAATTGTTTACATTGGCAGAGCCTCTAGTTTAAAATGCCACTTTTTTATTGAGCTAGGGCCACTACTTCGGCCGCAGTGGCTCTCTAAGTAAAACGGTCACTGCAAAGTTGTACTCCTAATAGTTTAATGAAAGCTCCAAGCCATATGGCGGTACTAGTTAGCGAAGTATTACATGTTATTAAATGTATACCAATAGAAGTAAACCTGATCAGGTTAAAAGAATGTTAAAAGAATGTCAAAAGAATGTTGAAAGAAGATCAAAATAATGCTAAAGGAATGTTAAAAGTATGTCAAAAGAAGGTTAAAAGAATGTTAAAAGAAGTTTAAAAGAATGCTAAGAGAATGTTAAAAGAATTCTACGATCAATTATCTGTCACTCGTGGGAACGAAAAATATCTCCTTACCCCTCGAACTCATAAATTACCAAAAGAAAAACTCAAACAACCTGTAATTCCTTCCCCCATATCACCTTTACGGAGACATCGGGTACAAATTCATACCTGCTCCTGTCAAAGCCATACTACCTGCAAGCATGAAGCCGACGACGAAGTCTACTTGGCGATACACCAACCCAGAACTACTATGTGGGATCTATTTCGCAGAAGACATCGACAACGTACGAAAACACATCATGTTTCCTGTAAAGTAGGCCGCTGCCATAAACAATATGGCACGGGGCATCGGTAGTCAAAACACCGTCAACCAAGCGGACTCCATCTGGAATCGCACTTGGAAAAAATTCTTTGAATTCGGTACAGCAAACGCTGGTGTCACCCGAATGTTACCCATCGTTCGATCGAGTACGCTTCTCACAGATACGGTGATCCATACGTACAGCCTATACACTGTCTACGGCTGGTCGGTCTACCTCATCGGTGCAGTATGGGACTCGGTTACGCACCTCCTGATGCACCTGGCTAAATGACCTATGAAGAAAACGTCAACCGTGGAACTGGTCAAGAACTTTATAAACTCGTCACAGCTCCTTCCGTCGAACCAAAAGATCAAGTCAAGACCAACGCTGCAACACATGATCTCTACATTAACATCTCCGATCGTTCAAGGTACGATCAACGTCCTAAAACACGTTCCTTTCCTTTGAGTTCGCACGAGAAGACATTCGAGTATCAAAACGACCATTTTAGTCATGCCTAAAAACGTTTTTCTCTATCCTCATTACTATTGTTCTTTTAACCTTGTCAAGTAAGATAAGTTGAAATGAGTAAATATCTATTCGTAAAAAAAGAAAGAAGAAAACGCGTAACTATACATCTTACAGTGATGTAAAAAAAACATATATACATAATTAAAAAAAAAGGGAAACAAAAAATCTCGTACGAAAATCTTTTTAAAAAGAAACACGCTTTCTTATAAGATGATAATGAAATTCATGCGTACCTCCTAAGCGCAAGATAACTATAAGTCACACCGTCATAATAGATACCAATCCTCGAATATATTCAAGTCACATTGTAAGCCGACCAATGACAATGCCAATTCATACTATCGTGCTAGCATACTTTTTGATCACCACCCTCAATAACTGATCGAGCGAGACGCTCAATCCTAAAGGGGGGAGGTGTAACGTCGCGAGCAAAGCGCATAAAAATATTACGTTTTCTCTCTCCTACTTTGTTGAAATCCGGCGAGAACGCTGGCCTGAGCGATTTCCCATGGAAATCGTGAATAACTATTAAACGAATATGGCATTCACATTTTTCGACACATTCTCGTAACTTCTTAAGCTTAGACATACCACAGCTGCAATGTAACCTATCGATAATAAGCGAGCGTCGGGCGTACTTTCGTACGACCCTCCTTACCCACTCGAATTCAACGAGAACATAGTTTTAGGCACGCTTTCTCGGAAAAGTCGTAAAACAAAAAAAAATCATACTGCAAGCCAGATAACCCAGAGTTCACCCGCCGGCGAAGGCATAGCGTAGCTCCGATTCTTAAATCCGTGTGGGAACCAACGATAGATGAAGACCGCTGGAAAAGTCCACTCGACTCGGTCATAAAACCGGGCCGCGACGAAAATGAAATGCACATGGAAGGGCTATGAGGCGCATAGCAGCTGCACTATCGCGGGGCGACTCGGCGCCGGGCCCTAGACTTTAGATAAACAAACACGATCCCATGCGCTTTTTCCACGAAAACTCGCTCGGAATAGCTTCATTCCGATTGGTCTATTTGTAATTAATTTCATGCGCCCAGACTCCAAGATACAAAGAACTGCCTCCCACGTCGACCGCTCCGATTGGTTAAAAGAGAGTCAAAAACGAAAACCCCCTTTTTTCTCCTAGTCCACCCAAGGGAAATCTGGAGCAGGAAGGTCCAGAGGATTAAAGAAAAATCAGTTCAACTTCATCATCCGAACCAGAAAGATCTCTTCTATCGGCTCCAACCTTGTATCGCGATTCGTACCTCTGTTCCGCGTTTAACAATCCAACTCTGTTTTTCGATCATCCATTTGCATATCTATTTACTTCGAAAAGTATTATTGTGAATCTTCTCCGCGCTCTTCACACTCACGAAAGTGACCCTCTGACCCATCTGCGGCACCATTGTAAACACAGCGTGCGTGCGGCCCATCGACCGACATTGTACAAGCGAGCGTAACAGGCCGAGAGCGAAGGCCCTTCCACCCAAGTCCGAAGGACCGTCATTCAGCAAACGTAAGCTAACTGCACCATTTTTTTGTATCATTTTCTTAATCCGCCGAACTGTACTCTTCCCATGTTTCCGACCGGCCCAGTGGACGGCACTAGGTAATAAACGAAAATTTGTAAACGATAACTACATCTGTCGCAATCACTCATATAACTCTTGACCATCGAGGCACTCGAGACCTAGAACACCCGTTCCACACATTCTCCTTTTACCCTCATCCCGTGCTATTGCACTTGGCGTAGGCAAGAAAGAGGGAAACGAAAGTTTTATGCTCTCATCCCTTCCGGATGTGACATTTTTTCAAACATAAATATTATTAGCAGCGATAATTCATGACCAATTAGGGTGATTATTGCAGTTTAAGAACTTTTCCGAAAAACAACGGCAAACATTGTTTTTTCCATGAACCTCTTTAATTGGTCGCGACTAATAATATTTCGTCGGGGAGGTTAACATCTCCCAATGATTCCATAAGATATGGGGTTTTGAAGTTTGTCGAAACGAGGGACAAAATAGCACAATTAGGGACATTTCAACACCTATATTAAGAGTGGGGAGTTTTATCGACAAGAAAATCACAGTAATTTTGCTTCGAAAAAAATCTTCTGCAATACTGCCATACTGCTCTTTCAACGTTAGTCGAGTTTGAAACTTCGAAACGACAACATCTCTGCTCTCGTGATCGTTACAATGGATAAAAAGTCCTCGCAACAAAATTCATCATGGAGACGTCCAGGTTCGAGAGCCAAAAAGCGAAAATTCCAAGGAGGGCTTCCACACGACCATGAGGCAAATACGAGTTGTGCTAGTGCGTCTGCAGATAAATTTGCAAAAATCGGACGTTACAAGTTTCGATGTACACGTCGATTCAACGGCAGGATACAGTATTATTCAGTTTTTTCTTGCTTTTTACTACGTTACAACAGTATATGAGTTTTAACACTTCGTCTGTAAACCGGGGTCGTTCGTGTCCGGGCGAAAACGACACCGGTTTGTACCTTTAAGGGGGGGGAGGGCGGGCGCTCCCCACTATCCCTAAAAAAAGTTGTGTAGGACAGGTAATTTCATGACCCTTTTTTTTATATTTCGAATCAGTGGGTCTTCAATATGCTTACTGAATTTTTTGGAATTTTTTGTACAGTAAACAAATGGAGCAGCGGTCAGACGTCGCGGTGACGCGCGTACTGCGTAACCGCGCGCCGGTTCAGTATGTGTTTGGAGGGGAAAATAGCGATGAGGAGCCCGACCTTCTTGAGACCGCGGACAAAATGCCTGACGAAGAAAACGTCGATGATTTGGAATCGTCGAGCGCCAGTGAAGCTGAGAACGAGAGGACAGACGAAGAGCAAGGCCGACGCCGTAAATTCGTGTACGGAAAAAACAAGTATAAATGGTGTCTCAACCCTCCGGAAATTCGAAGCCGCAGGTCAGGTATAACGGTTATTCTACCTAGAGATATGGGTCCAGTGCTCTCTTCACGTACACCTCTCGAATTTTGGAGCGCGTTATTTACCGAGGATATTTTTGGAATAATTTTTAAATACACGAATGCCGAAATCGAACGATATGTAGCAGAGAGGGGGAACGCTGATAATGTGTCGTTTCGAACGGTCACTTTGACCGAATTGAAGGCATTCCTCGGCCTTTTATACTTTTGTGGCGTGCAAAACAATAACGAAGTCAATCTGGCTGAGTTATGGTCTAGCGAGTTCGGGTCAACACTCTGCAAGGTGACGATGTCACAACGTCGATTCGACTTTATTAGTTGTCGTCTTCGTTTCGATGACAAAGCTACCCGTGCCGCGAGACGCGCCACAGACGTTCTCGCACCGATTCGCGAAATTTGGGATATCTTTATAAAGAATTGTCAAAAAAATTATAATCCGAGCGAGTTCTTGACTATCGATGAACAGTTATTGGCATTTCGCGGTCGTTTCTCAGCGCGCGTTTATATAAAATCCAAACCGGCGAAGTATGGAATAAAAATAATAACCATGAACGATGCGAAAACTTTTTATATGTGCAATGCTATCCCGTATACTGGAACAGTGTCAAGACAGGAAGGTGACATGGTACCTTCTTTCTACGTGCGTAAATTGTGTGAGCCAATTTACAACCCAAACAGAACGATAACGTGCGATAATTGGTTCACCTCAATTGAAATTTTCAATAAGATGAAGCAAGAATTCAATCTATCGATGGTAGGCACGATCCGAAAGAACAAAACTCAGATTCCAGATACTTTCAAAAAAAAAAAATGCTACCATTGGCAAGACAAAGTACGGGTACGACGGTCAGAACATTCTCGTTTCGTATTGCCCAAAAGTAAACAAAGTTGTTTTGCTTTTGTCATCCAGGCATAAAACCGGAAGACAAGGGCAAAACACCGATAAACCTGAAATAATTGAGTTCTACAACCAAACGAAATGTGGAACGGATATTTTCGACCCATTATGCGGGAATTATGCGGGCGCCCGTATAACAAACCGCTGGCCCATGCGCTTTTTTTGGGCATGTTGGACCAGGCCGCCGTAAATTCCAACATTCTGTACAATTTCTTGCCGCAAAACGAACTGCAAAATCGCCGAGAATTCCTAAAAAAATCTCGCGCTATCACTGATAAAACCGCATTTGCAAGAGCGCATAAATCAACCCGGGTTGCACCGTTCTTTAACTACCGCGGTCGGAGAGGTCTTATCGGCGGGCGAGGTCAGAGCAAGACCACCGGTAGGATCCGACAAACTGCAAAAAAGAAAGCGGTGCTGTTATTGTAATCATGAAAGCGATCGCAAGACGCAGTATTGCTGTGTAAAGTGTAGGAAACCCGTTTGCGAAAACCATCGCCTCGTGTGCTGTGCACACTGTTTGGAATAATCCGCTCATGCGCCGCCATTTTTTTTCCAAATAGTTGTAAGATAGTTGTAAGATCATTGTAAAAGGTTGTGAAAACAAAAAAAAAACGTATTTTTGCTAATAAAATGCATGAAAAGCAATGCATCGTACATGATTTATTGCCTGTTTTCACGTCAAAAACTTAAGTAATCAGCTTTAAACAAACGGAATAACATATTTTTTTCCTTAAAGCTACACTATTCCCCTTTAATTTGCTTTTTTTTGCGCTATCTTCATTTCTCTCTGAGTTGCATTTTTTTCGGAATTGAAATTTTTTTCCCGATTCATTCATTTGTTCAACAAAAAATATATGCACCAATTAAATTAACGGGAATTTTACGATTGATCCTTCATAATAAATGTTTGGAACAATAGCATGAATTTTTTCAGAATTTGTTGAATGCATTAAGGGGGTGAAAAAACGGCAGGACGCGAAAGGCCCCCGTTTACAGACGGAGTGTGCCGAAAATACCATTACAGACGAAGTGTTAATAACTGCGTGTGGGCAATGTAACCTAAACACATTTTCAGTGGAAACAAATGGTTGAAATTGCTTGCCATACAGCTGCTTTCATTTTCAACAAAGGTTTACAACCGGTTTTGAAGATTTTGGAGGTGATGGGCGTCAAACTCGGTCTGATCGCTGCACTGTACGTTGCTAAACGTGATTGTGAACGTGTACGTGGAGCGAACGGCCGCAGCTCCGGTCCCTCAAAAGAAGCTAGAACAAAGCAGAAACGCTATTTTAGATGAAAATCAACACTATGAAGAAGTAGAAGGCCTCTATGGTAGAGGCATTGTTGATCAAGCACAAGTAAGATTTTTAAAAGATTTTTCATTTAACAAAAATTCAAACGCGTTTGTCTCGAAACAACGTTTTTCAACGGCTTGTTGATAACATTTTCTAAACTACTGGACCGATCCTTATGAAATTTTAACCACATATTCTTTACAACTATAGCTATAGCACACATCAAGGATTTTAAAAAATTTTAATATTTACTATTTTTTTGCCAAAATTAGCGAAAAAACCAAGTTTTTCGAAAAATGTCCTCCATTTTGTTATTTTTGCATGTGTAAAAAATTGTATGATATGCGCTATAACCATTAACATTCCAAATCTCAAACCGTTAGATATTTTTGTTTCTGATGATCCATGTCCGAGATTTCATCAACAGCGTAGACGTACACTTTTGTTTGGACATTTTTTTAACTACCATTTTCGTCTATAAATAGTGACTTAGATGACTAATATTTTTTAAAATGTATTTCGAAAGTGTATTTATTTTAAGTGGAACAATTTTTATATCAATATCTATAATATAAACCTATCAAAAAAATTAATGAAAATAGCCTTTTTAGCGTCCAAAGTAAGAAGACGCCTTAATTCCCTGGTGGGTGCTAAGTAATATTCACTTTACGCAGCTACGAAATCCTATTTGTTGATCGCTATAACTATAATAACGATCACGATAATGTTGATAATAACAACGATAATAATAATAATAATGATAATTATCGTGACAAGAGTAGTGCTCGTAATTACGAAGCCATATAATCATACTAGTCATCTAAACAATAAATAATCCGAGTAAAAATATGAATAACAATACCATCCAATTAATTGATTAATATTAACCTACTGTTATACACGGCTACTGGTTATTGGTAACAATCCCGTGAAAGGTTTGCCGGACATGTTTTCCGCTATCAAATATCCCTCTAATGTGTCACGGTCCCACACGACTCCTATTCCCAAACCCAGTCTCACGCCCTCATATCAACCGTTTCCCACAGCTCTCACCTAAACCTAATCTTTCTTCCTAGAAACCCTCAGCAGAAACCAAATCTTCCTTCCTAGAAATCCTCATCAGCAATCCTCTCTCTCCTCTCTCATCTGAGTCCCATTGTTCCCGAGCCCACGCGCTTCTCGCGCGTGGCATCCCCTCCACCTTCCTAAGGCCCCTCCACTCAGCCACGCTTCCTCCCGCTGGACCGAGAGCCAGCAGTCCATCCTAAAACCTCGAACAACAACGTGCACTCCCTTGCCAAGTCGAATTAGGAATAAAAGATCCAAATCAGAATAGTCCGTGTCTGAGTCAATCGTCTCCCGCGAAATCCTCAATCATCCGCTCGACCATCACAAATTGGTGTCAGAAGCGGGATTCGCAAAACGCCCCTCTCGCGTCTCAAAAGTTCACGAAAGAAAAAAAAGTGAAAAACAAAAACTCAGTGGGCCTGATCAACCCGCTCAAAGTTTTATAAAAAAAAAACATCTTAGACGCTTCGCACGCAATCTACACGCTCAACGTTCAAACGAGACACACGGACGAGACGAAAAACAAAAGGCACTTACTAACTTACTCACGGAAAGTAAAAACGAACTTACTCAATCACACGGACAATATAGAAGGAAGGAAGGGAATAACTGGACTCAAGACGTTTTTATGAAATTATTCCTTCTCATCACGGCACTGTAAGTAATTTTGAAACTCACTTTTTTTCTCTATTATTCTCAAGCCCTCCTCTAAGAGTGGCAATGAAATACGTTTTTCCCCACACATTAAAGTGTGTGTAAGCATCCGATATCGCCAGAACTCATGTGATACATGAACGTATATCGCTAGATTGTCACATCGATAAAACTCAATATGTGCGTATTGAAAACGCAATACGCTATTTATTATTTGTTTTTCGCTTCCTACCGCTCTCACACTCACTCATGCACACAATAAGCGCACAAACACACGCGTAGCCAAACTTTGTCGTCTCTGCGTCCTCTTCGCCTTTTAATTTGCATAGGAAACAATTTGTAAAATTTGAAAAATGAAATTTTATAAACATTAAACGTTTTGAAGAAAGAAAACTTTTCATACATTATAAAATTTAAGAATAAAAAAAAACAAGAAAATTGAAAACTTCAAGCGCTCAACATTCGAAAAATAAAGTTTTGCAAACTCGAAATATTTTAAGGAGAACAAAATGTTGACATATTATAAATATGTGAAAAAAGAGAAGCACGAAAACTGAAAACAGCTCAAATCTATAAAATCCGAAAAACAAAATTTATTTACACATTATAAACATTTGTAAAAGAAAAAAAAAGAAAACGAAAATTGAGAACTTTTCAAACTTGTGATACCCGGAAAAATGCAATTTATTTCAAACTTTAAATACTTCAAGAAAAATAAAATCTTCACACATTATAAATATTTGGTAAAAAGGGACATTGAAAACCTTTCAAACTTTTAACAATTGAAAAACAAAATTTTATAAATTTTAAATACCTCGAAGGAAACAACATTTTTATACATTATAAATATTTGAAAAAAAAAAAGAAAATTGAAAATGTCTCAAACTGTATAACCCGAAAAATGAAATGTTACGAACTCTAAAATAAAAACGAGAAAAGGAATTCTTCGAAGAAAACAAAACTGTCCACACATAATGAATATTTGAGGAAAAACGGAGGAAAAACAGAAACTGAAAACCTTTGAAACTCGCAATATTCGAAAAAATTTTAAAGCTTTAGATTTTTCGAAATTTACATTTTTTTTTACACACTATAAACATTCATAAACAGAAGGAAAATCGAAAACTTTCCAAACTTCCAATATTCGAAAAATAACATTTTACGAACCTTTAATATTCAAAATAAAAAACGAAATTTTTACGTATTATAAATATTCGAACGGAAACTGAAAAATTGAAAAGTTTCCAAGCTTCTAGGATCTAAAAATAAAATTTTTGCAAACGTATCAAGCTTTTCGTATTCGAATAATAACAACTTTGCGGACTACAATACAAATATTCTCATTCCCCTTCTTTAAAACATATATGGATAGGACAAAACAAAATTTAATCTGCTAGGCCACCCCGGCGCCAAAAATGTAGGCCTCTCATTTATTAATTTAGAACCCGAAAGCGAAAACAAAGTCGTTAACGATATGGCGTACGGAGATTTAACATTCCGAGATATATACCAACCAATCCCTGCGTTTGACGGCAAGAATATTCCCGTTGAAAACTTCATAAGCGCATTCAAAAAGACAATAAAAATAATTCCACCGAATGAACATGCTCGACTTCTTGTCATGATACAGTATAAAGTAACAGGAACCTTACGCGATTTGGCGGAAACAAAAATTATACAACCCTCGAAGAACTTCTTACGGATTTGTGACACAATTTCAGTACTCCAATAGAATTATTAGATGTCGAATTAGAACTTAAGGAAATAGCGCAAAGGTATAATGAACCGATAGCAGAGTACGTAACTCGCACTCGCACAATTATGAAACGAAATATGAATAGGGTCGATGAATGTTATATGCGTAATTAGGATTAACAATACCTAGAAAATCGGAATTAAGAAGTAAATAAATCGGTAACTAGAGAATCTACCCGCGATCTTTTCGATAAAATCAGTGCTATTTTAATGCGACAAGCAGTTCAACATTTCGATGAAGCGATACAAGAAAGCGTTAACATAGAATAAGAATTAAAAACACGCCAAACGATCAACCAGAATCGAACAAGTCACGAAAATTCAAGCGAAAACAAACAGAAACAGCTAAAGTTCAGTTCGCGGAAACCCAAAATTCACCCCCGCGAATGTTTTGCGAATATCACAAATCGCCTAACCACTCCACCATCAACTGTGACGCATTAAGATACTTAAGGGGAGAACAAAATAGGAGATTCAGTAGTCATAGATTTGGGAACGCGTCACCAAACAGACGCGGTAACTACAGAAGCAACTCATACGATAGATATCAAAACGGACGGAATTTCCAAAACGACTATAAAAACAACTGCGAGTACAGGCAACAAAACACACGCGGCAGTTATCAAAATAATTACTCAAGAGGACAGCAAAATTCACGGAATGGTTACCGAAACTATCACCACAATAGGCAAGAAGGCTCACAAAACAACTACCAGCGAAGAGATCAATTCCCGAATTACTACAGACAAAACAGTCGATACGATACACACCCCGGTAGTTCACAGGACAGTGCAAACGATAGACAACGCAGTTACTCGCAGCCCAGATCTCGCGACAATTCGCGCGATCGAAAACCCGATAACAACGAACGAAAGTCGCGGAGAATGAGTAACGAAAACCTTCAGGAACTCGCAAAAATAGTAACAGAAATGGTACAAAAAAACTTAAATGCAACTTCGCGGGACAGCGTGACGCGAAGCAAATCGCAAGAGCGCTCGTCGTCAATTCACTAGAAAAGAAAACGGTAACAATAAAGAAAGCCACAATATCGCTAGGAATCACGAAAAGACGGAAGCCACCAACAGTCATCATAAATTCGGATGACCTTAAAGAAAGACACGAAATTTCTCATAGATACAGGAGCCCAAATCAACCTAATTAAATCAGAAGCAATAGGAGCACACGTCGAAATTGACGCATACATCATTTACGAACTATCAGGAATCACGAGCGACACAATTTTCACTTCCGGCATGTGCATCATAAGGATTAAGGATCTTTCCGTTGAATTCCACATAATGAAGAACGATACTCCAGTCACCCAAGACGCCGTTTTGGGCGACGAGTTTTTCAAAGAAACACCGGCCGACATCCTATACACTCAGTCGTGCATATCTTTCGGTGGCCATCAAATACCTTTCGAAACACGCGAAAGAATTTCGATTCCGGCTAGATCAAAATCCGTAATCCACGTCAGGATAAAGAATACGGACCTTTCAGAAGCCTACATCCCGCAAATACATGCTGGCGAAGGATTGTACATTGGTAACGCAATTGTCATAAATCGTGATGGAACAGCGTATTTAACAGCGATTAACACTAATGAGTACACAATACACCTGCAAGTTCCAATATTGGAATTACAACCAATTGAGGAACTGCGAACATTCGACACAACTCAAAATGATCCAAACGACATTGTTACCGATCTACATGCGGTAATCAGGTTGGTATCGACAAAAGAGGACAGATTCGAGCGATTAAAACCTCTCCTACACCTCGAGAATCTCGAGGAAAGTGAGACAGCACACGTGCTTAAACTGGCCTCACAGTACTCACACCTTTTCAGTCTGCCCGGTGAACAGCTAGGATGCACAACGCTTGTGAAACATGAAATTTTCACAACCGATGAGAAACCGATAAATACAAAACAATATCGCTTTCCACAAGTGCATAAACAGGAAATCCACAAACAGGTTGACGAATTATTACAGAATTACTGCAAACCGACAAATGCCTGTTTTTACAAAAGAAAGTCGAATATTTAGGCCATGTCATCAGTGAAAACGGCTCACAACCAAGACCAGAGCTAATAAAATCGATTCAGGAGTTTCCGACACCGGAAAATAAGAAGACCATCATACAGTTTCATGCCTTGGTTAATTACTATAGACAATTCATAAAAGATTTCGCAAAAATCGCCCTACCACTAACAAGACAGTTAAAAGCCTCCCAAAAATTTGAGTGGACCGATGAGTGTCAACAGGCGTTCGACTATTTGAAGGAAAAATTGACGAGCCAACCAATCCTACGCTATCCGGATTACCAGAAAGAGTTCAAGTTGACAACGGATGCTTCAGACTACGCAATCGGCGCAGTTCTCAGTCAACAGCACGAAAATTTTGATCACCCCGTTGCCTTCTACTCGCGCACACTCACAAAAGCGGTATTAGCGTACGACACGATGCGTAAAGAACTTTTGGCAATAGTAAAAGCGATCGAACACTTCAGGCCCTATCTCTATGGGCACCACTTCATGTTAGTGACAGATAACCGAGCACTCACATATTTAGCGAAGAAACCGAATCCACCGCAACAACTACTAAGATGGCAAGCGGCTCTCAATGACTACGATTACGAAATTCAACACAAGCCTGGAAAACTCAACTCAGTCGCAGACGCTCTGTCAAGAAACCCAATCAACGTCCTCCCGATCAGGCCAAGGGAGTCTACATCATCCGATGAAACACTGCATGACATCAAGAAATCGAGAATCTCTCAACAGGGTGATAAACGAAACTTGTCAACATCAGACGAATCTTCCGGAAACCCAGCACCGGACAAAGTGATAATTTTGCCAGAAGAACTTCAAGAACTTAATGATACAAACATAGAAATAAGCAACGCCGAAAACAAAGAAGAAATTGGAGGGAGTGCACGCTCAAAAATCGATAAGACAATCGATGACAACTACGACTCAGAAACATCAACAGAGGAGATGGAACTCATTGGATTCGAACAAGGACGACCACAGCTTACGAAAAGGAACAATTCTCATGACAAACTAATGTATAAGAAAACGCCTCGCAAACGTGATCGCAACACGTCCGAGGACGAAGTAGTAGGGCACGAAACAGCCGTGCCGACGAAAAAGGGAAAACGACGATGATATTCAACGAGGAAATAAGCGCAAATACAGAAGAAATAAACAAAGAAGAAAGAAATGAAATAAGCGCAAACAAAGAAGAAATAAATAAAGAAGAAAGAAATGAAATAAGCGCAAACAAAGAAAAAATAAATAAAGAAGAAAGAAACGAAATAAGCGCAAACAAAGAAGAAATAAATAAAGAAGAAAGAAATAAAATAGGCGCAAACGAAGAAGGAAAAAGACAAAAAAGTAGCCGGACGCGGCAAAGTAGGAATAAGGAAAAAGAAGCAAGCTCCGCGCTGCCACCTAGGATCCCCATCAACGCGGGTAGACACTTCGGCGGGCCGAAATCTACCAGCAACGATACAACATACGACGAACAGGCGATAACCATTGACAATGAAAAGGAAACTACAATGAGATGGAAGAGAATCTGACTCTCAGCTTCACCAACACGGAAGATGAAAAATCAGATAGGGCACAACAACCGAACTCGCATACCGAGCCTAACCAGCCATCACCATCCCATGAAGCTCGCGAAAAAAAAAAGAAAAAAAAGATTAGGCCAACATTGACTTTTTAAACGTGGCATGGCAGACCACGAAAGCACCCGATTGACCAACAGTCAATGCTCACCGCTAAAGAGGCTCTGAAAGGCCCCGAAAATGAAAATAAATGTAGTCAACCAATCACGAACATCAACAACTGCCAAACGTGAACCTGGCAGGCCACGAGAAAAAACAACGCTGGACATCAGCAATCAACAGCAACTGCTAAACACAGGTGCGGTAGACCTCGTAAAACCACATTAGAAGAATTAGAAATACTTTAAAATTCAACACATAAAAAGAAGTCGCTATCAATAAATAATAGTCACAACACAAAGCTTCTTTACCATGAATATTTATACCACTTAAAAAAAACTATGTATGTATGTATGGTTTATTGCGTCCCCTTAGGGTTACATCTGGACCTCCGTCTCGTCTTCCTCCTTTTTACAATTCCGCCTCTTACACTTCTATTCCCTACTATTTACACTCTATCTTAACCTATCCTTAATCCTATTCCGCCAGCCCCTCGCTCTCCTTCGCTCGCGCCGCCACTCTTCTCTTTTTCTTTCCGCCTTAATTCTGCTTACACCTAGTTCGCTCGCTCCTCTCCTCGCTTCCCTACTTCCGTTTCCCCCTTTCACTCCATTCCTCTCTCATACCGATTCTACCTCTCCTCCTCTCTCATAATTCTTCTCTTCCCTCTCCTTCCTCCTTTCCTGCAATCTTTTCATCCATTCCTCTCCCCCTCCTTCATCCAGAATTTCTCTCACCCTTTCTCCTATCCCCCTTTCCTCCCCTTCTCCTCCTCCGCACCTGTCTATTACATGTTCCCATGTTTCACCCTCCTCCCCACACATCCTACATTTTCTCTCTTCCTCCGTCTCCCAGTATCGCCCCTCTCTCATTTCGCTCCCTAACCTAAACCTCGCTACCCTCCTGTACCTTTCCTCTCCCCATCCTCTCTTTAAATACCCTGGTACCCCTGTTGCTACTACCTCCTTGTACCATCCATTAAACCTCGATCCCCTTATCCTTTCCCACCTCTCCCTTTCCTGTTCTTCCCTGTCCTCCGCCTCTATTCTCTCGTACCCCTCCCCTTCTTGTTCTTGTTCCGCCTCTCCCCTCCGTCTCCCTTTTTCCCTGCATTCCTCCCTCCCCTCTCCCATGCTGACCTTCTTGGTTCCCCCCTCCTTTCCCTCGCCCTTATTTCCTCCCAGCATTTCCTCGCCCACTCACTTCCTCCCCCCTTCTCTAACTTTTCCTCATACCTCCAAGCTCTTCTTGCTGCCCTCGTTCTTATTTTTTCCCTTTTCATCTCCTCTCTTACCATATATCCTGGTGTCCTCCAGTCTAACCCCAGCACCCATCTTATGTATCTTTCCTGTACTGCCTCCATTGCCTCCATTTCCTCCCACCCCCAGATCTCCGCCCCATACCCCAGCACCGTCCACACCAGTGTGTCAAATAGCCACATCCTCCTTCCCACATCCTTTCCGAACTCCCTCTTCCCTATTCCCCACACTTGTCTCATTACAGTCCCCGCCTTCTTTATTCTCTCTTTCACCTGTGCCCCTTGCTCCCCATTGCTCTTAAACACATATCCCAGGTACTTGAATTCCTTCACTTCCTCTATCTCTTCCTCGCCCCATTTCCACGTCTTCTTTTTGAACCTCCCCCCTCCTTTCCTAAACCTCATCACCTTCGTCTTTCCCACGTTTACTTCCAGCTTCTTCCTTTCAAAGTACCGCTCCAGCCTCCTGATCATACTCTCCATGTCTTCCTCCCTCTCCGCCATCACCACCACATCATCCGCGTATGCCAGCGAGAATATTTTTTCTCTCCCTATTTTAATTCCTCCCCATTTCCCTTTCCTTAACTCCTCTTCCAGGTCTGCCGTGACTATGTTGAACACCGCCGGGCTTAGAGGGCATCCCTGTCTTACCCCCTTCTCCATCCAAAACACCTCTCCCGTCTCTCCCCCTGCCTTCACCCTGCTCCTCGTCTCCCCATATATTTCTTTCACTCTTTCCCTTAACCCTTTCCTTATACCTCTCTCCTCCATTGCCTTCGTTAGTTCTCCGCGATCTACCGAGTCAAAGGCCGCTCTCAGGTCAATGAAAGCTGCTATGAGCTTTCCTCTCCTCTTCGCCGTCTGCTTCCCTATCAAATAGTTTAATATATATATATTATCTATCGTTCCCATTCCTGCTCTGAATCCCGTTTGGTTCTGCGGCACCGCTCCGATTCTCTCCGTCTCTTCTTCCAGCCTTTTTGCCAACACCGTCGCGTACACCTTGTATAGCGACGGCATCAGCGTCACCCCCCTGTATTCCTCCACTCTCTCGCCCTTCCCTTTTTTTATTATTGGGACTATAATTCCCTCCTTCCATCCCTCTGGCCAACCCTCCCCTTCCCACACCCTCCTGCAGATCTCCCAAGCCCAGTCAATCGCCTTCTCTCCTCCCCACTTCCACGCTTCGTTCGGCATCTCGTCTCCCCCCATCGCCTTCCCCTCTTTTATTTTCTTAATCGCCATCCTTATTTCCTCTTTCCTTAAACCCTCCTCCCTATCTCCTCTTCGTTCCCTTCTTGCTCCCCCTTCCCCTCTTCTATCCGTTCCCCCTAGCAGCCCCCTGAAGTATTCCTTCCACTCTCTCGCCTTTATTTCATCCTCCACTCTTTTCCTCCTCTTTCTACCCCTGTTCACTATCTTCCACACTTCCTCTTCCGTCTTCGCTTCCGCTACCTCCCTAATTCGCCTATCTCGTTCTTCCTCCTTTTTTCTCTCACACATCTTATTGTACTCCCTTTTCTTCCCCTTGTACCGTTCCATCGTGCTTCTTCCTTTCCTCCATTTCCTTAGTTCCTCCCTCATCTCCCTCTTCTTCTTTCTACTTTCCTCGTCCCACCATCCTTCTCTTGTCATTCTTCTCGCCCTACCCTCACCCTCCTCGCTTACCTTCATCGCCTCCTTCATTTTCCCCTCTATCTCCGTGGCCAGCCCTTGCACGTCCCCTCCCTCTAATTCCACTTCCTCCAGTCTTCTTCTGTACCCCTCCTTCATCCTTTCCGTCTATTTGCCACTTCCTACCGTTCTTTCCCCTTTGCTCTGACTCTTTCTTTCCCTTTTCCCTTTTTTAATCGTCACCACTATCGGGTGGTGATCCGACTCCACATTGTCCCCTATCCACATCCTCTCCACCGCTTCCCTTGTTTTCCTGTCCCCTAGTGCGTAGTCAATGACCGTCTCCCCCCTTCCCCCTGTATATGTGAATTCTCCCTCTTCGTCCCCTTCTATGTTCCCGTTCAAAATCTCCCACCCCGTTTCCTCTAGCACCTTTATCAGCTTTCTTCCTTCCGCGTTTACCTTCCCGTCTTTCGACCTCCTTCCCTCCTCCCTCTCCTCCCTCCCTTAAAAAAAAACGATTAACATTCGACAACTATATTAAAATGTAGAACCGAAATTGTAACGACGTTCGACAATTGGCACTCTGAAAACAATTTTGAGTAAAATAAACAGAAAAACGATATTATGCTAGGCGGACGAAAGTACCAAAATGTTAAACTCGACATCTCGTATTGTTAAAAATGATTTAATTTAAAGAACTAAAAAATCGATCGTGATAGTAGCTATACGAGTCCATTCGAAATTCTAGGAGTAACCGATCAGAATAATTTTCAAAATCTAGGTAGACACAAACAAAACGAAATTGGTTTACGAAGACTAAATTGAACCCAAATATGTTGTCACGCACACCTTTTTATAAAATTATGACGTTACAAAAATGCTCTAAGAAACAACGACATATTTACTTTAATCTAACGTTATACATAAGTATCATATATAGAATTATTCCTCCTTACTGCTTTCCTATTCCCTTGATAATTAATTTTCTTTTCCCTTCTACATTTACTTTCCCTCTACATTTCCGCATATAAATCGTACTAACATTAAACAAGTACATACACAACATTGTATGCACGACAGCTTCACAAAATATATTATAACTTCCATTCCTTATTATGTGCTCAGCCTATGCTTATTTTCAAACCATCAAGACAGACACTACACTATTAACCCATGTATGCGATAAAGCTAAATTATCGTTTTTAATCAAGATTGAATAGGTATCGTTCATCGATCACATTGGTCAACTGGAGAACAACCTTACCGGATCCTGGATAACAAACCTACACCCACTAACACCCAAGCTAATCAGAATTCAGACTGTTTCAGGTGCAACCAAAAGAAGAGAGTGATAAAATATATATATATACATTTCGGCAAATAACGAATCTAGAAAAAAAGGAACCTTACGCCAAAAAGTAAATCACGGCAAACTATAAAGGGAACAAAGGCAAAGACTATCGTCAACGAAGGAGCAAAAATTTGGGCTCTTTTTCTCTATTTACATATATACATGAAATTACCAACCACACACACACCCGTCCTTTCATAACTAAAATAGCCCCTACTAACTCATCTAAACTAATCTTATAGTCAGTTTCAGATCCACGGCCATAACTCCAACATACCAAATTAAAACATTACTTTAGCAGGAACAAAATTATTACACGGAACAAAGTTACCACACGGAACAAAAATTACTACATGGAACAAAAACTACTATACGGATCAAAAATTACTACACGGAACAAAAAACGACTACACGGAACAAAATTATCACACGGAACACATCTCATCCCGACTAAGCACATTCGAACTGTTCCGCCCGATTAAACTGCGGCCCGAATTGCGCTTACAGCGCAATTGAACCACACCCCTAACAAACGCACATATTTTGGGATACCCACGTTACACTACATAAGTACACACATACACACCGCACGCGCACACACACACACACACGCATTTTTACATAAATACACGCATACACACCATACACACACTTTTATTTTATTATATAGTATCAATAAAAAAAGCTTTGTAACCCACGATGCGAAGCATCGTCCTTGTAAGAGGGGGAGTGTCACGGTCCCACACGACTCCTATTCCCAAACCCAGTCTCACGCCCTCATATCAACCGTTTCCCACAGCTCTCATCTAAACCTAATCTTTCTTCCTAGAAACCCTCAGCAGAAACCAAATCTTCCTTCCTAGAAATCCTCATCAGCAATCCTCTCTCTCCTCTCTCATCTGAGTCCCATTGTTCCCGAGCCCACGCGCTTCTCGCGCGTGGCATCCCCTCCACCTTCCTAAGGCCCCTCCACTCAGCCACGCTTCCTCCCGCTGGACCGAGAGCCAGCAGTCCATCCTAAAACCTCGAACAACAACGTGCACTCCCTTGCCAAGTCGAATTAGGAATAAAATATCCAAATCAGAATAGTCCGTGTCTGAGTCAATCGTCTCCCGCGAAATCCTCAATCATCCGCTCGACCATCACAAATGCGTTATGCAAAAGTAAACCATTTTCCAGATATAGTTTTTTTTCTCAAAGTAGGGAATTAAGTAGGGAATTAAGAAAATTTATAACGAAACAAATGTTGTATGCAATCACACTTTTTCAATATTTGTAGTTTGAGGATACAGAAACGAAGAATTGTAAACAATGAAATAATAATAATCTGCAAACATTTTTGGATTAGGGGTCTAAAACTCTGTAAGTTTATTAATTATTCTTATTTTATTGTTGATAATTCTTCGTTACTGTGTCCTCGAACTACAAATTATAAAAAAGTTTGATTCCATACAATAGTTTATTAGAATTCATTTTTGAGATTGTCTATCCCTCACTTCAACCAAATAATGAAAATAATAATATCTCAAAAATGGTTCACTGTTGCATAAAGCATTGGTGGGTTATTTGATAGCGGAAAACATGTCCTACAGCCGTTTCACGGGATCGTGACCATTGAGGGGGCCAACACAAATTACCTAACGTCAAAATGCCCAATTTTTACACACACCGCCCCCCCCCCCCACGTAACAGGACCGTAACGCTTAGCCGGAACCCCCCGCCCCCCTATTCTGTTACGTGACAAGTGCTTTGTCGTCAATAATTGCGATTTTTTTCATAGACATAACTAATTATGAAAGGATCAGACTTGTACTTAATTTATGAAATATATATGAGGTATTGCGAGTGTTATCGAACGGCCGAAAAGCATGACCTTCTTCAATCTTTTTCAAAGTTGGTGATGTTTGTGTATCATATATTTTGCGTACATGGCATTTTTTCAGATTTTTATCGGCTCGCTCATTTGGCTATCTCGGAGATAAGATTTTACACGTGATAAAATTTCAAATGATGGTATCGTAGTGATCTTCTCGTCGTACGGAAAAATGTCCTCCACAAAAAAGATGCGTTTTTCCATGAACTATTTAGGAAAAAATCAACATTTTCCAAGTACTACAACACTAAAAAAAAGATTTTTTTTTTCATTTTTTAATTCTTAAACCCCAATGACTAGGTTGATCCTGCTGAAATGTACACTGAATTTTCTTTTATTAGTGTAAACCATCATGTGTAAGTTTCATTCTAGGCTGGGCTTGCGTTCAATTAATATAGTTGTCTTATAATTAAATTGAATGGGAAATTGTTTGTGTTGAATAACTCGGCGATTTACAATTTGTAAGTAAAAATGCTAATGACTGAACTTGTAGGAAGTCGAGTGCTTTACAACTTTGCTCATTACAGTTTTTTTTTATACCAGCGATATTTTTCGAATTAAACCTGAAAAAAGCGGCTATTGCATTATCTCGTTTATTTTTTATTTTAGGGCATAAACGAACACAAATAAACTTGTAGAGAATGAAATTTTGGACAATTTTTGTTCCTACCTCTTTGTTCTTAGAATCAATATTTAAGGTCGTACGCCAACGGTAAAAGAAAAGAGCGAATGGTTTGCGAGATAATATTTTTACGCTTCACGTTTTTATTTACCGTTGGCGTACGACCTTAAATATTGATTCTAGGGGAAAAAGTGAAGACCAAATTTATCGAACATTTCATTCTCTACACGTTTGTTTATGTTCGTTTATGCCCTAAAGTTAAATATGTACGAGGTAATGCTATAGTCGCTTTTTTCAGGTTTATTTCGGAAAATATTGATGGCAGAGAATAAACTGTAATGACCAAAGTTATAAACCACTCGATTTCCTACAAGTTTAGTCATTACCATTTTTACTTAAAAATTGTAAATCGCCGAATTATTCAATACAAACAATTTCCTATTGAATTTAATTGTAACACGACGATATTAACTGAACGCCAACTCAGCCCAGAATGAAACTTACGCATGTTGTTCTACACCTATAAAAGAAAATTCAGTGTACATTTCAGCAGGATCAACCTAGTCATTGGGGTTAAAATATGAAGAAATGAAAGATTTTTCTATTTTCTAGTGTTGTAGTACTTGGAAAATTTTCAAATTTTTTCCAAAATAGTTCATAAAAAACGCATCTTTTTTTGTAGAGGACATTTTTTCGTACGACGAGATCACTACGATACGATCATTTGAAATGTTATCACGTGTAAAATCTTATCTCCGAGTTAGCGAGCCGATGAAAATCTGAAAAGAATGCCACGTACTCAAAATATATTATACAAAAACAACATTAACTTTGACAAAGATTGAAGAAGATCAGGCTTGTAGGCCGTTCGAAAACACTTGGAATACCTCATATTCATTTAGTTTTATACCGATTTTTATGAAAAAAATCGTTAAAATTAACAGAGATATATCCCTTGATTTGACGACGAAAAAAAAAAATCTCTTCATTGTCCCATCGATATCTTTATGAAAAATTATCTGTAAATTAAAAGTTAACAACTGATCGATATCTATACAAATGACGCTATCGTTATGCGTAGCCGTTTTTTTATTTTGGCATTCTTTTTACGAAATACCGAAAGTTTGGACATTTTTTTCTATTTTCAAAACCCGTTTTTGTATTCAAGCAGTCTTAAAAAATAGTAATTATCAAAATTTTTTAAATCGGATACGTACAACCTTAGTCACTGCGATTACAAAAGTGTCAAAAAAAAAAAAATAATTGAAAGTCGGTCGATAAGTTTTTGAGTATTCGCTGGGACAAGGTCGAAAAAAGTAGTTCCGAGAAAAATGCGATCAAAGTTTTCGTTCCGTTTTTCTTGATGTAAAGTTAGGTTTTTTTCGAAAATATGGATACTACTTATATTGAAGTATCTAGTCGCGGGCTATATGAGGGTTCTTCATCTTCATTATATTTCACAAAATAATAGGAGCCTGCACTTCATCTATTGTGAACACATGTAGGGACTGAAGGCATTAACCGGTGGCGCTACCTGTTCTCACCAAAGTGACTGTAACTCCGTCAATTTTCGGACGTGTGAACAAAAATTCTGCCAACATATTTTTCAATAAATGTATATTCAAGAATTACAGAAAACAAAAAAAATGTTTTCAAACTTTGCTTGGAGGAAGTGGGAAACGACTGTGCCAGTTCTTGCACAGTAACTTATCCCCTTAACTGACATTTCGTATGGAAAGCTGACAACTTTCCGTGGTAGAATTGCGCGCGAGTTTTTAATAAAAAAACACTTGAACATGAAGAAATTTTTCTATTTCGGCAGTTCTAGAATCGTGACGTAACGCAAACGGTGACCCGGGGGGGGGGGGGGGTCTTTGCTCTACTGTTTACTCCTTTTTTCTCTATCTTTCTCCCCGTTCCCCCCTCTTGCGGCCGCAGCCGACTTCCCCCTCTGTATTATTTTCATCATGACATTTCTGTCATGGGTATAGGGAAACTGCGGAAAACCTATACCAATACAGCCGGTCATCGAGTTCGCCCCCCAGTCGTGGAACTAGTCTTATTTCGCCGCGAAATGCCGAAGAAAAAGCATTTCACGACGAAATGTACGCGACTGGGATTCGAACCCGGTCCGCTGGTTTAGTGGCGAGCAGGCTAACCACTAGACCATCGCACCGGTTTATTCTTCGAAACTATTTTTGTGTACTCTTAATTTTTCCAAATTCATGTCAAGTAGTACTCCTTGCGAATTTTTTTCTGTTCACTTTCTTGTTTCGTGGTCCCTCTCGAAAATGAATCAAAAAGTTTTCATCGATTTGAAAAAAACCTGTGCGATAATGAATCGATAGTCACGACGAGCTCAGCGCGTAAATTACCGTGTCAGATACTCGAGGAACTGTCGCAATATAATATTAAAAATAATAATGATAATAATAAATAATAGAATAATAATGTTATGGCGTAGGGAATTTAGATAATTTAGTAAAGTTTTAGGGAATTTAGATAAAATAATAATGATAATAATAAATAATAGAATAATTAGTTATGGCGTAGGGAATAATAATGATAATAATAAATAATAGAATAATAATGTAATGGCGTAGTTATGGCGTAGGGAAGCGGGCGTGCCCATCGCCCGGGGGAGCACAACTCCCCAGCAATGGCCACCGACGTGCCAGGCCAACCACCTAGCACGCCGAAAACTAGGTTCGAACACCACCTAGTCAGGCCCCCCACAACCGGGCCCTCTCGGATGGGGACCAAGGATCAGTTGGGAGGGGCACCCGTATAGGATCCACGGCAACGACTACGGCTCGCAATCGGCGCCTCGAGTGGACGGAGGAACTCAAGGAGGACCCCATCCGCTGCTGGAACGATAGCCTGCCGTCGCGAAGGGGCTACATGGCGAGGTTGCAGGCCCTGTGGAGCCAAGTGCACCCAGAGCTTGCATACCTCTCGCAAGTGCACCCAGAGCTTGCATACCTTGCGACGACAAGGCTACGATCTCTTGTTACTACCACCAGAGCTGTCCGGCAGGCGCTCTTCCGCGCGTTCAGTGCAGAGCTCCGCCGGACGGCCTCAATATCGGTCCCCCCGGCAGTCGGAACCCCCCCGTTGGCGCGTCGATTTGACAGAGGACTGGGAAACAAGGAGGGAGAGAATCACTGGGAAATTTTCTCTTCAGCCTGGTTGCCTAGAAGCAGCAAATGAGTCCCGGGCGGCAGCAATCCCTGAGACTGCTGATCTCCTCAGCTTGAACTGGGCTGTGTATCACGCGGCTGTTGAGGCGAAACCTTGGACATGATAAGGCGGCGTTCGTAGTTAAGACTCGGCGGCGCGTTGCACAGCTCCAGAATAAGATCAATGAAGCGCGAAGGCAGGCATCCCGTGTTCAATGTGTGTTAGACTTCATTACGGCAGGGAGGGCGCTTACCCCTAAAATCCGAAAAATCAGCTCGGAACTGAAATGCCGTCACCACACATTGAACAAAGCTATCTTTCTTATTGTGAAGGACCGCTACGTGGAGAAGGTGCGGAACCTGGGGGTTGCGAAGCAATCCCTAGAGAGGCGGCTGGGTCGGGCGTTAGACAACGCCCTCTTCTGTTCTGACCCAGGCCGCTGGTTCCAACCACCTACGCCTACCCCCGACACAGCGCCAACGGCTGTTCAGGTGGAGCGGTTTTGGGGAGAACTGTATAGCAAGGAGGGTCATTTTGATGAAAGCACTCCAGTTCTGGGGCGGTTCGACGCGTTTTGCCGGCAACAGCCGAGTCAGCGTGGCGACTGTCTTCCAGCCACGCGGGGTGAGGTGGAGAAGGCGGTGTGTAGCATGAGGAACCACGCCGCTCCCGGACCAGATGGGATTAACATCTTCTGGTGGAAGAAATTCACGTGCACCCATACCTATCTGTCCCGCATCTTCTCGTCGTTCATCGATGGGACGGTGCCCATCCCTGCGTGGCTGACAGAGGGAAGGACGTTGCTACTCCCCAAAAAAGGGGATTTGTCTCGTCCGGAGAACTACTGCCCGATAACGAGTCTGAATGCGCTCTGTAAGATCTTCACAAAGATTCTTTATGGGCGTATTCTGCGCGAGATCGAGCCTGCATGGCGGGAGATACACGAACAAAGGGGATCCAAGAGGGGGCTGGGAGGTTGTAAGGACAACCTGCTGGTGGACCGCTGCATCACGCAAGACGCGGTCCAGCACAAGCGTAACCTCTGAGTCGCTTTGATAGACTACCGTAAGGCGTTCGACACTGTCAGCCACAAACTGATTATACACCTACTCGAACGCCTTTCGGTGAGTCTTTACATGGTGAGATGCATTAAGCAGCTCATGCCGCTCTGGAAGACACGCTTCACAGTTAAGACTAGTGAAGGCAACGTGTCGACCGGAGTGGTGGGGTATCGGAGGGGGATTATCCAGGGAGATTCTCTCAGCCCCTTCCTGTTTTGCATCTCACTATTACCCGTATCAATCGCCTTGCGGGCTGCACGCGAGTACGAAGCGAGGCCCCCCGGGGAGCGTGAGCGAGAGATCACCCATTTATTTTATATGGATGATCTCAAGCTATACGCTCCCGGGGAGGGGGGGGGGGCTTAAGGCGTTACCCCCACTTGTAGCGCAAAAAAGGCCTTTTTCATGATTTTTTTTAAAGAAAACTACAAAACTTTTTTAATCGATCAATATACCATCTTAAAGAACACATCTTGAAGAACTGTCAGTAATTTTTTTATTGAAAAATATTACATTGTTTAGTGGCAAATGGCCGTCAATGAAATAATGTTTTTATATACACGGTTTGCGATGACCAACATTGCGGCGAAGTGGATCATTTGAAAAAAATGCGGATGGATTTAGTCAAGTATAAGTATAAACTAGTCTTAAATCGAAAGATTTTAAAAAATATGCATTTTTCACAAAATGGCGGACAGTCAAAGTTAATGGTTCGATTTTAACGAAAAAAACGGCCGTTTTTTGGCTATAAAACGGCCATTTTTTTCGAAAAAAAAAATCGAACGATTAAAGACTATATTTTTATGTATTAAATAAGCCTGCAAAATTTCAAGAAGATCGGTTCATTAGTGTTCGAGTAATCTTGGTCACCGACTTCAGAAATGCCATTTTGAGAAAAACGCGTTTAAAGTTTCAATTTCAGTTTACAGGAAGAAAATATTTTTTTTTTGTAAACTTACATAGAGTCATCTATTCCGGGCCCATACAGAAGTATGGGCCCGGATACTTAAACTTAAAAAAAAATGCAATAAAAAAAATCGATTTTTTCAAAATCGCAAGTGGGGGTAACCCCTTAAACTCCTCTTGAACATCGTAGCGACGTACACGCGGGCGGCGGGAATGGACTTCGGATTGGACAAGTGCGCCGTTCTTCATTTCAGGAGCGGGAGAGCAGAAGGTGTCGCACCTGATGTGCGGCTCGTGGACGGGAGCGTCTTCAAACACCTGGACGCCGGAGGGTCTTATCGGTACCTTGGCATCGATCAGCGCTCTGTACAAGACGCTAAGGGTGTCAAGGGGGCCCTCCGCAGCGAGTATAGGCGGCGTCTCAGACGGATCTGGAAATCAGATCTGTCTGGGAAAAATAAGATCACTGCCACCAATATGCTCGCTGTCTCGGTCTTGCTCTACTTATTTGGCGTCGTCAAATGGCGTAAAGACGAGCTGAAACAGCTGGACATCGGTACACGCAAAATAATGAACATCCAGCGGAGTCTGCACCCTCGATCTTCCACCCCGCGCCTTTATATGCTGCGTCAGAGCGGCGGGCGTGGGCTCTTGGGATTGGAGTGTCTTCATGACCGCATGGTCCTCGAAATAGCAAGCGATGTGATAACAAGCTCGCACCCGCTCCTGGAGATTGTGCACCAGCATAAGCTTCATAGGGCGGGTGCTTTTTTTTATAAGGCGGCAGATAGTGCGGCAGAGACCCTCGGCTTGGAGTTCCGCCGGCGCCGGCGTGGCGCCTTGCCAACAGACTCCGTCGCTCGGTTGCCCAAGTCCCGACATCGGCGGGCAATCAGGGCTGCCGAGCAGACTGTCCTGACTCGGCAGCACGTGGACAGACCCATGCACGGTGTGTTTTTTCACCACATCGAGGAACAGGGGCTGTCGACCCAGCTGACCTTTTCCTTCTTGCGGTCAGCTGGACTGATGTCCGAGATCGAAGGGTTTATCTGCGCCTGCCAAGACGGAGTCATCAACACCCTGGACTATCGCAGCCGTGTTTTGGGTCAGCCTCTGCCGACCACTTTGTGTCGTGCATGCAAACAATCGCCGGAGACACTAATGCATCTACTGTCGGCCTGCCCAGTATATGCAGTCTCCGGCTATATCCATCGCCATAACGGGGCCCTAAGAGTGTTGTACTACCATGTACGGCACTCTTATGGGATAGACCGGGAGCCCGTGCCACCTTATTTGCCAGGAGATATTGAGTCCGTTGTCGTGGGCGAGAGGTGCAATATTTATTGGAACTTCTCATTCGCGACCATCGGGCCACTTCAAGCGACTAAGCCTGATGTTGTCCGCTTCGATTTCGACGACAAGACGATATACGTCACTGAGTTCTCGGCTCCGGCCGAAGTGAATGTGTCGCGAAAGGAAGAGGAGAAACGGCTCAAGTATCAGCCTCTCCTGGCCGAGCTACGTCGTTTGCACCAAGGATTCAGGGTAACTCTCGTTGTCCTCATCATCGGCGCGCTAGGGGGGATGAAAGAGTCTTTTGTATCGGGCCTCGCTGGCATACCGGTTTGCAAACCCGGTGTCCGGTTGCTAGCGGGTCGGATGCAGAAGGCGGTCATACTTGGATCCCTCCGTTTACTCAGGCAACACGATTGTGGACTGCGGTAGCCGCTAACCCTCTGGCTTGAGGGAGCGGCTATCGCAGAGCGATTTATTGGACTTTTCGCGCGTTTTTTTTTTGACTGGGCGGCAGTCGAGGGGGTGTCGGAACTCTCGAGTGTTGCCCAGCGTTATTGTTCCGGTCTAGATTAAGACTAACCCCGGGGGTAGGTGAATGTTTCCCAGTGCAAACTGAGGAAGTGTGTTGCCCGGAGCAATAAAGTCTAATATTTTATTTAAAAAAAATACAAATAACCCGGTGCGTTGGCCTGGTAGGTAGCGTGCTGGCTAGCGGATCGGGAGGTCACAGGTTCGAATCTCAGTCGCGTACTTTCGTCGTGAAATGTTTTTCTTCGACATATTCACGGCAAAAGGCGACTAATTCCGTGACTGCGAGGCGAACTTGGGACCGACTGTATCGGTAAAGGTTTTCCGCAGTTTCTCTATGCCCATGACAGATATGCATGGTAAATAAAAAACAGACTGCGATACAGAAATACGATAGTGTCGACAGCGGCCACAAGCTGGGGGGAATGATGAAAGGAAAGCACAAGTGTAGAGCGGTGGACATATAAGCCTCGTAAAAAGCCGAAAAGGCAGTGCAAGTAAAACTCTGAAAAAAATGGAATATATTCCATTTATATATATTAGGAGTACAACTTTGCAGTGACCGTTTTACTTAGAGAGCCACTGCGGCCGAAGTAGTGGCCCTAGCTCAATAAAAAAGTGGCATTTTAAACTAGAGGCTCTGCCAATGTGAACAATTTAAAAAAGCTAACGGATACGTGTATGCATTATAAAGTTATAGGCACTCAAACATGGCAACCTACGAACCGAATTCTCAGCATTTGCGGGAGGTTATGATTTACTTCTTCAACATCAAGAAATCTGCGGCTGAGGCCCACCGTTTGCTTGTAGATGCTTACGGGGAGGATTCTATACGCCGAAAATCATGGGGACTGCCTGGTCATATTCCGTCATCGACGCCCAAACCGAATATTCACGGATCCAAAGTGATGCTGGGTATCTGGTGGGACCAGCTGGGTGTTGTGTACTATAAGCTGCTCAAACCATCGGAAACCATCACAGGGGAACTCTACCGACGTCAGTTGATGCGCTTGAGTAAGGCACTCAAAGAGAAACGGCCACAATTCAACGAAAGACATGACAAGGTGATACTGCAGCATGACAATGCCCGACCCCATGTTGCAAATGTCGTGAAAAAGTACTTGGAAACGCTGAAATGAGAGGTTTTATCCCTCCCGCCGTACTCTCCAGACATTGCCCCTTCCGACTATCACTTGTTCCGGTCAATGGCACACGATTTGGCTGACCAGTACTTCGGTACTTACGAAGAAGTAAAAAATTGGGTCGATTCCTGGATTGCCTCCAAGGACCAAGACTTTTATCAACGCGGGATTCGAATGCTACCTGAAAGATGGGCCGAGGTCGTAGCTAGCGACGGGCAGTACTTTGATTAAAAAATATGTAGCCACTTTTTTATAATAAAGCCTTAAACTTTTGAAAAAAACGGTCACTGCAAAGTTGTACTCCTTATATATATATATTGCAACGGGTCACCCCTTGTTACATTAAATTTATGAGGATTCGGGGCACGATAAGGGAGTAAATTAATGTAAACCTTTTATATCTCAACAAATAAACGAAGATTTATTCATATTTCGCTTTATCTCCTGTTACAAACAAATTTTGAATCGCCCTGTATCTTCGTTTCGCGCGCCCGGTCGGTTTGGCTGTCGCGGCTCTCGCGTACCGAGGAGGCGGGGCTTACTACGTCTTCCGAATTTCGCGAGCCTCCGTTGCCCGGGTAACGAGTCACTCCTTTTCTATAATGGCCGCCGTTTCGTGTTTGTATACGTTTTTTGTATGTACATCTTTGATTTGTATGTGTTCGCAATTTTAAATACTCCAATTGTGTGTGACTATGTGTGTCGCGCGGTCTTCGCAATTTCGCCGGTCCGGCCTTGCTCGGCCACTGCCCCCTTTGTTGTTGTTCCTTCTCTCTCGCTCTCGTTACATGTTTTCATCTAGGCTTCCAGCTGGCTGTCAGCTTTAATATTCTGACGTTTATTAACGCGGGATGCTTCGAGTTTCGTGATTCTATGTTTTCTCCTTTAAATTACCGAATTTTCTCTTTCAAATATCGGCGAGATTCTTGATTTCCTTCTTTTCTCTGATTATCGCACTTTTTCTAATCGGATGGTGCCTATACTTTCCTTTCTGTACTTGCTCCTCTTTGCCACTTTCCTTGTTCAGTCGCCTTCCTTGCCTTTCGGGCTCGGACATGCGCTTATTTCACTACTAATGGCAAAGTCCACGTTCCATAGTCGTAAAAGCTAGGTATCTCCGCTCGAGACTCGTGCGAAAATCGTTTGAAAAGAGATTTCAAAAAAATTCTCGTTTTACCTTCTCTTTTATTATTTCGGCTCCTTTCCTTGACGGTCATTTTCCCCACTGCAATCAGTGGGTACTTGCGTCCGGTACTAAGGTCCTTTACAATAAAAGAGATTCTCAAATTTATTGTGCTCACTTGCTTCGTTTTTGTCCAATGCTTTCCCTAGTTCAATATTTTCCACGCTTAAAAAGCCTGTACTAATATCTCGTTTCGGTACTCGCTTTGAAGCTGACTTGAAACAAGTAGGCCTTTCCTCTCTCGAGGTGGCCCTTATATACCCCTTATTTCCCGCGCTTTTCTTCCCCTTCCCAAGCATCCTTTGTTAAATAAATGTTGCTTTAATATTTACTCAATTTTACTTTTCTTTTTGTCTCTATCTTTCCTGTGTTTCGAGGGATGGCGCCACTTGGCCCTTTTCACGGTCTGTTCTTTTCCCAAATACCACCAGGAGGCAATGACCGCTCTTGTCAACATCGACGGCCTTGTCGCGTCTCCGCGTCGCTCGCTCCCGAGACGGTTCTATCCGTCTCATTGCCCCCCCGAAACCTGTGAATCCTCGTCAAATTTTGTTCTTCTAACAAATTTTAGGAGGTTTCACAGATTTCATATCCTCTGTTTTCCGAAATAAATCTTCTTTGGGTTCAGGTAATGTTTTTATTGTACGCAAATAACCTGATTAACGAACAGATATATTCTCTCTTGTATATTTTTATAAAAAAAAACCTCTCCCTCACTATCACAGTTTCTTTCTATATTATACAAAATCTGAAAAAAAAAAATCTCCTTTACGCTTTTATAATAAAACCTCTCCTTCATACTGTCAAAAAAAAATATTTTCAAAAAAAAAAAAGAAAATCTCTCCTTCACGCTTTTACAATAAGAACTCTCCTTCACGCACAAAAAAAAATCTCTCCTTCATACACAAAAAAAAATCTCTCCTTCATACACAAAAAAAAAATCTCTTCTTCATACCTTCACCCACAAAAAAAAATCGCTTGTTGCCTGCAACAAAAAAAATACTTTAGTTCCTTTATCACTTGAGAAAAAAAAATTTGTACACTTTTTTTTTTTTTTAATTATATGGACGACACTGAGCGATCGTCGTCTTCGCTCTCACTCGTGTCTGGTGTGTCTTCCTCTCGTTCTGACCACGGTGCTCCTTGCCATTCGGAGTGCTGCTCGTCCTCCTCTTCGTCCCCATGGATTTCCGCCAGTATGCTCTCCCCGATGCTCCGCGGTTCTGGTGACTCATCCGTAGACACCTGCCCCCGTGCCGGCGTTACGGATTCTGCACGCCACGTTCGGTGTTTTCGTGCATGCTGGTGATGCACCCTTGGTTCGCCGATTCTCTCACCGGGGTGCACCCATCCGAAACTTGGTGCTTGTTGTGCCGCTGCTGCCCACCCCTGCGCCGTCATAATTTGACTCAGGGTTTGGCCCCGCAGTAGAGACTCGCCTTCCAAGGTCATCTTTACCCAAATGCCTGATCGGTCCTCTGCCCTCCTCACGATCTCCATGGTCCATCGTTGCCCCTCAACGATTTCGCAGATCTCTTCCTGTATTTCCGTCGTTTCTGCACTGTTTCGGGCTGCCACGTCCGGTAAGGCACAGGCGACGGCCTGGTATGGGATCTCCTTTAGTTGTTGGGGTGGCGTAAAGCAGTTGTTTTGCTTGACTATCGTCACCACCCCCCAATCTCCCAACCAGACCTCGTACCGATCCTCGAGGCGTCGTCCCACGGTGGCCCGTGTTAGACTCCCCGCGTGGTCTATGAGGATGCTGGCTCCATCAAATAGTTCCTCCTCTATGACCGGATAAACTTCCGGGTGTCCCTTCGTTATTCCCTTGATTTCTTCAACCAATTCCCCCGCTCCTTGAAGGTGGACATAAAATCGCCCCACTCCGATTATCGAGATGATCTCGGTGTCTCCGTATTTTCCGTCTAACTCTTGTACGGGATAATTGCGATAAGGGTATGCCATATTTGGTTATGTGTTGTCTCTTCGATTATTATCTTTGGACTGATGTTTCTGTGCTGCCGGAATTTACACATTTCCCCTCCTTTTTTTTTTAGAGGCCTAGCGATTTGCCCGGGTACCACGTCCTTATGTTTTCGTCGGTTACCTCGATGATCGTGATGTCGAGTGACGCTCCCTTTTTCCCGCTGCCTCGACTTTCTTTCCTTTGTTTATGTTTCTTTATAAGTCGTCTCCACTGTCGTTTTCTCGATTTCAATTTCGGTAGCTCTATCCGCATCAACTTCCACTCCATGCTGACTTCCTTCCTCTCTCTCACTTTGCTTTCTGTTTGTGTCTCGTGCTCCATTTTATTTTCTTTTTCTCTACCGCTGATGTGAATCCGACTTATATACCCTATTCCCCACTTAGTGTTGATTTTTTTTTCTTTTGACGCTTCGATTTCCTCGCCGGGCGGTGCCTCCTGTCCTTTTGGCCGTTGGTGTCCCACTCCTTTCCTTACTCCTCCCTCTATTTCTCCTTTTTCCACACGTTGATAATTTTTTAATAGGCTTCCGTGGAATTTTCCTCTGTCCTTTTTCGTTTCCGGGTCTGCGAGTAGATACGTCGCCGGTCCTATACATTTTTTTTATAATGTATGGGCCCTCATAGAGAGGTAGGAATTTTGCCGTTATCTGTTTCGCCGGATCTGAAACATTCAATGCCCTTGCTAATACCCATGCTCCTTCTTGAAACCGGTATGTCTTGTGGGTGGCGTTGAATTTTTGTGCCCGAGCCCATCCTTTTTTCCTTATCCTTTCTTTTACTAATGCCAATTTTTCTTCGTGAGTCATTTCTTTGTTTCCTAACCCTTCCTTTAATCCGAGGATCCATTCTCTCCATGCTCTATATGTTTTTTTCCTTTTTTGTAGTTCATATGGCGGGAATTCCGTGGTCTCGTGGTGGGTCTGATTTATGCATTCCTGTATGATCGGTACCCATTTGAACCATCCCGAGTGTTTTTCTTCAAGAAAGGTCCTAAAGAAGCAGCCTAATTCTCGGTTCACTCTCTCCACAATGTTACCTTGCGGATGACGAATAGACGAGAAAATTCCCTTTATATCTTCGTTTCTCAGTTTTCCCAACCACTGTTTCGAAGTAAACTGTGTGCCATGGTCAAACTGTATCCTTTTCGGTTTCCCATATCGAGGGATATAGTCCCCGAATATTTTCCTAATCGTTGACGCCGCGTCTGCCTTTTTCAGAGGGTATAACACCACGTATTTGGTGAACGCGTCGATTGTGGCTAGGATGTGTTTGGTCCCTCCGACTGATGTAGGTAGTGGTCCATAAAAGTCAATGGATACCAAGTCATTCGGCCCCTCCGGTATTATTGTTTGCATCTCCGCATATGACGTTTGATTGGGGACTTTGTTTCGCTGGCATGTGTCGCATGTTGATAAGATCTGTCTCGCCCGTCTAGCAAGGTGTGGATATGCAAAGTCCTCATTTAGCATTTGAAAAACCTTTCTGGCTCCCTGGTGCCCGTATACTTCGTGGCATTCTTTTATTAATGCCTCTGCAAGTCCTTCTGGCAGCATAATCTTCCAAGTTCCGTCTCGTGTCCGTTTCTGTAGGCTTTCCTTGAATATACTGTACGTTGCGTTGTCAGTTGGTTCCTGACATTTGTCCCAGATTTTCTTTAGGTCTTCTTGTTTTAGTTGTAGTTCCTTGATCGTCCTGAGACCTTCGATCAGCTCTTTCGATAGACCTCTCACCAATGTAGCTACCCGCACATTTTCCCCAGGGCTGTTGAGATCGATTCCTTCTGGTGGTCGGCTCAGTGTATCTGCGACCCTGTTTCTCTCTCCTGGTTGATGTTCTATCTCCAGATCATAATCCTGGAGAAGAAGAGCCCATCTCAGCAGTCTTTCTCCCGCAAATCGGCACGTTTTTAAAAACGTTAGGGCCTTGTGGTCCGTGATTAGTCGGATCTTCGCCCCCAGCAGATATGTCCGGAATTTTTGTAGTGCCCAGACAATGGTCAATAGTTCTTTTTCTGTTGTGATATGCCCTATTTCTGCCCCCTTAAGGGTTCTGCTGGCGAACATGACTACTCCTTCCTGTCCTTTCTCATCGTGCTGACTTAAAACTGCTCCTAACGCGCGGTCGCTTGCATCCGTTGTCAGTGTGTAAGGTTTCCTTGAGTCTGGGTGTTTCAGCATGACTGAGTCGGTGAATATCCTCTTGATTCTTTCAAACGCTTGTTCTTCTTCTCTTTCCCATTTCCACATCTTTCCTTTTTTAGCAATCCCAGTAATGGCACTGTTTCTTTCGCGTGTTGACTCGTGAATTTTGTATAGAAATTTATTAGTCCTAGAAACCCGCGCAGTTGCCTTACATTGTTTGGTCTGGGAAAGTTTTGAATCGTCCTGACCTTGTCTGGGTGTGGCCTCAACCCCTCTGTGCTTAAAATGTGACCTAGGAAGGTAACTTCTTGTTTGAAGAATGCCGATTTTCTGAAATTTAGCGTCATTTTGTGCTGATCAATCCTTCTAAAGATCCTTTCAAGGTCTTCTAGGTGTGCCCAGTAACTCTTGGACATGCACAGTAGATCGTCAACGAAATTTACGACTGGATTTCCTAGTCCTTGCAGTATAATCTCCAGTCCCCGGATTAGACTTGCTGTACTAGTCTTCAAACCGAACGGGGTGACCGTGAATTGATAGCATTTGCCGTCGTGTAAAAATGCCGTGTATTTTCTTGATTCTTCATGTAACGGGATCTGCCAGAAACTGCTAGTCATGTCAAGGCTCGACATGATTTTTATTCCCCCACATTGTTGGAAAAGGGGGTAGCCGGTTAAGGGGGGTCTGACGGCCCCCACCGAGTTTGATCGAATCGACCCAAAAACCTGAAAGAGGGCTGAAAAACAAAATTTTAGAGATATTTTTTAACCCCCTAAACCCTTATGAAAACACCATAATCGCAAAAAATGCGTTTTTTTGATGTTTAATTTTTTTTTGAGCTTTCAAATGCATTTTAAAGCGGTTTTAACACAACCAAAATTTTGTTTCAGATGTGTAGACATGCCCTGAATTTTTCCAGATTTTTTCGTAAAGTTAAATCATGTGCAACATAATTTTAATGGCAAAAAAACCGTAAAAAATCGTCATTTTTTGTATTTAATGCTATGGTTTTTATTGACGTATTAATGGTAAAAAATCGAGCACCATAGCATAGAAAGCTACTATCTTCCTCTACAAAATGACGCTAATTGGGCTCAATTCGGTCGTCTCTAGCGTCCGAAAATCAAACTTGAATAAATTCCGTTTTTATAATTTGAGCATTTTCAGTTACGAAAATGACACAAAATCATATTTTTCAATTATTTTTTTTAATAAAAGTACATTTTGGGGTTTCTGAGGTCGCCGATTACAAATTTGATGTCAAAAATTAGTTTTGTCACATGACAGCTGTCAAAACGAAGAAAAAATATTTTAATTTTTGAAATTTTTTAAAAAAGCTATGGGAACGATATTAATAAGGATTTTTTAGGTCGCTGATTATAAATTCATTCTTATACACGAATTTTTAATCGTAACAGCTGTCAATAGTTATATTAACAAACAAAAAATTACGTATTATTCAGAAAAAAAATTTGGAATTCCCCGACTAAACTGTCACCTGGCGGAGAAAATCCCAACTTGTACCTTATTAAGCCACGTACCCGAGTGCCTAAGGCCACCGTACCCACGTGGGCCTTAGGCTCGTATGCCCCTCCGCACGGTACTGCGCATGCCCACTACGCACTGACGCATCGAGAACCCCGCTCCACGCGGTCTCTCTTTCTCTCTGTGTTCAGCCGCCGTCCAGTACACACGTCATGCGACGCGCTCTGCTCCGTTAAACAAATCTATTTGTTTTGTTAACAGCGTTTTTTTAATTTATCGTTTAACCTGCCTATCTCAACACGAAGTGATTGAAGCAGTATTCTAAGGTGAGTTTGAATATCAATTTAAATATCAATCAACATAAAAATTGATTTATAATCATAACCTCAATCTACAATCGTTTGCCTCATAGTCGACTTGAAATCGTACAGAAGGTGGCCGTCAACTTCAAGTTGTTGTTTAGTTCACTCACATGAAAAGAATTAAAAAAAAGCAAAAAAAAAACAAAACTAAGACGAAACGATATTTCAATAAAAAAATGATTTGGAATACAATAATTTATTTCTGTTTTGTTTACCGATGTTTTCAACATTTTTTTTGTTTTGATTTACAATTTTTAATGTACTTTCGATTTTCGTTACTTTTGTTCTATTTGTTTTTTTAATTATGGTTTTTTTTTATTCCGGGTTTCAGTTACTTTTTTCATTTTTTTCAAAAAAAAAAAAATAATTTGTTAATCATAATAAAAAAAATAACAATGTTCTTTTTTTTTTCTTTAGGAAAAACTGTGCGATGCCACCGAAAAAACGAAAATGTACGGCTGGTGAAAGGTGCATAAGATGCAACAGATTGTTGCGTTATGATACCGGAAAACAGAAGTCCATTTCTTCAGATGATGACGTACACTTATATACTAAACTACTAGGTAAACGAGTAGAGAAAGGTGACGTTTTATGTCATCTGTGTCGTTCCGCAATCGCTAAATCCCGAACGGTTTCACCATCGACGAGCAGTGATTCTGATCCTGAAGAAAATCTTCAGTTGGATTTTAATCCCGAAGAAAATCCTCTGCCAAACGTCAATCCCGAGGAAAATCCTCTGCCAGATGTTGATCGCGAACAAAATTCTGTCGATCCTGTAGAGAGACATTCATCAACACTCTCCAATTTGACAGTATCAGATGACACAGAACAATCTTCGGAACAGTCTTCGCAACAATTGTCACGGTCGGAGTCTGGATCTTCCACAGGACAGTCATCACAATCTTCTAAGGACCCTCCTTACGTTCTTCGTCCAAGAGAACCGGACTATGAAATGATCGAGATGCCTTTCAACAGAGTTACCGCGACTCACAAATGTTGTTGCGTATGTCTTACTCCAATTACGACATCTCCGGTTGTTCCGTTTAAAGCGAGGTTACAGGTATTTATAAGTTCACGAATTTTCATTCCAAAAGGCAATCGCTGTTGTCCTGTACATCTTATCAGTGAACGTATGTACGTTGACGAAATTTCAAACTTGAAAATATTTTCGAATACTTGTACTATCAGTTCTCAAGAGTTGGCATTATTTTTGGATGCACTGTCCAAAAAATGCGACAACAGTATTTTAGACAGAGTAGATGATTACAATTTATCGGCAGAGCGCATAAAATCGCTAACTGGATACACAGTTGCAGAAATCAAGACTCTAAAAAACATGTTGGTCACTTTGCGAAATTCTCAAAATCGCAGTATTAATCAAGCTCTTTTAATATTCCTTTTTAAATTAAGAACTGGAAATTCCAACACAATCACTGCGTCAATTTTCGATATCAAATCTGAACAACTAGTATCTGCTTATTGCAAATCGGTTTTGGATTCATTCGCGAAAGACGTCTTTCCACTTCGTTTCGGAGCTCGGGCATGTTCTCGCGAAGATTTAATTGCTAATCACACGTCGCCTTACGTAAAAAAATTACACGGATTTGAAGATCGCCTGCTCTTGATTGCTGATGGTTCATACCTTCGACACCAAAAAAGTAGTAATAATTGTTACCAAAAAAAATCTTTCTCTGGTCAGAAAAAGTGTCCACTCTGTAAACCCTTCACAGTTTGTGCCACAGATGGATATGTAATAGATGTTTACGGACCGTACGAAGCAATTGTGAATGATGCGAAAATCTTACAACATGTACTAAGTGATCCGAACGGCTTGAGATCAATCCTCAAAAAAGGGGATGTTTTTATACTTGACAGGGGGTTCAGAGACGTCAAAGATTGGTTAGAATCTCAAGGGTTCGTTGTGTTGATGCCAGCGTTGAAAGGCAAAAGAAAGCAACTTCCAACAAATGAAGCAAACGAAAGTCGATTTGTTACGAAATTGAGGTCGGTGGTAGAGGCTGTCCACGGTATAATCGGTAGTAAATTCAAACTCTTGCATAATCAGTTTAACAACAACATGTTGGATTCAGCGATGCTTTATTGCAAAGTAGCGAATTTTTTGGTTAATGAGTTTGGAAAAAGACTGAATTGCGATACCGATTTACAAGATCAAATTGCCGAGCAAATGTTGAAAAGAAAAGACGTTGACAATTCTTTAGCGAAAGTTGTGGAAGAACAAAACTGGAATAGGAAGAAAAGGATCTTCAAACCGTTAACATCAAATGACGTATTAGACTTTCCGGAAATGACAGAGCAAGATTTGAAGATCCTTTTCACTGGCTCGTACCAGTTATCGCAAACTGTTTCATACTTAGCTGAAATGTATACCGAAGAAGGACTTTTGAATATGCAATACTTGTTGGAGGACGATACCATTTTGAAATGTGAAGTTAAATCAAGACATATAAACAAGAAAGTATACAGATGTTACGTTCAGTACGACCCTAACAGTATTGGATATAACGGTATAAAAAACTACGTATGTGATTGTGCAAATGGGCTAAGAACTGTTGGTTGCTGTGCCCACGTTGCAACAATCATTTACTTTTTAAGTCATGCACGGTATTTGTCCAAAATCATCCGCCCAGCTCAAATTCTAACGAATCTATTTCACGTTGATAATGTCGAACCTGTTATTGAAGAACACAGTGACGAAGATTAACAACATAACAATCATGTTGCAATGTATGTATTACTTGTGTCTGTTTAATGTATATATTAGATGAATGTATGTAATATTATTATAAATAAATAGATTTTTTAAAATACAATGACTTTTAATTATTGAAAAAACCGAAATAGCAAATACCATTTTCATTTGATGACATGTGTAATTTTTTTTTTTTGTTAGCTGTTTGACATCAAATTTGTAATCGGCGACCTCAGAAACCCCAAAATGTACTTTTATTAAGTAAAATAATTGAAAAATATGATTTTGTGTCATTTTCGTAACTGAAAATGCTCAAATTATAAAAACGGAATTTATTCAAGTTTGATTTTCGGACGCTAGAGACGACCGAATTGAGCCCAATTAGCGTCATTTTGTAGAGGAAGATAGTAGCTTTCTATGCTATGGTGCACGATTTTTTACCATTAATACGTCAATAAAAACCATAGCATTAAATACAAAAAATGACGATTTTTTACGGTTTTTATGCCATTAAAATTATGTTGCACATGATTTAACTTTACGAAAAAATCTGGAAAAATTCAGGGCATGTCTACACATCTGAAACAAAATTTTGGTTGTGTTAAAACCGCTTTAAAATGCATTTGAAAGCTCGAAAAAAAATTAAACATAAAAAAAACGCATTTTTTGCGATTATGGTGTTTTCATAAGGGTTTAGGGGGTTAAAAAATATCTCTAAAATTTTGTTTTTCACCCTCTTTCAGGTTTTTGGGTCGATTCGATCAAACTCGGTGGGGGCCGTCAGACCCCCCTTAACCGGCTACCCCCTTTCCTCACTTGGAGGTGCTGTATCGTGATCCCCCTTTAAATATTTATTCAGTTGCCTGGCGTCAAGGCATAGTCTGACTGAACCGTCTTTTTTGATGACTGAAACTAATGGGTTGATGTATTGGGCCTTCGCCCGCTCAATTACCCCGTGATCCATCATCCTTTGAATTTCTCGTCTTACTTTTTCTCTGTAGTGCATCGGAATTGGATATGATCGGTGTACATATGGCTCAGGATTTTCTAATTCTAGCCGGTGTACGTATTCTCTCATTCTCCCGGGGTATTTGTCGAAAATGTGTCGATATGCCCATATTAATTCCTTGAAATGTTTTAGGACTTCCCCGGGTATTCCCTGACATTCCTGCAGCTTTTCATCCACCTCCTCTTCTGTAAGTTGCAGTGAGGGTTCGTTGGCTTCTTCCGTGGCGCAATTAATCTGTTGATCCTTTGAATCATCAATTTCGGTCCAAAACTCCCCCTCATACAGTGCTACCCCCTTGTCACCTACTCGGATTTCACCCTGGTTTGTGTCTATCACGATGTTTAACTCTAACATTCCATCCATTCCCAGGATCGCTTCTCTCTGGAGAGTGGGGATTACTAGGGCTTGCAGAGTTCCCTTCTGCTCCTGGATCTCTGCGTCGACCATGATCTGTTGCCGAACCCTTCCTGATTTGCCTCCAAACGCCCCCTTCAGGTTTGTGCTAGTGACGGGTAGCACCGGGCACTGACCAAATGTTTTTTTTCGTTGATCGTATAGATCTTTGGATATGCAGGTGACTTCGCTGCCGCTGTCGATGAGTGTTTTTACGTTTTGCCCTTCCATTCTGATCGTTAACTCTGCACATCGGGGATACCTCTTTCCAAGTCCTATTTTGTTATCATTTTCTTCCTGGAGGAAATTTCTCGGGCTTTCGAATGGGTTTTCTCGTTCTCTCGCTCCGCTTCCCTCGTTGTTCTTTTGTCCTTCTATTTTCTTTTCTTTCTGGTCCACCTCCATATTGTTTATTTGTGGGATTCTTAATACTGATTTCTCCTTTCCTCCGTGTTCTCTCATTTTCTGCTTTTTGTTTTCTTCCGATTGTGACAATTTCCACTCTATGATTCCTATGTTCCTCTCTGTTATTTTTTGTTTTGTTTCTTTCTTCTTCGCTCTCTTCTATTTGTTCCTGTGTTGTCTCTCCCGGGCCTCTTCAAGGGCGTATTTTGTATCTTCGTCGTCACTGGTTGCGCCTCGCGATAGTCCTTCCAGATCTTCGGACTCCGTCATTACGGGCGCAACCGTTATTCGTTTCCCGACTGTTTGGTCTCGGGTAATTTATTATCTCCCTCCAATTGTTTCGTCACCTTTTCTTGTCTTGGCTAGGATGTTTGCTGAGGCTGGTTCTGGAGTCCTTCGATTCCTGCATTCCAAGCCGGTGCATTTGGGTTAAGGGGTCGGCTTATTCCCTGTCCTGTGTGTCCTCATCGTGGTCCAGGCTCGTATCTTCCGGCTCGTGGCCATGCACCTGAATTTTCCCAAGGCTTACTCTGGTGCTGAAAACCTTTATTTCCTTGGAAGCTGCTTTGGTTCCATGTTTGGTTACCGGGGAGAAACCTAGGTCCATTCATTTTGTGATTTGGTGGGCCACTTCCCTCAGTTTCCTCGAGTATTTCCAAGAATTCATCGATCGTTTTTGTTGCGCCAATTCGAACCGCCATCCATGTATGTTCATCGAAATGTTTGGCCAATTTTTTTATTATTTGTTCGTCCTTCAGTTTTTCCATCAGGTCCTTTGCGTTCCCGAAGATGCGGGTAGCATATTCTGCTCGGGTCATCTTATGCCCGTCATGGTCGTATTTCCCAAACTCCAAATTTCGCCGGATCTTATCCTGCATTTCCTCGCTCCAATATCTTCCACGGAACTTCGTAGCGAATTCTTCGATTGTGTGAACTTGTTCCTTCACTACACACCACCAATCTTTTGCTGCGTCTTTGAGCGATTGGCTGATCATGTAGTGGAGATCGCCACTTCCGGTGAACCTCCAAAATTCCTCGAAATCCTTCAGGTATCGCATGGGTCTTTCCCGGCCATCTCCTGTAAACGTGGGCGGTTTTTGCTTGGCGGCGTACATCTGGCTGGTATTCAGTCCGCTACTCCACGTGACGTTGTGACCGGACCCGGTTGCTTGGTTTTTAAGCGCTGCCTCACACCGTGTTATTCGCCTAGAATTCTCAGCAACGGTGCTCCCCATTTTTCTCGATGATTCTGCGATTTGAGCCAGGTTATCCATGGCCTGCTTGAGAACTTCATCTATCTCCTCTTTCTCTTCTTTGTTGTCGTTTTTCATCTGCTCGAATTGATCTTCCATCAGCCCCTGTGCAATAATTAATTTCCGTTCGTTTCTTGCTTCCGATTCTTCTACCTCTTTTCTCAAAATTTTCCTAAATTCTTCCTGTGTTACTCTGTTTCTGTTGGTGCATTTTTTTTCCTGTTCTTGTAACTGTTTTTGAGTAGTTTTCCGATCCAGTCGTTGTTCGTTCCTCATTTTGTTTATTGCGATTATGGTTGACTTCAAGCTTTCGTCTATTTCTTCCATAGTTGCATTAGCGTTTCTGACTACCCTGAATCTGTCGTTGTTTTGGGAAATTTCTTCTGTTACTGGTGCAATTTCCGATAGGCGTCCGATATTTTGGCCAGCTCTATCTCTTTCTATTCTTAGTAGGCCATCAGCCGTCGTTGATTCCCATTGGAGAGATATTTCTTCGTTTTGTTGTGACATATTTATTTTGTTTTATTTTACAGGTTTTTCTTTACTATTATCGAGCCCCACGTTGGGCGCCAAATGTAAGGGGTCACCCCTTGTTACATTAAATTTATGAGGATTCGGGGCACGATAAGGGAGTAAATTAATGTAAACCTTTTATGTCTCAACAAATAAACGAAGATTTATTCATATTTCGCTTTATCTCCTGTTACAAAAAAATTTTGAATCGCCCTGTATCTTGGTTTCGCGCGCCCGGTCGGTTTGGCTGTCGCGGCTCTCGCGTACCGAGGAGGCGGGGCTTACTACGTCTTCCGAATTTCGCGAGCCTCCGTTGCCCGGGTAACGAGTCACTCCCTTTCTATAATGGCCGCCGTTTCGTGTTTGTATACGTTTGGTGTATGTACATCTTTGATTTGTATGCGTTCGAAATTTTAAATACTCCAATTGTGTGTGACTACGTGTGTCGCGCGGTCTTCGCGATTTCGCCGGTCCGGCCTTGCTCGGCCACTGCCCCCTTTGTTGTTGTTCCTTCTCTCTCTCTCTCTCTCTCTCTCTCGTTACATGTTTCCATCTAGGCTTCCAGCTGGCTGTCAGCTTTAATATTCTGACGTTTATTAACGCGGGATGCTTCGAGTTTCGTGATTCTATGTTTTCTCCTTTAAATTACCGAATTTTCTCTTTCAAATATCGGCGAGATTCTTGATTTCCTTCTTTTCTCTGATTATCGCACTTTTTCTAATCGGATGGTGCCTATACTTTCCTTTCTGTACTTGCTCCTCTTTGCCACTTTCCTTGTTCAGTCGCCTTCCTTGCCTTTCGGGCTCGGACATGCGCTTATTTCACTACTAATGGCAAAGTCCACGTTCCATAGTCGTAAAAGCTAGGTATCTCCGCTCGAGACTCGTGCGAAAATCGTTTGAAAAGAGATTTCAAAAAAAATTCCCCACTGCAATCAGTGGGTACTCGCGTCCGGTACTAAGGCCTTTAGAATAAAAGAGATTCTCAAATTTATTGTGCTCACTTGCTTCGTTTTTGTCCAATGCTTTCCCTAGTTCAATATTTTCCACGCTTAAAAAGCCTGTACTAATATCTCGTTTCGGTACTCGCTTTGAAGCTGACTTGGATCAAGTAGGCCTTTCCTCTCTCGAGGTGGCCCTTATATACCCCTTATTTCCCGCGCTTTTCTTCCCCTTCCCAAGCATCCTTTGTTAAATAAACGTTGCTTTAATATTTACTCAATTTTACTTTTCCTTTTGTCTCTATTTTTCCCGTGTTCCGAGGGATGGCGCCACTTGGCCCTTTTCTCGGTCTGTTCTTTTCCCAAATACCACCTGGAGGCAGTGACCGCTCTTGTCAACATCGACGGCCTTGTCGCGTATCCGCGTCGCTCGCTCCCGAGACGGTTCTATCCGTCTCAATATATATATATACACACACTCTAAGCCAAAGAATTAAAGGATATTGAAAAAGTCCGCCAATTTTAGGGTCATTTTCAAATAGCTGTAACTCCTCGAAAAATGGTCGTACAGCCAAATAAAAGAAGCAAATTGAAGATGTGAATCTCTAGTTTTAAGATCTTGAGCACAACAATGTTTCGCATCAGCCGATTTTTAGTAGCCATCAAAAAACCAAAGTAAAAAAAAAATTCAAAATTGTTGCTTATCGTTCACAGTCTGCACGGACTTTAATAAATGTTTTTGAATGATCGGATTAAAAAGATCGTCTAGCTAGATTCTTCTCCTTTAATTTGAGCGGTGGGAGAGCCCTGTACGATTTTTTCTCGCTGAGTTATCGATGTTCAAACCAAAAATTAGACTTTTGACTTTGATGACTGCTTACTCTGAGGCTAATGGTCGCACAGAAAAAAAGCAGAGGGTTTTGGTAACTTTGAAGTATTCTCTATAAGATGCTGTTATCATTTTTTTATCAAGATTTTTTTTTATTTGGAAAAATGGATTTAAAAAGACGTGAAAAATGGCATATTTACGAATATTCTTTTAACTTAATCATTATTTTGCCAATATCGAATGGAAAAAAAATCGGTTTTTTTATGACCTCAAAGTATCCTAAAAAAGCCCTCAAAAGTTTAAACCACTGCAATTTTTTTTCATTGTGTTCCGAATGATCGAAATTGTGGTTTTTGCCAAAATCGATTAAAGGCTAAATCTATCACCTTTTATTCGTCTTTTGAGAATCACAATTTTTTTTGGCACTGATCCGAATTTCCGGTGCTAAAAAAAGTTGATTGTTGAACAACGGGAAAAAATTGTTGTTTAATGAAAAAAAAAACTAATTAAAAAAACGTTTTTCTTTACAAGAAAAAATTAATTATAAGAAAATCGAAAAAAAAATGATAGATTTTTTTTATAGCACTGAACGTTTTTCATGATACGACGAGCGATTGGAGTTGTTGGAATTCACAGTTCTTTGAATGTGTGCGTGTGGAACACACACACAAAGAAACGTAAATCCAACCGAGCAACCTCTACGTGGTACGCTTTAGGTTACGTACGCCACGGACTTTAGGCCCGTGGTGAATAAAATGTTCATAAAAAAAATCTTGATCTAATGATCGTGGGACGTGTGCGGAGGGTGTCGTATCGTATCGTAGGGATGTAAATTGTACACACGCGCACATTCAAAGATGTTGTATCCCCGGCTCGAGAACCCGGGATAGGTATTTTGGGATCGTTGCGAAATTAAGAGTTGGAACTCAAGTTCGTTGAATAGGAATATAAGTTTATTACTGGGCTGGTCTTATAATTGAATTTACAGTGTGTCGGTCGTACCTTAGGACCGAACCGTTCAAAAGCCAACCAAGGACTGTCTGTTCCCTGGTGTCTTCTCTTAATTGTCGACTCTGATTGTCGTAATTTGCCCCAGATCAAGCATCATAAGATGCTTGGTCAGGATGTGTCGCAAAGTGTCGTTTTGACGTTTGCATTTTGGCGAAAGTGTAACTCTCGCAAGGAGGGCAATAAAGTGTCACTCTCGCAAGGAGGGCAACAAAGTGGAACTCTCGCAGTTGCGCAAATACTTGTTGTATTGCACAAGTTTGCGGACACAACAAAGAACTGTAAATTCCAACAACTCCAATCGCTCGTCGCATCATGAAAAACATTCAGGGCTATAAAAAAAATCTAACAATTTTTTTTCGATTTTTTTTTAATTAATTTTTTTTTGTCCAAAAAATTGTTAATTTTTTTTTCATTAAACAAAAAATTGTTCCCGGTGTTCAACAGTCAACTTTTTTCAGCACCGGAAATTCGGATCCGTGCCAAAAAATTGTGATTCTTAAAAGACGAATAAAAGGTGGCAGATTTAGCCTTTAATCGATTTTTGGCAAAAACCACAATTTCGATCATTCGGAACACAATGAAAAAAAAAAGGGGTTTAAACTTTTGAGGGCTTTTTTAGGATACTTTGAGGTCATAGAAAAACCGATTTTTTTAAATCTATTCGATATTGGCAAAATAATCCTTAGTTAAAAGAATATTCGTAAATATGCAATTTTTCACGTTTTTTTAAATCCATTTTCCCACATAAAAAAAATCTCGATAAAAGAAATGATAAAAGCATCGTATAGAGAATACTTCAGTTTCCAAAACCCTCTGGTTTTTTTCTGTGCGATTAATCTCCGAGTAATCAGTCATCAAAGTAAAAAGTGTTATTTTTGTTTTGAACATCGATAACTCAGTGAGAAAAAATCGTACAGAGCTCTCCCACCGCTCAAATTAAAGAGGAAGAATCTAGCTAGACGATCCTTTCAATCGGATCATTCAAAACAATTTACTAAAGTCCGTGCAAACTGTGAAAGATGAGCAAAAATTTTGAAAAAAAATTTTACTTTGATGGCTACTAAAAATTGGCTAATGCGAAAAAATTTTGAGCTCAAGATCTCAAAACTAGAGATTCACATCTTTAATTTGCTTCTTTTATTTGGCTGTACGACCATTTCTTGAGGAGTTACAGCTATTTGAAAATGACCCTAAAATTGGCGGACTTTTTCAATATCCTTTAATTCTTTTGACTAGTGTATATATACACTGATATAAAAAATTGAAGGGTAAAAAAAATTCCCAAATTCCTCCGTGATTTTTGACAGACTGTATATATATGAAAAATGGTCGTATCGGGAATTTAAAAAAAAGCATTTAGAAGCTCTAAGTTTCGAGTTTTTCGATCTTTCGATCAATTTTTTTTAGGAGCTACGGTTATCATGTAATCCTAAGTAATAGAGTGAAAATAAAATTTGGCAAATTTTTTTTTCCGAGTCCACGGACTTGGAAAACCCTTTTTTTCAGCTAAGCCATTGCGTGGGCCGGATAGCTTGTTCATTCAGCTTCAATTTATTTTTTTCGAAAACCTCGATACGCCCAATTTTCATCCAAATATCGGACTTCTGGAAAGGGATCCTTTTGTCTTCAATCGATATCTCAGCGACAAATGATCGTACAGAGTATTGAAGGGCAGTTTCGGAAACTGGAATGAATTTCCTATAAGATTCCGCCGCAATCATAAGGAATTTTTTAATCCTTTACATGAATTAAAAAAAACAGGAAAAAGGGTAATTTATGGTTTTTTAGAAAATTGACAGCTAAATTGGAAATATCCAAGAAATGATTAATGTTAAGCGTAACTTTTACAGCTCGATATACCCAAAAAACCCCTGTGAAGTTTCATCTCGATCTTGCGAACCGTTTCTTTGTTTCAAACAGTCAAACTTAAAAAAAATTAAACGGTCACGTTTTTTTAGCTTAAACATTTCATAGTGATGATCAAAATGGAATTTTTTTTAGGTTTTCTCACATTTTCATCGCAAACAACGTTTGAATTGACGATAAAAAAAATTGGAAAAATTTTCGAAAAATTTGTTTTTTTTTTAATGAATTTCCAGGCGTGGATGAAAACAATGTCCAATTGCTTCCAGCACGATTCGGCTTTTCCGTCCTATGCTTCTGTTTATCAACTTTTGATTAAATTTAAATTAAAATTGATGAGCCAAACCAGATTTTGACCCCGATTCATACCCGTTATTAAGACAAATTCCTCATCCATTTTTGTGCAGTCTGTATAAGATTAAAGAAACCGCCGCTAATGACGTTAAAAGATCGGAATCATGTTTGAAACAATTGGACATTGTTTTCGTCATTGCCCGGAAGGTTTGCCAAAAAAAATTTCGAAAATGTTTCAAATAAATTTTTTTTTCGTCAACTCAAGCGTTGTTTGCGATCAACGTGTGAGGAAACCTCAAGAAAAGTTTTCTTTTTCTACTTTGACAATGATTATGACGTGTTTAAGCTCAAAAAACGTGACCCATTATTTTTTTTCAAAAGTTTGACGGTTTGAAACAAAGAAACGGTTCGCAAGATCGGGATGAAACTTCACAGAGTTTTTCTAGGTATATCGAGCTCGAAAAGTCACGCTTAGCATCTAAAAGTCGCGGAAGCATCTTATAGGGAATTTATTCCAGTTTCCAAAACTGCCCTTCAATTCTCTGTACGATCATTTGTCGCTGAGATATCGATAACTGAAGACAAAAGGATCCCTTTTTATTAAAAGTCCCATATTTCGATAAAAAATGGTCGTATCGAGGTTAAAAAAAAAGAAAATTGAAGCTTAATAAACAAGCTATGAGGTCCATGGCTTAGCTGGAAAAAATTCCCAAGTCCGTGGACTCGGAAACAAAAAAAAAATTGCTAAATTTTTTTTTCGCGCCATTTCTTAGGATTGCATGATAACCGTAGCTCTTAAAAAATGTTAACCGAAAGATCTAGAAACTAGAATCTCAGAGCTTTGAAATGGTTTTTTTAAATTCCCGACCATTTTTCACCTAAATACAGTCTATCAAAGATCACGGAAAAATTTCGGAAATTTTTTTGACCCTTTAATTTTTTTCCATTAGCCTATATATATAATAAATAATAATATTAAATATAATAATGAAATAAAATAATAATAATAAAACACCTAAACAAACCCAAACTGAGGGAGTGCGTTGCCCGGAGCAATAAATTCTATTATAAAAATAAAAAAATAATATTAAAAAAATATAATAATAATAAACCATTTTTTAAATAATAATAGTGTCGATAGTTATAATGAGAATAACAATAATCAATTTAAAAAACGACTAGTAATAATGAAAATAATGATTGAACAAAATCGAGTTGTGAATAAAAGTCACATTTTGTGAATGAAAGATGATGAATGATTGTCACTAATGTAGCAGAATTTTTCTTAACTTTCATTCGAATACTTTTTATTACACACATACACACATACGCGCACACACACACACGAACATTGCGTACAGCGTATAGCATTTTTTTCCCACTACAATCGGAATGGCTCTGGATTTTTGGTACTATAAATATAAATATGGATAGAAAAATTTGTGACATTTCCCCAGATGTAGCTCTTTTGCTCACTTCAAAGATCCTCCCGTCTTTGATGCGCTGGTTGCGTGGAAGTTGTACTCTTCCAGCAGTAAGAGCTGCCATTGCGTAGCACACCACACAACAAAACAGTTTAATTGTTAGACACTTTTATTAAAAAAAAAAATGAAAAACCACACATCTTTTACAAAGGTTATTTACAGTAGTACTATTATATCAGGTTGATAAAAAAGTTTTGTCGCAAAAATTTTAAAAATGTCTTTTTACGTATTGACGCAATATGACATCGAGCTATGTCGAGAATATTCTAGAATGTTTTCTACTCTTCCGCGTGACAGGGTATAAAAGGGCGAGCGCGCGTTCTAGTGGACAGAAATGGCTTCGATTTCGCAGGAGCAACTTGGAGCGATCATTTTTTACGAGTGGCGGCGCGGCACGAACGCAAGCACAACTGCGAAAAATATACAGGATGCATTCAGCGAGAAAGTAGTTTCTCATCGAACAGTCCAGCGTTGGTTCAATCGTTTTAAATTTGGAGACACAAGCCTTGAAGATGAGGAACGTTCCGGACGACCGTCGACCATCGATGATGAAGCATTACTCCGCTGCATCAAAGAAAAACCGGAAGCAAGTACGCACGAGCTAGCAAGAGAACTTGGCTGTACCCAACCGTCAATAGTCAATCACTTACACAACTTGGGATACAGGAAGGTTCTAGCTCAATGGATACCACACCGTCTCACCGACGACAATAAGAACTGTCGCGTGACCATCTGCCAGTCTCTCCTGCTTCGCCACCATCGCAAGGAGTTTTTAGAAGATCTTGTGACGGGAGATGAAAGCTGGGTCTTGTATGATAACAGAACGCGTTTAGCCTACTGGCTTCCTATAGGAGAAAAACCGCCACACCAACCGAAATCTGATCGTCACTCACAAAAGGTTTTGTTGTGCTGTTTCTGGGACGCAAAGGGAATGCTGTTTCACAATTTTCTCCCTGTAGGTAAGACGATCTCCTCTACACGATACATCGAACATCTCCAGGAATTGGCAAAAGCTATAAGAAAAAAACGGCCAAGACGCGCGACTGTGCACCTTCTCCACGACAACGCGAGACCCCATGTCGCAAAGGAAACCCACAAAACAATCACTGAGCTTCACTGGAATACCGTTCCTCATCTACCATACTCTCCCGACATCGCGCCATCTCACTACCATTTGTTCAGACATTTGAAGGCATATTTGAGAAACAATACTTTCGAAAACGTCGACGATCTCAGAAGGGATATTTCAAATTTCTTTGAGTTCCAGCCGCCGCAGTTTTGGGCAAAGGGAATAAATGAGTTGCCAACTAGATGGTCGAGTGTCATAGAAACTGATGGCGAATATATTGTTGATTAGAAATGTTTTGTATAAGATATATAAATAAATAAATTATATTGAAATTATTGCGACAAAACTTTTTTATCAACCTGATATATACGATATAGTTATATACACGATAAATAATTGAATTAATTGATTAGGGATTACAGTAGAGTAATTCGATTTGACAATAGTTTTTAAATATTCTCCACGACAGTCCGAACAACGAAACTGACACGACTGTCGATGAAACTCGGATAACAAAAACTGTAGCCGGTGACAACGGCCCTTCACAACGTGCGCTTTGTGTTTTTGCAAAATTCAAACCAGCCAATCACATTTCAGCGCTGTTTGACAGCTTGGTTCTCTTGTCGTGTAGATAGTTGTTTTCAGCCCGATTGGCCGTCGTCAAGCGCGCGTATTTTCAAACAAGATCGTACATCCTCACGATTGTCCCGCACACGGTCTTACACACAGGTTTTGAAACGACGGAGGTGGGGGTAGGCACGTTTAGCGTCCAAGGCACGGCGGTCGCGGGGTTTCCCCGGCCCCTCAATCGGCAACGTCAACGATTGCACAAGGACGTGGCAGGTTGAGGGGCCAGGTTCCCCGCGACATCAGCGCCTTGAATATTAACAAGGGGAGGCTGCCAGTTTTTAAATTGAGATTCGATTCATGTTGCGTGTAATGAAAGCTCATGTTCAGAGGTGTAATGTGGCAAATAGTACAGTTGTACTGTCGCTAAAAAACCCCGTCATCGGAAAAAAGTAGAGGAATGCCAGTTTTTTAACAGATTATTCTTTAGCTGTCACGGGTGCTAAATCCAAGTTTGCCTAAAAATCGGGCTGCAGGGTTTTTTTAGGGGATGAAGAAGTTTGGGGGGTGGAATGATGTCGAACTACAACCCTTACGAGGTCGGCGCCGTGAGACGAAATGTTCAGAAAAATCCGGGCTTTCGTTTTGCCCACAGCGCCGAAGTCGTGGAAGTTAACTTTGGGGGTGAAATTTTGAAAAATCTTTTAATTCAATAACTCTTTAGGAACAATTCGTCCACTTTTTGTTCAAATGGGAACGTTGTAGCCCTTGAAAAGATTCGTCGGTTGAGTATTCAATCATCACTCTCCAATAATATCTTCACCCCCAAAAACAACATTGAAACACCAAAAAAATTGTTTATTGAGTAACTAAAAAACAATCGATTTTTTGCGTATAGTTTAAATGTACGAAATGTAGAGAATTATTTGTTCTCTATTTTCGTTTATATGGACCACCCATGCATTTTTATTTTCCAACCACTCTCGGGGGCTGAACATTAAAAATAGAATTCTCGGAAACTATTGACCACTCGAATTCGTCTCCGTGGTATAATTTGTAGCTTGAACCGTCAGATACATTTTTGTCCACAGCGCCAAACACGTATCTCTTTATTTTTGGTCAATAGTTCTCCCCGAATTACATTTTTAATTTTCAACCCCCGGGGGGGTTTGGAAAAAAGCAAAATTCAAGGGTGATCATTACTTTTCATTCACTTTTCATTACAATTCATTAAACCTTCCTCGAAGAAACTATTGTTTTTGAGTTATTCAATAAACAATTTTTTTTATACTTCAATCATTTTTTTCGGGATGTAGATATTATTGGAGAGAGATGAGCAAATACTCCATCGACGCGGCTTATCGAGGGTTACAGAGTTCCCGTTTGAACAAAAATTTTATGAATTTTTCCTAAAGAGTTATCGCATTAAAACTGATTTTTCAAAATTCCACCCCACTTTTTCACCCCCAAAATGAACTCCCACGACTTTGGGGCTGTGGACAAAAATAAAGCCCGGATTTTTTTGAACATTTCGTCTCTCGGCGCCGATCTCGCGGGGGTTGTAGTTTAGCATTAATCGACCTCCTTCCTCCTTTGTCCCCTAAAAAACCCTATACTCCGATTTTTAGGCAAACTTGGATTTGTCACCCGCGGCATCTACAATATGATCCGTAAAAAATCTAGCCTTCTAATTTTTGCCGTTTCCAATATACAGCACGAGTGTTCTAACAGCAGAAAGATGCATCTTCGCCGTTGTCGAGAAAATCGGCATAAAAATATTCCTTTCCGTTCAAATACGTCTGTACGTTGCTGCGTAATAAAAATTTCAAGGAGCGCGTGGAACAGCGAGCAAGGTCTCTGCTTCATAAGGCCAACGTGCCTGGTTCAAATCTCGGTGCTGCCAACTTTTTTTTTAAATATATATACATATTATTCCCGGCAATCAGTTTCAACAATTATGCATACAATAAGTTTTTTACATGTCGTTTGTTGTGGAAAAACCGACTATTTCGAACTTTATTATGTTGTTCATAAACAATGTTATATTTAAAAAGTAGTAATACTTGCCGCAGAAAGTACTTGTACACTCATTTAAAAAATTAAGGGAACAGTAAAATTTCAAAAAAAATTCAGTAATTTTTCAATAGCTGTAACTTCATGAAAAATGGGGTTTCAAAGCTTGAAATCTCTAGTTTACGAATCTCACCGGTTATTTTTTTTAAAACAACACGCTCGTCGTGAATCTAAGAAATAGCGCGAGGCAAACCCTTTCGAAATGGTTATTTTTCAAAATCGACCGCGGGCTCAAAACATTTTTTTGAACTTGATCATTACTGGGATCATTTAGCCTGATTCTTCAGCTTCAAAACGGTTTTTTTAGACCCCTATCCGACCATTTGTCGCTTAGATATCGGCGTTTAAAGAAAAAAGGAGCTTTTTTGGTAGATCATCAATATCTCATGAATAAATGATCGTACAGCGAGCTAAAGGTATGTTTCGTAAACTGGAATAAATTCTCTAAAAGTCCCTTTTGGTACTTTAGAGAATTTTTTTTAACCTTAATATTGATTCGAAAAAGTACAAAAAAATGACTTTTTTCACGTTCTGGAAAATCCACGTCAACTTTGCAAATATTGCGAAAATGACTCATGTTTCTAGGTTTTTTTTCAGTTCAATACATGCCCAAAGACCCCTCACAATTTAAAATTGATCGGCTGAACCGTTATTTTGACCGAAGGGTCAAAGTTTTATAAAAAATTAAAGGAACACTTTTATTGTTCCTTAAATATTAATTAATGATGATTAAAATGAAAAAAAAATCCGTTATTTTTCTCACAGTTTCGCAATAACTTTTCTTTAAATCTTGGAAAAATAAAAAAATTCAAAATTTTGAAAAAAAAGTAATTTTTATTTTTGGAAAAAGAAAAAATTGCAAAAAGAAAAGTTATTGCGAAACTGTGAGAAAAAATAACGGAATTTTGTTTTTTTTTATTTTAATCATCATCAATTGACATTTAAGGAACAATGAAAGGGTTCCTTGCATTTATGATAATTGACGCTGCGGTAAAAAATAACGGGTCAGCCGATCAATTTTAAATTGTGAGGGGTTTTTAGGGCATGTATTGAACTGAAAAAACCTAGAAACATTCGTCATTTTCGCAATATTTGCAAAGTTCACGTGGATTTTCCAGAACGGGAAAAGTCATTTTTTCGTACTTTTTCAAATCAATATTAAGGTTAAAAAATTCTCTAAAGTACCAAAAGGTGCTTTCAGAGAATTTATTCCAGTTTATGAAGCACACCTTTAGCTCGCTGTACGATCATTTATTCATGAGATATTGATGATCTACGAAAAAAGCTCCTTTTTCCTTTAAACGCCGATATCTCAGCGACAAATAGTCGTACAGAGGTCTAAAAAATACTGTTTTGAAGCAGAAGAATCAGGCTAAATGACCCCAGTATTGATCAAGCTTAAAAAGAATTGTTGAGAGCGCAGACGATTTTGAAAAATAAAAATTTAGAAAATTTTTTCTCGCGCTATTTCTTAGATTCACGCCGAGCGTGTTGTTTAAAAAAAGTTTACCCGTGAGATTCGTAAACTAGAGATTTCAGCTTTAAAACCCTATTTTTTACGATACGACCATTTTTCATGAAGTTACATCTATTTAAAAACCAATGACATTTTTTTGAAATTTTACTGTTCCCTTAATTTTTGTAAAGCGTGTATTTTATATATAATATAAGTAAGATATAATATTATACGTTTTTTAAATACCGTTTGTTGTGTTTATTTATCGAAGTGCATAGTAATTATTGTTATCAGACAGTTATTGTACAAATACGGTCATCAATACATTACATATTAATATCAAGAGACGCGGCAGCGTCTCGACGCCAAGTAATAAAAAAAACCGATTTGACGCCACTGGTCGACCCACCGATCTCGACGCCATTGACGGACTGACGACACGCCGCGACTCTTTATACAGTAAGATGGACTTCCTTACTAAATAAGATCTTATATACGTAAGATGAGCAGACTGTCACGTCCCAGCCTTCACCTTTTTTTTCTCTCTCTTTTTGAAACCACGATGGTAAATACGCACGATAGCAGCACCCTCACTCATCGACCAAAAACCTATATTTCTTAAACGCTAAGCGAGCGATAGCCGAAACGTACCACAAGACCAAAAGCGAAACCGTCGCACGTAGGTCCCGACGCATAAACATAGCCAACGACAGATGAATTTACGAGAGGAGCGTACTCGCAGCCTCGGAAGAGAAACCCTACGCCTAGAGCCCTCGAACAAAATGCAGGGACCGAACTATGCCACAATCCTACCTTGTCCTAAGACCCAAATAATCCCACGAGGAAAACTCGCTTGCGTCAGAACACGTCACCCGGTCATATCGCAAGACCCACGAAACCTCGGTCGCTGAACCCGATCCTCGGACATAGAACAATGGCCGTATTCACCATAGCGATGACCTAATAAGTAGACGAACAAAAGTATTCCCACACATGACGCCGACCTATCACGTAAGTCAGCGTACATTCTCACGATTGATTAACCAATCACTACGAAGCTCTGATCCGAAAATGCATTCCGCCAAAAAAGCTCCTCCTACAACCAGACATTCCTAATTTTCATATCACGAAGGAGCAGACACTCTGTCTTCGAACTCCGAACTGAACAGTCGACTTATAAACCCTTTCGCTCTGCGTTTCCCTATAATAATTGTACGAGTAACCATCATTGTACCGAAATTATAAGTTTGTAAGAGTTAAACGTAATAAATGTGGACTACGTGAATTAAGACAAAATCTACGCGTCTGAACATTTATTTGATCAACGATCAATCCATCGGGCGGATCCAACTCTCTTACCAGAATCACGCACCTCAAATTCGTCTCAATCCAAATTGTTATTAAACTGTGTTCGGAACTCACGCGGACGCCAAACAAAGACTCACTGCGCAATCAAATTCAATTCGAACTTTCGCGCTCTAAATCGGCAACCTCGCGAGCCCCACCTAAATCTCCCTCCGGGACGTAACAGTTTAGTATACAATAGAACTGGTGGCAGCGGAAAAAAAAGAAGAAAAAAACTGGTGGCAGCGGAAAAAAGAAAAAAATAAAACTGGTGGCAGCGGAAAAACAAAGAGACAATTTATCGGTTATAATACTGGTGACAATCAATCCGGTGTCGGTGAAAAACGGACCACGAACGCGGAATAATCCATCGTGTAAAAATAAAAATAAAATAAAAATACTCTCTTCCGTGTGAAACGTACAAGTGCTCCACACCAACGTCGCACCGAGATCAACACAAGGAACGCAGAGCCATAAATTAACGAAGGACGCAAGGCCGAAGAGCAGACCCGAGCCAGCGACGCACACCCGGACTACAGGTCAAAACACCAGCCGCACCTCACGATAAGTCAAGTAGCCTAACGCCACTTGGCTGCAACCAAACATCTTTGGCACGAGCGAGCTACAAGATCATCACTGAGTAAGTCATAAACTCATAATGTCTACACCAATCCAAATGGAGACTTCGGAAGCCCATCACCCAGCTCAACAGAGTCAAATCTACACATCACAGACAACGATTCCACCACCAAATGCGCATAACTATTATCAAGCGTCTTTCGAAAATAATATATATCCACCACACGCTAATTATCGAGATTTCACAAGATATTTACCCGAGTTCGATGGGACGCCTAAAACATGTTCGTTAAACAATTTCGTGAGCTATTGCGATAACGCGAAAGAATTCATCCCAGCTGTAGGCGAACGATTAATAGTTACACTCTTAAAGAGTAAATGCAAAGGAATCGCTTGCGATAGTCTCGAAAGCTTTACAATAACAACAATCGATGAGTTCACAGACATCCTAAAACGAAAATTCATCCCTTCCAAACCCCCTTTCACCTGGATCACGGAAATGAGCACATTTTCCCAAAAAGATAAAGAAACGGTACTCAGCTTCTACAGTAGACTCAACACTCACTTGAAAAAGACAAACCAAGCCATCGAGAATTCGAACTTACGTTCCATCGAAGGAGCGAAAATTTTCGCGGAAGACATAGCGACTGATCAATTTCGAAGAGGTCTTAACGCCGTCTATCGCCCCCATATAGCATGCAAACGATACCCAAATCTCGAAAGCATTTTCAAACAAGCAACGGATATCGAAAAAATGTTAGGAACAATCGACCCAGAAAATACACAATCGACTTGCCTACCAATTCAACCTTTCAACAAATCAAATAGTCAAAACGAAAACAAACCCGGTAGCTCAACCTTTTGTGCAAACCCGAGCAAATTCTGCAATTATTGCAAAAAGACAAACCACACAACAAATGATTGCTACCTTCTGGCAAAAGACAACTCAACAAAAGACGCTACAAACAGAAGTAACATATCATGCAACTATTGTAAAAAACCAGGCCACTTCATTAATCAATGCCGTAAACGAGCATATAATAATGGGAGAAAAGACGAGGCTCAAGCCGGGAAACGAGTCAACGACCCCTCGACCAGGCGTCTCGACGGGCCTAAACATCCAAAGACGCCAGACACAGTAAAATCGGAAACGAAACAAAAAATCCTCCGAGCCTCTTGTAACCTGAGCACACGAACGAATAACTACCACTCACCCGGTAGAATCGGAAGATCTCAAGAAAACGCAAACATTATTTCTCGCAGACTCAGGCTCACAATTAAATTTGATCAAAATCGAAAATATTCGTCACCCAAATCTCATAAACAATCGCATAATTTACGAATTATACGGAATTTCGATCATCGATAGACCCAGGACACTCGGACAAATTAACATCGCAATTCATGACCAGTCCGTAACATTCAATGTTGCCCCGGACGACTTCCTTGTTGAATTCGACGCAATCCTCGGTCATGAAACAATCGGAGAAAGTAAAGGTAGAATCGACTGGGAAGGGCGATACGTACGAGTCAATAACGTGGACATCCCATTTACAAACACAGAATCATTTCTTCTGCGGGCCAGACAGAAAACGATCATGTTCATTCGAGTCGGAAACCCACTAGAGACAGGTTACGTACCCCGTATACCATTCCGAGATGGCATCTTTGCAGGCGAAGCATTGGTTAAAAATACCAATGGCAAAGCATACCTGTACGCTATCAATACCTTGAACGAGGACGTCAGAGTAGAGGTTCCCGTAATTTCACTCTATCCTTTCGATATGAGTACAGACGAGAACGATCAAGAGGATGACCACACCGCAAATACACAGACCCTAGAGCACAAAAACCCTCGGACGCGAGAAAACCGTGCCAACGGAGTAATGAGTTTTTTGCGGTTTAATCACCTCAATGACGAAGAGCGTAATGCGGTATCTACACTCGTAGAAGAATACGTAGATCTCTTTCATCTACCTGGTGAACCCCTCCGATCAAGAAACGAATGGAAACATCGAATTCCCACTGTAGACGATCGACCGGCCAATACAAGACAATACAGACATCCGCCATTCCAAAAACCGGAAATAGAAAAACAAATTAACGATCTGCTATAATTAAACATCATTGAACCCTCGAAGTCACCGTATAATTCACCAGTTTGGATAGTTCCGAAAAAAGCAGACTCAAAAGGCAATAAACGATGGAGACTCGTAATCGATTTCAGAAAGTTAAACGATGTCATAATAGGAGATGCTTACCCCCTGCCGTTAATAACTGACATCCTTGATCAACTCGGCGGTGCGAAGTACTTCTCCATTTTTGACCTAGCATCTGGCTTTTATCAGATAGAAATGGATCCGAAAGACAAACATAAAACAGCTTTTACGACCCCTCACGGTCATTACGAATTCAATAGAATGCCATTCGGGATAAAAAATGCACCAGCCACATTCCAACGATTGATGGACCTTGTTCTAAAAGGGTTACAGGGTAACGATTTATTCGTATATCTAGACGACATAGTAATCTACGCACGATCAATCGAGGAACACGAAAGCAAATTTAGAAAACTTGCGGAAAGATTACGTAACGCAAATCTAACTCTCCAAACAGATAAATGCGAATTCTTAAGAACTGAAGTAAGATATCTGAAACATCAAATCTCTGCAGATGGATTAAAACCCGATCCAAAAAACATCGAAGCCGTGAGAGAATTCAAAATACCGAAAACTCCAAAGAACGTAAAAGAATTCCTAGGTCTAGCTGGATACTATCGCCGCTTCATAAAAAATTTCGCAGCAATTGCAAAACCCCTTTCGGATCTCACTAGCAAAAATGTTAAATTTCATTGGACATCTCAACATCAATTAGCATTCGAAACATTGCGAGACAAGCTATGCTCAACACCGATTTTCCAATACCCAAATCCCTCGGAACCTTTCACCGTAACAACCGACGCATCCAACTACGTCGTCGGCGTAATCCTTTCGCAAGGAAAAGTCGGAGAAGACCCCATGGTCGCAGCCGCTTCAAGGGTCCTTAATAAGGCCGAAAGAAATTATTCCACTTTGGAAAAAGAAATGGTCGCTGTGGTGTTTGCCTTAAAAACCTTCCGACCCTATCTTTATGACAGGCCATTCACCCTACTGACCGACCACCGGCCACTCGTCTGGGTAAACTCTATGAACGACCCGATGTCACGCGTACTGAGATGGAGAGAAAGATTAAAAGAGTTCGATTTCAAAATCCAGTACACGCCACGAAGAGTTAATACAAACGCCGACGCACTTTCTCGAAATCCAATAACTCTCCCTATCAAATTCAAATGGCGTACTAACGACACCCCATACGGAGGAAAAACTCTACATCCAAACCCAGGCATCGCAAGAACATATTCGTCATCGGATCCAAGCGCCAATAATAAGAAACTCAAAAAATCGAAAACTACTTTGGAGAATGACATCACGAATGCTTCCCCACTAAGTCATTCAATATCTATTCGTCGAGCAACCGACTTCACATATACGGCAATTCTGAGAGAAACGTACGTGAGTCCCGTTGCAGAGCGATCGAACGAAATTCAAAATCAAACAATCTCGATTCCCCAAATAAGCAACCTTACAGATACGGCAATTCCGAGAGAAACGTATGTAAGCCCGCTTGCCAAAGGATCAAATCTAACTCAAGGTGACCGGCGTGATCAACCGATCATCAAAGACCTCAACAAAAAGAGACCACGTAATAAATCAAATTCTTCAGAGCATCAAGAATCAAATTCCTCAGAGCATCAAAAATCAAATCCTCCAAAACACCAAAAAACAAACTCTTCAGGGCATCGAAGATCAAATTCTTCAGAGCATCAAAACTCGAAATCCTCGGAAAACCAGGAATCGTGTTCACCAGCATATCGAAGGGAAAAACTCAAAGTACTAGTTAAACGAAGAAGCCACACACGTCGGCATCTCCCCTTCGGGAACCCTTCAAAACCCGAATCTACATCGTCTTCGGGAGACGAGGAAGACATTACCCACATGGCGCCGAGTAACTTCGCCACGCTCGGAACATCTTCATCTTCAGAGCAAGAATCGAGCGACAATAGCCTAAGCAATATTGCCATAAATTTGCAAAAGCGCGCTCACGAAACACTAGGACTCACTCCATCACCCACTGGACGTACCAAAAGGAAATTCCACCAAATGCCTAACCGTCCAGATAGTCATGGAAATACGAGTGACGAAGCTCTTAGAGAGGATAAATTGTTCCTTCTTAACGAAAAGAAAAATCTCACGGACAACCACACCATTGAACCTATGGACGTAGGCTTTTCAAACGAAGATAGAAAATCAACAGATGAAAGACATAAAAGTCAAGTCACGAGACCCCCAACTACTAACGTAGAACAGCGCACGGACGATGTAACAGCCATCGCCAAAAAAGGGGAACCAGTCCTTTTAGCCACTCGTAAATCCTCCAGACCACGAAAACCCAAAAAATGTTTCTGTTGCTTTGATGCAAGCAATCACGTACACACTAGTGCCCCACGTGCACAAGTAGCGAAGGGTAAAAAAAGGCCACCCAGGAGTACTTCACAAGCAAAAATAATCAGAAATTCTCCGGGCCAAGAACAACCCCCACCCACTCTTCCAAACGTTGCAAACGCCAACAGCTCCGAAAACGAATCTTTTCATCAACAAAAAAATGCTCCCTCCCTGACACCAATCAATAATTCCCCCCCTACGATAGAAAACGGAAACAACAATAGCAGAACAAATACCACTGAAGAGGAGCCAATAAACAAGAACGAGCAACAACCGGAATTCATTAACGTCATCGAAACAAGAGACAAAATCGAAATGACAAAAAACAATTATATTTGTTTCATTTCTGCCGATGGTACAGTCTCGAACGATATCGGCAAACGATTAATCGAGATGGGCTTGCTAAAAAATCTATCCCCAACTAACACCTTCGAAATCGGACAAGTCCTCATATCGGAAACACCAAAGAAACGAGTGTTTGCCCTAGTAACACAGGAAAACTCCACATCATCCTTAACGAAAGAAAATCTTACCAAATCCCTCCGAAATCTGAAAACAACGATGGTAGAATTGAACGTCAAATCAGCAGCATTTTCTCAGAAGCGCAGTAACCTTAACGACTCAGCATGGGCAAAAATAAAAAGCATCATTCGAGAAACTTTCGCGGATACCGAAATGCAAATAAAAATCTGCCGCGACGAAATTACTGTCCCACCAGAGAAAGACAGGCTCGACATCATAAAAGAATGCCACGAATCTCCAATAACAGGTCATAAGGGCGTAACCAAAACATACAACAGAATCCGACAACAATATTTTTGGGACAATCTCAAAAAACAAGTGGAAGATTACATTCGTCAATGCGCCAGTTGCCAGAGGAAAAAGTTGGTGAGAATTAAAACCAAACAATCTATGGTAATTACAGATACTCCGATCAGCGTATTCGACAAAATTGCAATGGATATAGTCGGACCGATAACCCCAGAATCTGAACTTGGTCACCGCTTCATACTAACGATTCAGGACAACCTCTCGAAATTTTCATTTGCAATTCCGCTAAAAAATGCGACCGCGCACGAAATCGCTTACGCACTAGTCACGGAATTCATATGCTTATTCGGATGTCCGAAAGTAATATTGACAGACCAAGGTGCAGCCTTCATCGGCCGTGTAATGAAACAATTATCGAGGATGCTAAAAATCAAGCAAATTAAAACGACAGCATTCCATCCACAATCGAACGGATCGCTCGAACGAAGTCACCAAGTGCTCACGGATTACCTGAAACACTACACCAATAAAAAAGATTGGCATAAGTGGTTACGGCTGGCAGCTTTCGCATACAACACAAGCGTACACGAAGGCACGAAATACCCACCATTCCAGGTAGTCCTAGGCAAGGTAGCACGACTACCCTCACAATTTTCATATCTCGACGAAATCTTAACGTACGACGAGCACGTGAGAAATCTTGCGCATCATTTACAAGAAGTTCGATAATTAGCTCGCAACAACCTCGAAAATGCCAAACAAAAATCCAAAACTCACGACGATAAGAAAATCAACCCCGTAAAATTCCAAATCGGAGATCAAATCTACCTGATTAAAAATCAGCGAATAGGAAAATTTGACGACAACTACTTAGGTGCTTATGACATAACACAAACTTTCCCAGACCAAAACGATATCGAAATCGCGTTAACAAACAATAAACGAAAAATTATCCATTGTGATCGGGTTAAACTAGCACACTAATAAATCAATCTTACAAACCCGAAACCCGATGCACTCAGACCTGCACGACTCCTTCCACATCATCTAAGCTCATCTATCGCGCTCCACCGAACTCGACTTCCACAAACTAGGATAAAACATGCGACTATTACTTAAAACATATTTTAGCAAATAAGATAAAAATCATACGACTATCACTTGAAGACATATGTTAACAATGCGTAGGATAAAATCAAAATATATACATACCTTTTCTTCTTCCTTTACCCTGGTGGATAAACACCAGATAGAATCTAAGAATAAAATTAATCAAAGCGAAATGTAACTTCTCGCAAACATTATGGTACTGCATTATGTTACTGTGTCAAATAACAAACAATACCTATCTCCCAATATACTTAAGCTACATTGTAAATCGATCAATGACGATGCCAGCTCACAAATCGTGCGATCATACCTTTCGATTACAATTATAATTGAATCTAATTGAGCGAGACGCTCAATCTTGAAGGAGGGAGCTGTTATGTCCCAGCCTTCACCTTTTTTTTCTCTCTCTTTTTGAAACCACGATGGTAAATACGCACGATAGCAGCACCCTCACTCATCGACCAAAAACCTATATTTCTTAAACGCTAAGCGAGCGATAGCCGAAACGTACCACAAGACCAAAAGCGAAACCGTCGCACGTAGGTCCCGACGCATAAACATAGCCAACGACAGATGAATTTACGAGAGGAGCGTACTCGCAGCCTCGGAAGAGAAACCCTACGCCTAGAGCCCTCGAACAAAATGCAGGGACCGAACTATGCCACAATCCTACCTTGTCCTAAGACCCAAACAATCCCACGAGGAAAACTCGCTTGCGTCAGAACACGTCACCCGGTCATATCGCAAGACCCACGAAACCTCGGTCGCTGAACCCGATCCTCGGACATAGAACAATGGCCGTATTCACCATAGCGATGACCTAATAAGTAGACGAACAAAAGTATTCCCACGCATGACGCCGACCTATCACGTAAGTCAGCGTACATTCTCACGATTGATTAACCAATCACTACGAAGCTCTGATCCGAAAATGCATTCCGCCAAAAAAGCTCCTCCTACAACCAGACATTCCTAATTTTCATATCACGAAGGAGCAGACACTCTGTCTTCGAACTTCGAACTGAACAGTCGACTTATAAACCCTTTCGCTCTGCGTTTCCCTGTAATAATTGTACGAGTAACCATCTTTGTACCGAAATTATAAGTTTGTAAGAGTTAAACGTAATAAATGTGGACTACGTGAATTAAGACAAAATCTACGCGTCTGAACATTTATTTGATCAACGATCAATCCATCGGGCGGATCCAACTCTCTTACCAGAATCACGCACCTCAAATTCGTCTCAATCCAAATTGTTATTAAACTGTGTTCGGAACTCACGCGGACGCCAAACAAAGACTCACTGCGCAATCAAATTCAATTCGAACTTTCGCGCTCTAAATCGGCAACCTCGCGAGCCCCACCTAAATCTCCCTCCGGGACGTAACAGACGACGCTTTAACTTGGAATCGAAATTACGCGAAAACACGGGGATGAATAAAAAATCTAATGACATTTTAACAATGAAATGTTATTTTTTCCTATCGATTTTGTTTGGGTAATTTTTCGATTCGTCTACTCAGTCTTGAGATCTCATAATATTCGGCCGAATTTTCGGGCGATTTTTTACACGAAAATTCTTCCACACTTGTCGTTCGAGATTCTTTCGATCATAGTATCACGCCAAAAAAGTAATGTGTGAAGGCCGGCGTTTATCGGCTCTCGCCCCAGCTGACGCGTCGTCTGCTCGTAGATACGAGTTTTGCCGGCGGTAAATTCCACGTGGGGTTAGATCGTGACAAATCGTGTATTTATCTATTACTTCAAAAATTTATCTATTACTTCAAAAATATGTTTCTATTACTTCAAAAATATGCAACCATCACTTGCTGAAGAAGGGGATTATGCGTAATGTGGCATATGAGCCTTTCAATAGTTCTTCGATGCAATACTAGTGCGAATATTACTTGTCAAAAGAAGGCTTCATGCGTAGTGTGGCGCATGAGTCTTTCAACAGTTCTTCAATAGCAGTGTGCATGTCGCTTGTCAAAAAAAGGGATTATGCGTGCTGTGCTGTATCCATGCGCAGTATGGCGTATGGGTCTTTCAACATCTTCGACAGCAGCGGTGTAAATGCTATACTTGTCGAAGAAGGGTTTCATCCATAGTGTGGCGCATGACTCTTTCGACAGATATTTTTAATAGTAGTGTGAATGTCGCTTGTCGAAGTAAGGCATTATGCATCCTCTGGCATATAAACTTTGTAACAGTTCATCGATGCAGTACCAGTGAGTCTTCGACAGCAGCGGTGTAAATGCTACTTGTCGAAGGAGGGTTTTATGCATAGTATGGCACATGACTCTTTCGACAGATATTTTTAATAGTAGTGTGAATGTCGCTTGTCGAAGAAAGGAATTATGCATACTGTGGCATAGAAACTTTGTTACAGTTCTTCGATGCAGTACCAGTGAGAATGTCACTGGTTGAAGGAGGGTTCCATGCGTAATGTGGCGCATGAGTCTTTCAACATCTTTGATAGCAGTAGTGTGAATGCCACTTGTCAAAGGAGGGTTTCATGCGTAGTGTGGCGTATGAGTCTTTCGGCACTGTACCTGTGGGAATGGAACTCGTCAAAAAAGGGATTCATACACAGTTTGGTGTATAAGCTTTTTAATAGTTTCTTTGACGCAGTAGCAGTGTGAATGTTACTTTGTCAAAGACGGGATTTATGTGTAGTTTGTGCAGTATGTGTCTTCTGTGTAGTATAAGTCTTTCGACAGTTCTTCGACACATTAGCGGTGTGAATGTTACTTGACAAAGAAGGGATTTGGGGAATAACACCCGGTAGTGACTGTCATCATTAAGGAACTGAAAAGAATATTCGACAAATAGAATTTTCCAATGTTGAACACAAGGACAGTGTTATTAGTAGAGAAAGTCGAATATATTTGTTGTGAGCGGAAAAATTTGAGGAAGGAATTGCCGGCCTGATGCTGATCGTTCAGGACATTGGATAAGTAACTGGCCCATCGCTTTTCAAACATTTTTCATACGGCACCAGTAATGATACAAGAAATTTATATCCGTGATCATGCGCTCTATTATTTCTGTGCCAAGAGTTCATGTAAGATGGTGTGTATGCAGCTTTTCTGTATGATGGTAGATTTTCAACACAGTAGTGTTAATGTACTTGTTAGAGAAAGGACTCTGAGATAGTATGTGGTATTGACTGTCTGCGTCAACAAAAATGAAAAAAATAACCTACATATAAGTAGTATAGCTAGGCCGGTTCTAACGCAGGTCCTCTGAGGGGGCGGGGTATGACGTCACGCGGGGAGGGGGAAATCGTTGGAGCGGAGGGGGTTATATATCGATTATCGATTAATTGATCATAGATTATTGATCTTTATATATTTAAAATTTATTGTTGATTTATTTTGTCTTATGTTGTTTACTTCATGGATTTTATTATTTAGCGACTCTCGCCAGAGAGCCAAGTTGGTTGACCCGTGTCGCTGAGAGAAGCGATCGGATTACACGCATGCATGAGAGAGAGCGAGAATTAGAGATGGAGCGACCGCATCGCATGCATGTGAGATAGAGCGAGATATACATTTAACTTCAGACATTCAACGACTAAAGCAGTTGGGGATTTCACCCAAACAAACCCAAACAAACCCACGGACGTCTTCGAACATCTATTGAATATCTTCGAACATCTATTGAACGCTTTCGAACGTCTCACGAACGTCTCTTGAACGTCTTACGGACGTCTCTTGAACGTCTCACGAACGTCTCCGAACGTCTCCGAACGTCTCACGAACGTCTCCGAACGTCTCACGAACGTCTCCGAACGTCTCACGAACGTCTCCGAACGTCTCACGAACGTCTCATGAACGTCACTCGAACGTCTCCGAACGTCTCACGAACGTCTCATGAACGTCTCATGAACCTCTCACGAACGTCTCCGAACGTCTCATGAACGTCTCCGAACGTCTCCGAACGTCTCATGAACGTCTCACGTACGTCTCTCAAACGTTTAAGAGCAATATTTTATACAACTGTGTAATCTCATAACAGATAATGTAACAAAGAAAGGGGCGAGGAGAATTAAAAAATCGCATAATGTCTCATTTCGTTTATTTGCATGAATCTTTATGATTCAACCACCAATTAAACATTTTAAATACATTTTGTAATGCACCATTTTTTTCATGCTTTTCGCATCGTAGAGTATATCTTACGCCTAATTTACTTAAGGTATCCATATCGCCTAAGTTCACGTCCAACGTTTCAATAACTATATCATTTTTCATATTTAATATATCAGCTAGCCCCTCTCGTTTTTCATGGCCGTCAACATATACGATAGGATACATATCGTCTTCCGTTGGGCCCACAACTGCAGCCGTTATTAAACCTTGAGCCATGCTATATGGAACGTTTCCATAGGCCCACTTTAGACCATGATGATTCCGAATCAGTATTGGCTCGATCAAGTCGACAGCAAGTTCAATTGATGACTGACATCAATATTTAAGAAACTCGTCTTTAAATTATTTATTTATCGAGCGGGGGTTACTTGCTGATCTATACAATTTTACGAACCATGTTTGTCAATGGACAATATTCAACAAAGCGATCGTGCAAGATCAAACAATAGGCAGTAGTATTTGGTGGCAAATCTTCCTTACATTCAAACTCTATTCGCACGTCCACGGTAGCATTTTTCACAGACTCGTTCTGACGCGAGCAATCGATAACCGTGAGAGGGCCGTTATATTGAAACTTTGCGATAGTGAGCAAATAATTATCACTATTACAGCCGTAATAAGATTTACGGAATCGAGAGTACATATTGAACAAAATGGCGAATCTGTTTTTGTCAAAGTCCAAATTCAAATCATCGTAAGGATAGGATTCCGAGTTGAGATACAGTTTAACATTGGCGAGCTTGCAGTCGTCGAATAGTGTAATGTCCTTTGCCATAGAATTTTTTTTGCCAGTCTGCAGCGCAAATATTACATATCTTGGTTTCTCTAGCTGGGAGGCAGCTTTCACAGTCCATGAGTGTTTCGTTGTGCTTTGAAGCAGTGGATACTCGTATAGATCCCAAGAGCGAAGCTCATATTCAAGTATCGCCCACTTTCCAATGTTCGAAGTAATGACAATTTAGTTATCTCATTTAATATTACGTGAGGCATACGCCATTGTATTTTGAGCAATTCAACTTCTGCCTCTACTAATGGATGCTGACTGAATATGCAATTGTTATCATTGCGCGAACGTATCAGAATTAGCTCATGACGAGCATTGATAACAACGCGCTTGTAATCTTCACAGAATCCTAGCAATATGTTGAGAGGTACACAAAAATTTAAGTATGTTCCCCCATTATTATGTGTTACATCCCACGCAGCTTTTTTTAAAATATGACTCCTCTCAGGGCTTAGAGAGATGTAGTTTTTAATCGTGGTTGTTATTCCAACGTTTCGATTGCGATCAATCTCCACACCATCGAGCTCATAACGAACTTCATCAAACATGAATACAACGCAATTGTTTCCCAATATTACTTTGCTTGATCATCAGGTTTTTTAAGCACCGTGAACTTTCCCTCAACGTAGAGAAAACTTTCAGATGGTAGGGTGTACAAGTCTTGGTGTTGTATAGGAATTCGTATTTCATCACTGTGTCCAAACGTTGAGTTAGCATACGGATTGTACGTATGAGTCTCAATTTTGATGATACGATCGTCAAAGATTAGCTCCCCACTGATATTCAAAACGTCAGTCATTCTTTTGCCTCAAGTATGTCGTACAATAAATCCCAGAGATTCTAAAAATTCACGATTCGCTGCACTGAGTTTCTTCTTTGCGGGTAATTTAACACTCAATGCCGCTTGTCTTCTTGCAAGAGTATTATCGTGTGGGATCGTATTATCTCGCGTAGAAAGATTGTCTCTGGCGCATTCCGTGTCGTGCAGAACGAGCATCACAAGCGTCGCTTTCGTATGTGCAATCTCACCGTAATTTCTTCTCCTCGAAAATCGAGTAGTTTTCCCTTTTGATCCACGATACGTATCGTTAGATCCGTAATGCTCCGCACAACGATCGGAAGATAAATGATTTGCGCAGGCGTTTCCGATATCTTATATCCTGGTGGTACGCCAGGATATAAGATATCCTGGCGTACCACCAGGCGATACGCCTAGGCGAAAATTCATGTATCGTGTGTACACGCTCGCCATTGTAGTACGCACCAGTGGTGACACTACATTCTATGCGGATAATGTTGACATTCATTATGTTTATCGGTACATCAGATTTCTGCCATTTCCAGGGATGCAGTATTCGATTTGATGAAAATCCCAACAGGGATCCTACGTTGTTGGGTTTAGAGAAATTTATTCTGTACGCACATTTGATTTCGCTCTTTAGTGTATTATGATTAGCGCGTAGCACGATTGGGTATTCGCCATTTTCATCGAGGTCATCGTTATCAACCTTTCGAGGAACAATTTCATTTTCAGCATCATCACCGCTATCAACCCCTTTGAGTAAAATTGCACGATTCAGATACGCATTTATGGCTCTCAGTTCATACGATCCTTCGGGGATTATAATTTCCTTGTCATCATTGTCAAAGTAAAATTTGTTGTTTGATGAATTCACATTTGGTATTGTGTGATAAGTTTCGAAATCCGTCAAACCGAGCTCATAACAGCCCTCATTGAAATCTATAGCGGGAAAATAATTTGCGGTTAGAAGGCTACTCTTGCCGGGCAACGTAAGCGTCAGTGACATGTTTCCCTCGAATACTGAGTTGATTGACACATTGTCACGGCTTAAATACATATTGATCATCGACGTTTTGGAGAAATTGCAAGCACAATTGCCCGCAAATACTCTGATTATAATTCTGATAAGATGTTCGATTGTATTGTATTTTTGTGGTATTTGGTCCAAAATATCGCACTAACTCCTTGGGCGGTCGAAGATTTCCAAAACTATCAAAATATATTATATGATTCCCCCTCTTGGCATAGGCTACCCAATGCGTACCGGGTCCATCGGCATCATCCAAATTTACTATACCGCTCTCATCTAGTTGCACGCCACCATAAACTGGTAAATTATTGCGCATGAAGACCCCTCTGAAGAATGGTATGCGCATGCGCCTGGCTAAGCATTCCAATTGTACATTAGTTGTTATACCCATGGGCATTTTCACCGTGTTTTGACGTTTTTTTTTCTTAGTTGAACATCCTTGTCCACGCTTGTAGGGAGCGAGATAGAGCCCATATCCTTCTATAGCTCGATTATGACGTTGTATTTCTTCAAGTTGACGTTGCGCCGCTTTGCTATCATTCACAGCTTTTGCTATCCCAGCTGCCCCACCAGCCAGTGAACCAAGAACTCCCAACAATGGCAACATTGGCAAAATTCCGCCACGCTTTGCTATCGGCAGTATTCTCTTCTTAACGGGTTTTTTTTTCTTTGTCGATGAGTTCTTTGTCTTCATTCCCATGCCAAATTTCGTTTTTGCTTTCATAGCTGCCCAAACAGTGGTCGCTGCTGTTTTCTCGCCAAAAGTCGAATCTCTCGCAGTAATACGTTTTCGTGCCGTTGTTGCAAGTATATCATCAGCAACGTGTCTTTCGCCTAAATGATTGCTGCGAGAATAGGCTATATCGTGGTCGCGACAAGCGGCATTCAATGGATTTATACCACGATCACCCCGTGCCAATCTCTGCTCTAACTGAGTGCCTGGTCCACAAAATTGGTATCCGGGAATATGTAACTCGATCGGAAGTGCATTTATTGCACGATTTAACAAACCGTTGCCTTGTCTCTTTGACATTTGACACAATTACTTATAAACGGTGCTGGACCGTCAATGTGTATTAGCTCTCCCGGAAAATTCCAATGGCGCGTGCATCGGCGATATCGCTGTACTTCCGAATAAGCCTTTATATGTTCGGGAAGCCTCTCCCACAAAATGTCAACGAAGTGATGAAAATTTTGTAACAAAACAATTTTTGGAATAAACTGTAATTGATGAGCCGTTAAGCGGAGAATACTACAGTCGTCCGATAGGTACAAAAACATTCTCAGTACTGAGCGGATTTGGCTCGTTGCACTCCTGAAAATACTCCTCACACGACGCATTTTGGGCGAATGTCTGTTTGGATTCGAGAGAGAAATCATGCGTTTCGTGCAACAAGCGACGGTGATTCAAGTGACCAATTTCGACGATAGAGTAATGGAGGGCCAACAAGTACGCAAGCATGGAGACATGCTGCCACTTACGATACGCAGCATTATTTGCGGTCCTTCAAATTGTGGGAAAACCAATGTTTTGTTAAGTTTAATAGAAAGTCCAAATGGTGTACGTTTTGAAAACCTATATGTATACTCGAAATCGCTTCAACAGCCAAAATATCAATATTTGGAAAATCTGCTAACATCGATTAACGAAATTGGCTATTTTAAATTCTCAAATAATAGTGATGTTATCCCACCGCACGAAGCGCTTCCGAACTCCATTTTTATTTTCGATGACGTAGCATGTGACAAGCAAAATACAGTAAGAGAGTACTTTGCGATGGGCAGACACTCGAGCGTTGATTGTTTCTACCTTTGCCAAACATATGCCAAGGTTCCCAAGCATCTTATACGCGACAATGTGAATCTGCTTATTTTATTTAAACAAGATCGTACAAACTTGAAACATGTTTACAATGAACATGTAAATACGGACATGTCGTATGAAGATTTTCTGGTGTTATGTCAAAAATGTCGGCAACACAAATATGGCTTCATGGTGATTAACAAAGATAGCTCATTGTCCGGTGGTCGATATAGAAATGGATTTAACGAGTTTGCAATACCGTAATGTAGTCAGTCGGCATTGAGACATCAGCTGTGCAATGACCGACAAATAATTTCGTGTGGGCATGATGACGACAATTGATACTGATGAAAAGATTGCCAGGGAAATTGCGAAAACAAGCGACTCGATACGCAAAAAATATCAAGCTTTGAAGACTGGAAAAATGGAAGAAGATCTTGCATTGGAGAGACACTTCAAGCCAATCACCGAACCTCTCAAGCAGATTGTTGTGCAATCAGCTGCTGTTGAATCTCTTGGGCCGGAAATTGAATCGTTGAGTATGTCGGAAGCAAAGGACCTAGAGAAGGATGTGAAACAAGGAACAAAGCGCACACGTTCGTTATTTCAAGATTCGCTGGTAACGTCTACACCGAATCAGTTGAAACGCAAGCGACGAAAGGAATCTCTGGATGATACCCGATGGCTGCTGTACCCTTGCAACCAGCCACCATTGTTGAAGAAGACGTTTTTGAGACTACGCCCGAATCATTCGTGTCTACAGTTCAACGTCAATTACAAACGGCTGAAGGTCAAAATACATTGCGCGAACATTTCGGTCCACTCGGTCAACAATATATTTCATCTATTCTTTTACAAGACAAACATTCCAGCATGGATTACGTGTATGGCGTCAAATTTACCAATGAAGGAATGATGTTAGGCGATAAGCGTTTCGATGTGGATAATGATGATAATATATTCATCGATGGCATAAAATACTTGGGAACCCCTGGACTCTATGAGCTAATCTTCAAGAGAAATCCTGACGATGCAATATACACCGAGGAAGGCAAAAACAAATATAAAAGTATATTGTTGGCAACAAATGCACATCGACGTGGTAGCAATATACTCAATCCTGTATTGGGTAACAAAGGCTTCAAGTATAAATATATAATTGGACCATTAACTTTCGACTGAAAAACTGGAAGAGGTATAGAAATACCGCTCGCCATGACGTTAAATAACAACAAAATCGATTACGTGCATTGGAGTGATCCCAATGAGTCGGTCGATCGTTTGCGCTTGTTGGAAGCTTCACGACACGCGGGTAACAACGCTCACGACAATGAGATAATGTCGATTATTGAGAAACTTCGCGAAGCGGGTCTCATTATAAATTAACCTATGCATCGATGATAATGATCATTCCTTCATCGCTATTGATACCGAGATGTCGATCAATAAATTTCGATCATCGCTTGGAGCGCAGGATAATTCATACTATCGGTGGACTGGGCTAATAAGAAATTATACACGTGATCATGGTCTCTGTCTAACCTCTAGTGGCTTTGATGCAAGATCACGTAAAATACGAGGCGTAGCCCTACATGAAGGGGATTACGATGCTGCTAATAAACGTTGCGTGGAAATGAAAATCAAGGTGTTAACAGAACGCCTGGATGAATTTAAGAAGAAATTCATCGCACTAGAGGATACGCTTCGAATAACTATGAACGATACGTCTAAAACGATTCAGTATGTAACCGATGCTGTAGCTGACACAACGCAGGAAGATTTGTAAAAATCGTTTGGTCAAACACACGATATGCTCGGAGAAGAAAAAACGTCTAAAGAAAAGCAGCTCGTGAAAGAATTACATGCACCAGTAAGAAAAAACTTTCTGCGAAGACGTGTCATCGTACATGGGTATGATGATTTGTGGCAGGCTGACGTAGTCGAAATGCGGCCGTATTCGCGTTTCAACAAAGGTTACAATTACATCCTCACCGTCATCGATGTGTTGAGCAAGTATGCATGGGCCGTACCCTCGAAAAGTAAAACTGGCAACGAAATGGGTACAACAATCGCGAAAATCATACACAATCATAGCAGATATCCGAAAAATCTTCAGACCGACAAGGGAAGAGAATTTTACAATGTAAACGTGCAACGACTCATGGAGGAATACAACATCAATCATTATTCGACGTACTCTATTATGAAGGCCTCGGTCGTCGAGCGATTCAATCGCACTCTCAAAAATAATATGTGGAAAATGTTTACACTCAATGGTAATTACAAGTGCATAGATGCGTTACCGCAACTCGTTATGAAGTACAATGCTCGAAAGCATCGTACGATTGGCATGAGGCCCATCGACGTTACTCCTACGATCGCAGAGAAACTCTTAACCACCGTATACAGCAATGTAAAAATTGCGGCTCCTGTGTTGTATCCCCGGCTCGAGAACCCGGGATAGGTATTTTGGGATCGTTGCGAAATTAAGAGTTGGAACTCAAGTTCGTTGAATAGGAATATAAGTTTATTACTGGGCTGGTCTTATAATTGAATTTACAGTGTGTCGGTCGTACCTTAGGACCGAACCGTTCAAAAGCCAACCAAGGACTGTCTGTTCCCTGGTGTCTTCTCTTAATTGTCGACTCTGATTGTCGTAATTTGCCCCAGATCAAGCATCATAAGATGCTTGGTCAGGATGTGTCGCAAAGTGTCGTTTTGACGTTTGCATTTTGGCGAAAGTGTAACTCTCGCAAGGAGGGCAATAAAGTGTCACTCTCGCAAGGAGGGCAACAAAGTGGAACTCTCGCAGTTGCGCAAATACTTGTTGTATTGCACAAGTTTGCGGACACAACATCCCTCCCCTTTAAAAGATCAAATCTCTCCTGGGATTTGTTTTGCATTAATGGTTGGTCCTTCGGTTTACAAATCTTTATCCATGTTCCCGTGTGATTATCCCATATATATCGTTATTATTTTTTCTTAAAATAATTCTCGGATAATTATAATACATTTTTTTTTCAATACATTTTTCGTATGATCATTTTACACGGAACTCGTTGTTGCTGTGTTTCGCTTGATTTTTAGTGTCAATTTGGGCACGGGCAGCTTTCTTTTTGCTGACTGTGCTTCGCTTGGTTGCGCCGGCTCGGCGCTGTTGTGGTCCTCGTTGCGGACTGGTTTCCTTGCGCGCTTTATGCGGTAATAGCATACATAGGCTATTCCGAGTATTATCGGCGCGATTGTGCTTAGCGAATAGTTACCTATTATATGTTTATATGTGTTTGAATCGCTTGACTCTTTGTTTAACTTAATCTTTATGTTTTTTACGCGTTCGCTGATCCTGTTTAATTCTTTTGGATCGTTTATGATTTCGTGCGGTAATACAATTTTTGTCGATGTATGATCGAGTATGTTCATATCTGTAGACAAAAATGATAAATTATATTGCGGTAGGAAATCGGCGTATACGTTCTGTCTTATTTCGCCGACGGTTTCTAGTCTAAATCTAGGGGCGGTGACGGAACATTTTCCGTCCAAAGCCAGAGTCCCTGCACCCGTAAGGGTCGCGTGCGCGGTTGGTTGTTTTCCGCAATGGATGAGAAGCGTTTCGGGCTCCGGTGCGACGTATAGCCACCTACCATGGCGTTCTAACGCAATAATTAGAGTGTTATTTATCTGAGCAATTCTTTGGTCGCAATTCGCATTTTTATCTTTAGGTGCAATGTACAATGCCACCTCGCACGATGCGCAAGTATGAGCGGGACGCGCCTCTTGCTTTGGCCGTCAATAATAATGTGACTCTACGGCCTTACAATTTTCTAAATCATTTTTTGTTATGTGTAAGCAAGATTCTCTTGTGGCTTCGACCGCGACAAGGTCATTCTTTATTTCTACAAATTGATAACTATGATTTTTTATTTTGGCAGGCAGAGGATAGGCTTTGCTTATTTTATATTCCTCAGTGCCAATTAACGGTATTTTTATTACAAGTACAATGTACGTTTTCGTACTATACGCGCCTACTTCTGACAACTCCAATAATGTTGGCATTTGCACGTAGTTTATCGCGGTAGGGAACGTATGCCCTATTGGCAAATTGGGTAAAGCGTCAGTCAAATAATTTGTCAATTGTCTTGGAGATAGTATGCTTGGGATGACCATTCCTCTCGTGAGTGCTATTAAAAAATTAACTATTTGTCGTACGTCATTCAGTAATGATTCTACGATGATGCTTACAGCCGCTATTCGTTCATCCAATTGTTGTCGGGTGTTTTGGTCGTTGTACTGGTTGACCACCCGTTGTTCGATCTGTTTCACGAGAGCTTGTAGCACCTTCTGATTATCTTCCAAACGGTTTGATGATCGATTAAAAAGGTCTATTGTTGAGTTTAAAATTTGCACATTTCCCTTTAAGGCGTCTTCTACTGTTTTTTGCTTTTTATTTATTTTGTTTATTTCGTTGCTGATTTCGGATGCGTCTTGTGCATCCATATTTCCTGTGATTGCTTTTATTATTCCCCCTAATCCGTCTATCAAGCCTCGTCGATAACGAATTTTTTTAATTCCTGTTATGTCGTATGCGGCTTGTAGTTCGTTGTTGATTTTATCGACCATGCGAGTCGTTGTTTTTGTCGCCATATGACAGAGTAGGTTGGCCGGCAGGTCTTGAGCGCATAGGTCCACTATTTTCTTCATAGCTTCGGTGATCTGCGCTTCCTGTTCCGCTATTCCATTTAGATCCATTTTTACCGCTAGTTTCCACACGTCGCGGGTTATTGACATGGTCCCGATTTCCTCATAAAAAATTCCGGGTGAGACCGTAAACTTTTCTATCCGGTATGATTTTTCCGGCGTATCAGCTTCACCTGAGCTCGACCCTGGGGCCAGAGATAGTAACCTGCGAAAATGATTCGCGTGGTTAGATACTTCGGACCTGTCGTTTTTTTTCTTGAATAGGGAATTTCTATAGATGTACATATAAGCCTATTATTTTATCCTTAGAATTCTTTAATTCTTTTCATTGAAGACTTTGACTCGGGCTCGTTGCTGAGTCCTGAGTTTATTGCCCTTTCTTTTTCTGCAATTTTGCGTTTTCGTGCTTCGATCGGGTCGCTCGTTCGGTGCTTGAACGGCGACATTTTCATTATTACTTCGACTTTCGACGGGAATCAATTATTCATCGGTAAGTTTAATACTTCCCTTCTCTCTTTGCATACATTTTTGCACGTTTTCTTCTATAATTTTATTTTTCTTCCCCTTTTTTCCAGAAAATTATAATTGATTATTCTCGGTATGAAGGCGAGACGGTGTTCTTCGGAGCTGATGAGGACTCCTTGGAGTTTGTGGTAAATTTCGGCGTACCCCTTATGTTGAAAATATGGAAAAATGTTGTAACAATATATTGCATTTCTCTCTTTTAAATATGTATTTGAGTTGTGCATTTTATTTTTCCGTTCCTCTTTTCAGGGCGTCTTGCGGGAGAGCCTTCGTGGCCTCCCTTGATTTTAAAATTAAACATTTTTTTTCTTTTGATGCGCGTTCTCGTCTTCCGCACTTCCTGTGCGATATATCTATATATATTTCTTTTCATGTTATTTTTCCTCTCTCTTTTTTTTTTGATGACGGGGCTTCATGCGGTCGAGCCGCGGGCCCCCCTTTCTCCGCCCACCCGCTGGCCATCGAGACGGCTAGTGGGTGATATATTTTTTTAGGCGGTTCGCGTGTACGCGTATTTCTTTGCGTCCGCGGCCGATACGGTAGGTTTCACCTGCCTCTCGGCTTTGGACCATGTAAGGCCCTACCCATTTCGGGGTAAGTTTGGCCGATCTGCCCCTCCTCACGGTCTCGTCGTAGAGGAGGACTTTATCACCCGGGCGGTACTCTACTTTACCGGCCGTGTGATCGTAATGATGCTTCGATTTCTCCTTTCCTTTTTTCAGCTTTTGTTGTGCCTGTTGCCATGACGCCCTCAGGCGTTCACGTAATTCTGCTGCATAATCGTCGTATGAATATGTTGCTCTCGGTATTTCTCGCAACGCGGTCGGTAATTTAGCCTCTTTACCGAATACCAATTCATACGGCGTAATACCTGTAGCCGTGTGTGGCGTGGTATTATATGTGAACATGGCGTATGGTATCCATTCGTCCCAGTCCCTTTGATCCTCACGTACAAAATTTTTCAGGTATTCCGCAAGGGTCCTGTGGGATCTTTCCAGGGCTCCATTCGATTGTGGATGGTATGCCGTGGTTTGCAACTTTTTTATTTGTAGGAGATCACACATTTCTTTAAATATGTTGCTTAGAAAATTTGTGCCTTGATCCGAAAGAATTTCGGACGGGGCACCAAATTTACAAATGATTTCCGTTACGAGGCCCTTTGCTACCGTTTTGGCTTCTTGGTTTTCTAACGGAATTGCTGCACTATATTTTGTTAATAAATCCTGGAAAGTCAGGATGTATTTGTTGCCTTTTTCTGTAACAGTCAAGGGACCTACAATATCGACAGCACATTTTTCGAACGCTCGGCCCGGTGTGTCTGTTATGACCATCGGTACCTTCGCATTTTTTCCTGATTTATTTCGCTGACATTTGTCGCACTCCTGAATGTGTGCGGTGACGTCTCGTTTCATTCCTGGCCACACATACTGTTGTCGTATTCGCTGCAGCGTCCGTGTGATGCCTTGGTGCCCACCTAGAGGGGCATCGTGATATTCCTGCATTATCTTCTCTCGGTCTTCCTTGCTGGGAGTGCATACGCCAATGCTGCCGTTTTCTTCGTCGCTCGCGCTCGTGCTCGAGCATCGCGACTCTTTTAACTCACGGGGAGATTCCCCCTGTGCCGCGCTTCCCCAGGCGGCTTCTCCTCCACGTGCTGCCTCGTAGCACGGAGAGTTGTATTCTCGGCCTCTCCGCTTTGTGCGGATATTCGTAGCGCTGTCCTTCTTTTTGCGCTCTCTCTCCCGGGCGCTCTTGCTCGGGTTGCCACTGTCCGAATCCATACTGTCGGACTCGGTCTCTTCCCTCTCACTTGCGTAACTGCTGGCGGCCATACTGTCTTCCTTTATTATTTCTCTCGCGCGGCCGCGCGGAGTCTTCTTTCTTTCTCTATTTAATTTTTCTTGCTCACTTTTGCCTGTTGCTATCACTCTTTCTTTATCTTCTGTCTCTGTCGCGCTACCGCATTTCCTTATATTTTTTCCTTTATTATTTTTCTCTGTTTCACTACCGCGCTTTTGTGTAATTTTTTCTCTCTCTTGTGCTTGAGCTCGTGTCAAGGCATATATGCGGCTTAACGCATTTGCGTTTGTGTTTGATTTTCCCGTTTTATATTGGATCTTATAGTTATATTCCTCCAATTTTATTCGCCATCTCATAAGTCTTGATCCTGGATCCTTTACGCTGAATAACCATGTCAATGGTTTGTGATCCGTAATTATGGTGAATTTTGTGCCATAAATATACGGTCGAAATTGATGTACTGCCCATACGATTGCAAGCAGTTCCTTCTCTGTAGTCGAATAATTAGTTTCGGCTTTGTTGAGAGTTCGGCTTGCATAGCATATGGGTAAATCCTCTCCAATTTTCCCTTGAGACAGGATTGCACCAATTGCCCTATCCGAGGCATCCGTGGTCACGATAAACGGTTTCGTGAAATCGGGATACTGGAGTATGGGCGCCGTGATCAGGGCTTCCCTTAAACGGTCAAATGAGCTTTGGCATAATTCGGACCATTCGAATTTCACACCCTTTTTGATCAAATTCGTCATTGGTTTAGCGATCTTGGAAAAATCTTTAATGAATCGGCGGTAGTACCCGGCTAGTCCCAGGAATGATTGTATTTCTTTTACATTTCTCGGTATTGGGAAATTTTTTACCGCTTTTAGTTTTTCAGGGTCAGGTTTCACACCGACTTCTGTTATAATATGACCGAGATATTGCGTTTCCTTTCGCATAAATTCGCATTTCTTGGGTTGTATTTTTAAATTAGCCTCTCTTAGCCGCGTCAGCACTTCACGTAACCGCTTGTCGTGCGCGGCAAGTGAGGCTCCGTGTATGACAATATCGTCCAAATATACGTAGCATTTTAGGCCCTGCAAACCGGCCAATACTGCGTCCATTAATCTTTGGAACGTAGGAGGTGCATTTTTTAAACCAAATGGCATTCGATTATACTCGTAATGCCCTAGCGGCGTTGAAAAAGCCGTTTTCGGTTTATCTTCCTCTGCCATTGGGATTTGATGAAATCCCGAAGCGAGGTCGAGGGTCGTGAAGTATTTTGCCTTTCCCAACTGGTCCAGTATCTCTGCGATATTGGGCAGTGGGTAAGAGTCGCCTTCTGTAGCCTCGTTTAATTTCCGGAAGTCAACGACCACCCTTTTTTGGACTATTCCGTCCGCATCTGGTTTTTTCGGCACGACGAGCAAAGGGGCATTCCATGGGCTCGTGCTGGGGCGGATTATATCCTCATCTAGCATTTTTTGTGCCTGTCGTTGAATTTCTTTTTTGTGCTCCTCCGGCAGTCGATAAGGTCGCACCTTTATCGGCATTACCCCGTCCTTGAGCGGTATCCGATGCTCGACTGCTTTCGTACAACCTAGTAGTTCTCCTTCGAGATGAAATACGTCGGGGAATTCCTCGCAGATTTCTCGCAAAATTTCTTCTTCTTCTGTGTTTAAATGCGAGTTCCCCTTAACCTCGCGTCATAATTTTTCCATCCTTTTCTTTCGTATTTCCGCGTTTTTTCCGGCGTCTTCTTGAGTTTCCTCTTCTTTCTTCTGTTTGTCACAGTTTTCTTTTCCCAGGCTAACCTTGTCGATTTCCATTTTTTCCAGCTCGACCGTAGGTCTTTTAATAATTTGCTCTTTCTCGAGCACATTCATTATTATTACAGGGCAAGTGTTTGCCTCTGCCTTCACGATGGCCTTTCCCATCGTGATTCCCTTTTGGATTTTTTGTTCCCTTGTAAATCCTTGGCCTTTTTCCTTCGTCCTCGCCTGCACAATACATTCTGAGCGGGCGGGTATTTTTAAATATTTTGTGCCGTGTACAAACGGTATTTTGTGCCCTCGAATTTCTATCATTTTTCCTTCTAGTATGTTTATTCCCTTTTCGACTATACAGTCCATTCCAAGGAGTCCGTCTACTGCTAACGGTACTTCCTTGCCGACCACGTGGAACTTGTGCGTTATCACAGCGGCCGGGGTGTCCAGTTTTAGCTCAGCTGTGCAGAGCGTGCGAAACGCCTTGCCCCCGAGGCCGTGAAGTTCTATTATCTCGTCCTCGATGGGTGTTTCCGGATCCAGCTCATTCACCTTTACTATGCTGCACTGGGCCCCTGTGTCACAACGGAGCGTCAGCATTTTGTCGCGAGCCTGCTTTGACGTTATATGTAGGTCACTGGCGTATACTCGCGGCAGCTGAGCGCTGACGTGGTAAATTCTTCTCGGCGCCTTGTCATTGTGTACATATGGCTTTCCGAGTAGAATGTCCATTATTCTTCTTTGCGAATATTTTTTCTCGTTCACTTGAACGCATTTTGTTTCTTTCTCTATTGAGAGAACGCCGACTGCTAATGAACTGACTGTTCTTTTGGGCGCATTTTCTTGGTTTTTTTTCATTTGGCCTATACTCATTTTGTTTTCTTGGGAACTTATTGTTTGGTGCGTAATTGTAACGCTTCTGCTGGTAACTCGGGCCTTGCCATCCTGGCCGTCGTCTACAGTCGTTGTCTCTGTGACCCGGTTTTTTGCAATAATTGCAAATGATTTCTGCTTGATTTATTGTTTTCGTTGGCACTGGCAAGCTATAACGCGCTTGTGTTTGCGCCTGATGCGACGCGGGCCTTTGAAACGGGAACGATTTTCGCCCCTCGTGGGCGTGTGACGGCGCGGACTGTCCACTACTGTGGGAAACGCTCTTCGCGATAGTTTTTGTTCCTTCGACCGATTTTTCCTCTTCGATTGCTCCGCGGATTGCTTCTCCTAAATCGTGGTACCCGCGTGACCTGACCATTATCTGCAGGTCCTTGCGAAGTCCGTGTTCGAAATTGTTTAGGGCAAAATGCCTAATTAGCTGTTCGATTGCTTGTCTACCAATTTCGGAATGGACCATGGGCGTGCAACCCTTGATTAAATCCATCATTATAGATTCGACGCGGTTTGCGTAAGCTTGTACAGTCTCGTCATGTTTTTGTCTACAGGAATTGAATTCGATTTGTAGCGCAGGGACTGTTCGCTTCGCCTCGTACAGTGATTTTAATAACGTCAGCAAATCGTCGAACGTCTCTATGTTTTTGTAACGCAGGTCCGCCGCGGCTTTGCCTTGTAATTTGAGATGCAATATAGCTTGTAATAAATCCGCGACATTTTCGGGACGGACTCGAGTTGACGCGTATTTTATTGCTCGTATAAAATCTGTAACGGCTTCCGGTTTTGATGCGTCGAATACGGGGATGCTCATTCGAGTCTCTTTCATTGACATATAGTCATCGTGTTCGGCCATTGTTACTGTCCGTTGGTTTAATAGCGTAAAATCTTGGTGATTTAATTCGCGATTTCTTTCGGTTTCAACGGGATTAAATGCTTCGTCAGCACTGGACGACGCGTCTGACGAATTGTGTTCCGAAGGCTGATTATGCTGACGCTTCGGATTTAAATATTTCGCGTACGTTACGGGAGTCAAATCTAGTTTTTCGGTGCTTGGATTTTCCCTACGACGCTTTCGGCCTAAATCACTCTCACCGTCGTAACTTACGACAGTGTTAAAAAACGAATCTAACGATCGCGATAGTTCGTCTCTCCCGGGCAATCGATACCGGTCTGCTTTTTCTTCGTCCGACATAGACGAATTCTCTGGCTTTGGAGGAGTTTACTTAATAAATGTTCCGTCACTTACAGGTAGATGATCGCAAGATGCATGCTGATAGATGATCTTCTGATCGTCCTGGTCTTCGTTCCTTCGTTTCGTACTCTGCTTCTGGGTACGATTTTTCTAATTGTTGAGTCCTTCTTCCGTTGATCCTCGGGATCCGGGTTTTCTGGGATTGGCTCTGCTTGGCTGTAGCCTTTCCTCTGGATTCCTCTTCCGACTCGGTCGGGATGTCTCACTCCAGCACACGAGTTGACTCGGTCACTCGCTTAAGGTGCTTGAGTGGTTGTTGTGCGTGTCCACACACAAGGAACGAACTTTTCGGCAGATCCCACCGCTGCCACCAATGTTGTATCCCCGGCTCGAGAACCCGGGATAGGTATTTTGGGATCGTTGCGAAATTAAGAGTTGGAACTCAAGTTCGTTGAATAGGAATATAAGTTTATTACTGGGCTGGTCTTATAATTGAATTTACAGTGTGTCGGTCGTACCTTAGGACCGAACCGTTCAAAAGCCAACCAAGGACTGTCTGTTCCCTGGTGTCTTCTCTTAATTGTCGACTCTGATTGTCGTAATTTGCCCCAGATCAAGCATCATAAGATGCTTGGTCAGGATGTGTCGCAAAGTGTCGTTTTGACGTTTGCATTTTGGCGAAAGTGTAACTCTCGCAAGGAGGGCAATAAAGTGTCACTCTCGCAAGGAGGGCAACAAAGTGGAACTCTCGCAGTTGCGCAAATACTTGTTGTATTGCACAAGTTTGCGGACACAACACCTGCAAGATTCAAAGTCAATGATTTTGTGCGCGTAAGCAAATTCAAGACAATATTTGAAAACGGTTTCACACCAAATTGGATCACCGAAGTGTTTAAAATCGTCAAGGTGCAACAAACTTATCCTGTAACGTACCTAGTCGAGGACTCAAGTGGAAATCCAATAGCCGGAGGATTCTACGAATACGAACTGCAACGTGTTGCCAATCCAAACATATATGTCGTGGAGAAGATAATACGCAAAAAGGGCAATGATGTTTATGTTAAATGGTTGGGAATGGATAAATCTCAAAACTCGTGGATACACAAAAATAACATATTGTAATAACTTTTATAAAGTATATGAAAAATTCAATAAAGTTTATTTACAATAGGCATACCATTTTATTTAGGTATACATGCACCATTCCTTATAAAAATAAATTATTATATCCTGTAAACATTAACATACTCGCATTATATGTAACATGAATATTTTCCGATATATATCAAATTTACATTACTACATTAATTATATCTATCAATTTTTATTTTATAACAATATATACAATGTAGCCTAACAAACACATTTACAATGCTATTGTATAATGACCCCAGGGTAGAGTATCCGTACTTTTCGGCACGATATACCGCTTGTCATCGTGTGGACTTAGAGCAATTTTTGACTCTGAAATAGTGTAAACTTCGTGCAGCTTCGATCTTATGCTGACGAGTCATCTCAATTTCTTCCCGTAAACAGCGAGTGTAGTCATTGAAATTTATTGTTCGTGCGACGACATTACTTTTCACACCTTTCACCTTTTTCGTGTCGTTTTTTACCATCGACTCGCAATGCGTACATTTTTGCTCTCAATCCCACAAATTCCGTCATTACCATACCATTATTTTCATCTTTCACGAGACCGGGCATTTTCTTGTTGACTAACGGTAAACCGTACACGTTTTCCATCGGGTAATCGCTCGTATCAAATTTGTCAATGTTACGCTTCATATTGTCGTAAACGTCGTCAGACTTGATGTGGTATATGAGACTATCGGTGTCGGTATACATGACCTTGCAGTTTTGCTGATACAGCGGAATCATGTATTCGTGGTGAAACTCATATAAACATGTTTTCGCAATGTCAAGTATACACATACCCACATAAATCGGCTTGTTAAATTTTACCTCCAGATTTCGCAATTCGACTGTGAAAATTTGGTTTAGCGATCATTGCCTTTGCCCCATACCGTTCCTCCCACTTTGTTACCAGTTTCACGTCTACACGGTTGCGCACGTTTTCCATCGTTTTACCAAATACTGCATTGTTCATTCATTTATACAAATTTTTCTCGAAATCATTTGTAGCACGTGTGCGAAACTGCGTGTTCAATTCGATGTATGAACGCAACCAGGGGGATTGAGTGAATTTCAAAATTCGGTGTATTTTCGCTACTTTAAGTCCATGGTGCATACACTGCTGCAAATTACGATAGTGTATCACGTAACGCTTCTTATCGCATACGGTTGCGAGAAATTTCTCTTGGCGCTTGTCAGGTGGTTTGTCGCGTGTCGGACAAAACGGAAGGTCACTGTGCGAATCATGCAAACATTGCGGATATTTGAGATCGACTTCAAGAACGTAGCCTACAGGCGAATCTAGCGCTATGGATCCGTCAAAATCCGATGTGTTGTCGACCGATTGAAAATCAGCATAAGGCAAAGGTTGACACATTGCCCATCCATACAAGTTATTCACATCGAAGTACATCAGGTATGATGATGATTTCAATGGATCGTACGATTGCATGTACTTGTTATTAGCATGTGCATATCTGTTTGAACATTGGCTTAAACCTCCGCGTATACCTCGCTCGATGAATAAAATCAGGTCGATGTCGGTCAATAATTCAAACGTAATGTGCGTATATTTCAACATGGCGTCCCAAGTATATCCGGGAAGAGTGTAATAATACGCCGGATCAAGCCCATAACTTTCAATACACGTATCACGGAAATTTTCGAAAATATCTGCTAATAACAAGACATCCGTCTTCAAATACAAATCGCTATATTCACCAAGCGTTTGAATGGAAAACCGCTCCCAGACATTCTCAGCGTGAATGTACTCGCTCGCGCTGATCGTTTCCCCGGTCAAGGAACTGTAAAATGAGTCGCGCGGCGGCAAACACGTGTCTTCCAATCTGCTGACATGGTCAATGAATTCGTACGGGAAGACACCTTTTCGTGTTAATAATGTAAAATCATGCATCGGTAGGCCATCAAATTGTGAGCGTAAAATTTTCAATTTGTCCTTCGTTAAAAATGATGCTAATTTCTCAAGACTTGTGGTTAGAAATTTATATGAATCGATGAAGCGTAATTTAATTTGGTTTTTTGTTTCTTCGGTAGTAGTTTGAACAGTTTTCGTGAACGAAATATATTTTTCTTTTGTTATTGGAAGCACGTAGGTTTTCTCTTCGAACACGGTGGCCACTTCCTTGATTATAAAATGCGCATCATAGCCAGACAAATTGTGAAAAACTACAGGGATGAAAAATGATTGTTTGAAATTTAGATTGCAATTCGAATGGGCGGGGCCTCTGTAACGCCCAGTTAAATGACAATGATCGCGAACTCGTGTATGGTTTGTGCAAAATGTTCTTCACATATGTGACGCTTAATCGCGCTTCGAAATTCAAGCTCCTCGTCGGATGTTAACTGTACCATGGGGATATTTGAAGATAAAATATCTTTTACATGCAAAGCTGCCTTTTTTAGTTCTTCGACAAACTATGCATTGCAATCGCTACTACGGTGCGATTCATATCTGCATAACGATTGATCGTATGAACAATGTACGTAGTATGCGATACTAGAAACCTCGTAGTGTTGATACATGTTTTGTTCATTCGTTTTCGCAAGAACGCACTCAAGATCGGCGTATATTACGAATGGAAGTCGCTCCTTATGATTGAAGTTTTTAAAAGTGAGCCACTTGTTCGCATCGTTCGGTAGACGGACGGCACAGTCGTTGATCTGGCCACAGTCCACAGTGTGCCCTTGCAATTTTTGCTCCGAATGAAAGTAGTGTAGACATCTGCGAAAACAAACAAAAAATCAGTTTTTAACTAATTATTTTGATACATTAAATCATATCAAATCTATGTACCTATCACAGATGTATTTTCGATGATGCTTCGGAATTAATTGCGAGCTGACGAGCCTTGATAAATTCTTGATCCATGCGAAATGTCCAACGATGTTTTGCTGCGGATCTTCCACGTAGAGCAAATTGACATGCTTTTCTCTCGCTCGCTCACTCACGCGAATTGGAAGAGTGCTGTCGTTCTCAATGGTGTATACATTGATTGAAATGTCATTACGAATTTCAATTTTTTAAATTTGATTCATAGTCATTGGAAACTCACTGTCTTGAACATTTAGCACTGTCGAGTAGTGTGGGTATGAAGATTCACGCGCACTGTCACGTTGGGCTGGATAAAGAGCAGCGACTACGGACCATGCGAAACATGCTTGATCACTCGAATCGACATTTTAACGGTGCTTTTTTTTCCTATGTACGCTGAAAGTGTGTACCTCTCAATCACGATTTATATTCCATTTCTATAACAGCTGCATCCTTGGTGCCGTGTGCATTTGTTCATTATATATTTTTCTACAGACTTTTAGATTTTTGCTGACATCAACTTTTTCGACGAGATCCGTGAAGCGCTTGCAATATTATTCGCATAATTTTATTCTTTTGCGAATGTCCCAGGCATTTTGGCCTTAAGATGCAATAGATGTTCGAAGACGTGCGCGGCGGTTTGTTTGGGATTTCACCCAAACAAACCCAATCGCTTTAATCGTTGAATGTCTAAAGTGTATATGTCTTCATACATGCAGATGAGTCGATCTATCTCACATGCATGCGATGCGGTCGCTCCGTCTCTCATTCTCGCTCTCTCTCATGCATACGTGTAATCCGATCGCTTCTCTCAGCGACACGGGTCAACCAACTTGGCTCTCGGGCGACAGCCGCTAAATAATAAAATCCATGAAGTAAACTACATAAGACAAAAATAAATCAACAATAAATTTTAAATATATAAAGATCAATAATCGATGATCAATTAATCGATAATCGATATATGCCCCCCTCCTCCGCTCCAACGATTTCCCTCTTCCCGCGTGCCGTCAGCCTCTCCGCCGAGTCCCCCTCCCCGCGTGACGTCATACCCCGCCCCGCGTGAACCCCCCGCCCCCTCAGAGGACCTGCGTTAGAACCGGCCTAGCTATACTACTCATATAGAATTTTTAAATGTTAATCACCACGACAGTTGCTGTTAAAAATAATTGTTGAACAATCCGAAAATAATCATATTAGAAAATAAAATAGTGATTAGAAAATAATTGTTAATAATTGAGTTCCTTGAGAATAATTATTATATTAATCAAACACTAAATTTTAAAAACGTTACATTTTATGAACAAAGTCTTTAATATTTAATGTTGATGAAAATTATACATGACATGAGTATTTCAAATAAACGTTATCGACGGACTAAAATCTTTTGATTGCAAATTAGTTCACATGACCAGTGCTTTTTTTTTCTATTACAATGCCTTCTTCGGGATCTCTCTGTACCCGGAATTAATAATTATGCCGGGTACAGACCAAGTGAATCGACATCAAATAAGCGTCGCCGATTATGTGTGTTTCATACATAGCACACACATATTTGTTGAGGCTCATTTGTTCGCTCTTCGCTTGCTCTCCTTCGTTCGACTTACACCCGTAGGCCAGTCAATGGGTCGGTTCTGACTTACAAAAGGTCGAGGATAGTTCTAATTTGGTAGATTTGTACAGTTTGGTGTCCTAATTAATATTTCGAGTCTGCGACCTCAAGTGATCGCCGCTCGCGTCGCCATATTGGAAAAATGGTAACGAAAACCCGTTTTCGACAATATCTCGTCTTCAAACAAAAATTATAAAGCATGAAATTTCTTGCAACTCTTGTAAAACACATTTTTCAATCATATGAATAGTCCACGAGTTACAGCGGAGTCAAGCTCAGGAAATTTCTACAATTCGCAAAATCGCTACATTTTTTCGCGAAATTTCAGTTAATACTGACATCAGAAAATGCCGGAAGAGTACGAACAAGGTCCATTACCCTTTCACGTAAAGGGACTTGCGAATAATGATCATGTATCATGTTTTGCGAATGCTAGCATGCAGTGTTTTATACATTCTTCTTTGATTCGCGACGCTTTGATGCTTCATTCCAAAAAGGCAAATGTAGTGAAATCAGTCGTGGAAGCTTTCATGACCGATCATGTATTTGTTGACATTTTGTCAGTTAGGAAATTTGTGGGTGATATGTTTATTAGTTCGAAACAACAAGATGCAAGCAAATTCATAAGTTCGCTTTGCGAAAAAGTTGAAACCATTCAATGTGCTGTACAAATCGACATAAGTACAGTCATTTCATGTAATTCTTGTGAAACAAACATAACTAATTGCAATCCTAATAACATTTTGCTATTGGTAGTACCTCCGGCCCGTAAAGTAGCTCTCACTCTACAAGATATTATTACGTATAATTTAGGGAAATCAATGAGAATCGAGGAGGCTTGTTCACATTGCGCTTCGTTTCGTTGGTTCAGAAGCGAGACATTGTCTCAACCAGCCCCCTGTAACCATCAGTTATACATGGCTCTCGTAATGTCCGTCGCTTTTATTTTCAATCGCTGCCACGTGTGGCGCTAGTAGTCGTGTGATCGATAACTATATATATGCCTATATATATGAAACCACCGAACGCGTACAATATTGTTGCATTCGAGTTGTGACAAAAATTTGAACAAGACCACTACCATAAAACGCGTAAAACTCTCCAAATACTCCGAACATGTTATTATTATATCGAGTATAGAACGCGCATGCGTAAAAAAAGCCGAGCAGAGGACTACTAGCGCCACAAAGTGGACTATAGCGTAATTAATCCTCCGGACAACACGCGAATTATTTATTGCCATAGGAATAGTACCCACTGTCATGGGGCCGGTCTCAACTAAGAAAATATTGATTATTCAACTATTAATATTTGAAAGAACAAACTCTGGAATAGGTAAAAAAAACAACAAACATCAAAGCAGTGCCTATGACAATCGTTCGAATCAATCAACACCGGTATAAAGTTGTAAGTGCCATTTTTCATCACGGTGGGTGTTTAACCGAGGGGCATTATACAAGTATGTTGCGCGGTAAACGCAACACTTGGATTCGCGTTGACGATTTAATCGTCAAACAACAAAGTTGGCCCCGTAACGCTCAAGATGTCTATATATTATTCTTAGAGCAAATGTAACGTATGGACATTTTATTTATTGCCGAGTTATCAACACATTTTCAGCTCAAATAAGCAGCGTATTCATTGCTTCAGCGCAGTGGCAGCAATAAGCACTTGAGGCCATTATCATAAGTGCTCCATACGGTGTAGAAAATCTAGGCTGCTGAATGATATCCCATAGATGACGAAGAGATGGCCATAATGATTAAATCAAACGGCTCTTCTTAGGGCTAGCAATCAATTTATTGAAGGTTATTCACGTCGCAAATTCATACTTCAAACAATTTCTTAAAATTGTTTCCTTAAAATTTGTTAAAATTGTTTGTGAAATGCCCCTAAAAAACTTTAAAAAGTAAAACAGGCCGCCAAGTAATAAAAAGTTCCCTTGAAAATTATTAGGTGTTTTACTATTTATAAAATTCTACTTAAACTCGAAATATTTTTTATTCTATTTCAAATAATGGTTTTATTTAGAATATTACTTTTTCATTTTAAACGTACAAAAGAAGTGAAATATTTTTTTATGAGAAAGCCAAGTACGTTTACTAGACACGTGCACAAGATTATCAAATCCTAAGAACAATATTTTCTTAACATTTTATTTTTAAAACCAGGACCGCTTAGCTGTGCATCGGCTGGCGCATCAACCAGCGAGCGGGAAGCTAATACTTCGGATACCTTAATGTAGATGTTTGAGTTAAAGTCTCTGCACCAAAAATCAGAAGAATATAGGGCCGTCTATACCGGTACGGGTTTTCCACAGTTTTCTGGTACCCACGGCAAATGCGGTATAGTGTACCTCAAGACGGCTGTGGACGCATCGGAATTTAGTTTAGATTAGCGAAGTGCGGGTAGGGAGTAATAGGAAAGGGTTCAATTGAAAAGGGGTTACACGTAAAAACCCGCAAGGGTATACGTTGGAATATTGGAAATGAAAACATTTGAATACCATTTAACTATCATAATAAAAAACCGAATTATAATTATATATAAGTACAACGTATACATCACACAAGTACACTGGAAATGGTGCGCAACGACATGGCGTGCATGGTTATGAATAAAAGTTCAGGAAGATACACAATTTCTTTACAGAACCGTTTCTACTGCTTGCTTAAATAACTTCTGCAACAATTTATTTACTTAGATTATTTCCAATTGTAACGGCGCATTAGAGACCGTATCATGTATATTAAGATTATTAGGAATTTAGTTTAAACTTTAGGGTGCCGTCTTACTGTATAGAGTCGCGGCGTGTCGTCAGTCCGTTAGCGGCGTCGAGGTCGGTGGGTCAACCAGTGGCGTCAATTTCGAGATTTCGAGAACGGTGTAGTCTAGGAGTAGAATCACTAAATCGATTTATACTTTCCGGAATCAGTAACTTGGTTTGCACTTATATAATGAATTACATTTATTTATGTCTTTTTTAGCCTAATAGTTAAATTATTGAGAAAACGATATCCTTCGCCGAGCTTTTATTCTTAACCATGCACGCCACGTCGTTGCGCAGCATTTCCAGTGTACTTGTGTGATGCATACGTTGTATTTATATATAATTATAATTCGGTTTTTTATTATGATAGTTAAATGGTATTCAAATGTTTTCATTTCCAATGTTCCAACATATACCCTTGCGGGTTTTTACGTGTAACCCCTTTCCAATTGAACCCTTTCCTATTACTCCCTACCCGCACTTCGCTAATATAAACTAAATTCCGTTGCGTCCACAGCCATCTTAAGGTACACTATACCGCATTTGCCGAGGGTACCGGAAAACTGTGGAAAACCCGTACCGGTATAGACGGCCCTATATTCTTCTGATTTTTGGTGCAGAGACTTTAACTCAAACATCTACCTTAAGGTATCAGAAGTATTGGCTTCCCGCTCGCTGGTTGATGCGCCAGCCGATGCACAGCTAAGCGGTCACCGCTCCGAATATTGGCCGCGCACAATGCTGCTTAACTCGGAGCACCGCCAGAGCCGAACCCCGATCGCCCATGTACCAGTGTCGGGCCTGGTTTTAAAAATAAAATGTTAAGAAAATATTGTTCTTAGGATTTGATAATCTTGTGCACGTGTCTAGTAAACGTACTTGACTTTTTCATAAAAAAATATTTCACTTCTTTTGTACGTTTAAAATGAAAAAGTAATATTCTAAATAAAACCATTATTTGAAATAGAATAAAAAATATTTCGAGTTCAATTAGAATTTTATAAATAGTAAAACACCTAATAATTTTCAAGTGAACTTTTTATTACTTGGCGTCCTTTTTTACTTTTTACAGTTTTGTAGGGGTTATTATATACAATAAATAAGCTTCCTGCTGTTTATATTTAACCTATTTCACAGCATTCTATCAATATCATATTAATATAAGAATATGTAGTGAAGAAAAAACGTAGAACAGATTTTCCACTGATTATAAATGAAATGCGAGTGAATAATCAGTTTTTACTGATTAAGTTACCCCAAAATAAATAGTACATTGTGTACCAAGGAGACAAAGTGGGACTTTTGCGCGGAGCGCGATGTTCATTCCAGTACGAATCCTAAACGAGCGCGCGAGGCGAAGACGAGTACTGAAAACATCGAGCGAGGCGTAAAAGCCCCTGTCTCCACGCTGCACACGATTATTTATATACCAAAACAATGTTTTCCGAGCTTTCGTATGGTTAAGGGACAACACCACTGTGACGGCTTCAAAAAATCGATTTTCTGAAAACCATCTAGAAAAATCTAAAATACATTTAAGATTAAGATCCCGTTGGACCCAGGTCGAAAAAATAATTATTTTCGGAGATATTGAATATTTTGTGGAGGGGTGCAACGCTCCGTGATGCTCGGGGTCCCGCGCAGCTGCGCGCCTCAGGGTCGGCAGGTATACCGGGATATATAAATTTGAGCAGAGACGATTTGCTGCAGCGTTGTTTGGGCGACTTCACGCAAAACAACAACAAAGGCTACAACAAATCAGTTTGGGCAATAGCCCCCAAGTGTCAGTCCGGGAGCAAAAAAATCGTCGATATTGCAGCTGATATCGCGGTATTATTATTCAATGATGGCCTGAGAAGCCTCATGAAAGTTTTGGAGACGTTGGGGATAACTATCGGCCCAAATTGTTCCAATTTTTGCGTTGAAACCGACGCAGCGCGGATCGAGCTGGCGGAGCGCTCGCTCACAGACGCTGCAAAAGAGGCAAGAAGAGCCTCTACAAGTTCGAGAAAAGATGCTAGGGACAATGATTTGCTTCTTGAAGGCCAGCTATATGGTGCCGGCATCGCTGATTAAAGGTAAAATTTTTTTTTCCAATTTATCGCATAAATTAACAAACCTAAAACTTTGAACGCGTTTTTCTCAAAACCACTTTTTTGAGTGCGGCACGCAGCAGAACTCGAGTAATTTTTATCCGATCGACTTCAAATTTGGACTGCATCAATAACACCAGATTATCTAAAGAAGCACATAGGATTTTTTCGATATCTCAATAATAAAAAAAGTTATAGCCTATTTTCGACGAGAAATTTTGCTCGAAAATCGTCCTTTAATTTCAAAAGCGTGCCTATTTTTTTAAAATCAATATTTTTTCAAATCCCTATGTACTTCTCTTCAAAATATCACATTATTAACGAAAACACTCGGTATTTTTTTCAGGTCGACTTTGAAGAGAGTTCTGCTGCATGCCGCGAACCACTGCAGACGCAACAGTACCTGACGCGGGAGCTTCCCCAGCGTCACCATGGGGCGTGAAAAATTTGAATTTTTTTTTTTATGTATCTTCAATAAACAACGAACAAAACAAAAAAAAATTTTCGAATATCTCTTTTTTTCCCATAAAAAAAAATTCTTGAAAAATGGCAAAAAAACAGGGGGTCACAGTGGTGTTGTGCCTTAAATGAATACGGCTGGAGGCACGTGCAGAATGTTATTGCATATGGAAGCTGCATTACGCGCGCCGTCCGGCGGTAAAGGAGGCGAAGGGCCTCCGTGATGAAATGCTGTTTATTCCTTTCATTATAAATCTTACGTTATCTTTGAAACTATACATCAAAAGTATTTCGTTGAGGTATTTTTTGCGAGACATCAAACGTAATTTTTAACTGTATCAGTATATCTTAACATACTATCTTATTAATAATTCATAACAAGGCGTTCACCGGTCACACGCATGAAAAAGCGAGGAAAACATAATTGCATTATATCAGAGTACTTTGTACATGCATCATAATATTTGAATGTACTATTTGTAAAGATAATTTCGGCATAAATAAATATATGTTTTTTAACACGATACAAGTTTGTTGCGGTGTCAGATGAAAGTGACAGCTGAAAGACTGCTAGCTGTTCCACAGCGGCGTTTGATGACCATGAGCGTGACAAATGTAAACGGGCAGATTTTTAAGGCCTAGGCCCTAAAAGACCTCTTTTAGGTCCTGTGTACATGCATGAAAAAGCGAGGAAAACATGAGTATGGTATATCAAAAAATTTAAGATAGCACATGTAGTTGCTGAGATAATCGCATGTGAAGATTTATAACTTACGCAGCGTGCTCCCATTACTATATATACGCGTTCCCCGCGTCTGCCGTCCTACCCCTACCGACCAACCAGTTTCACGCGCTCGTCTGTTTTCAGTCATGTTTGCAAGTATTTCTCACCTATTTCGCAATATTTCAATGCAAAATGAGAATATACGTTTTATAGTACTATACTTCTACTTTCAAAATCTATTTGGAAAATTGCAATCGGACCATCCATGACGCATCTAGGCACGTTGCAAGATAGTGCAATTAAAAATTCTTATCGCAATTATGCAAAAACTAATTATCCGACAGCGCCTGGCTTGTGCATATATAAAGTACCTAGTAATTATTACTATCGCGCGGAGAGCCTGCACTACAACTTGAAAAATAGCGGCGTTATGCATTTTTGAAAAAACGCTGATTTTTTCGATTTTTCTTCGTTAATAATAATCCGATCGAGTCGTTCCAATGCTCATTTTCTGTGCACTTGGATTTTCTAAAATTCGTCTCTTAAGGGTATCAAGGTTGCTTCATTAGTTTTCATTTTACAAACGAAAAACGAAAAAAAAAGGACTTTTGCTTTTGAATGTTTATAAAAAATCACTAAATGATAGTTGCGAGCCGAAAACATAACCGAACATAACTACGGATTGTCTTTCGTGTGATAGCACGGGCGGTATCCTGGTAATATTGCTGTCACGCAATCCAGGATCATCCAGGAGGTCCAAACATGTTTCTTTTTGCAATTTAACAAATAGAAACCGATCCTCGTTTCCGTTCTATCGAATATCTCGCAAAATATGCGCCCAATGAAATTGAAGTATAGACATTGAATTTGTTCACTTTAAGGGTATCAAGGTTGCTTCATTAGTTTTCATTTTACAAACGAAAAACGAAAAAAAGGACTTTTGCTTTTGAATGTTTATAAAAAATGACTAAATGATAGTTGCGAGCCGAAAACATAACCGAACATCACTACGGATTGTCTTTCGTGTGATAGCACGGGCGGTATCCTGGTAATATTGCTGTCACGCAATCCAGGATCATCCACGAGGTCCAAAACATGTTTCTTTTTGCAATTTAACAAATAGAAACCGATCCTCGTTTCCGTTCTATCGAATATCTCGCAAAATATGCGCCCAATGAAATTGAAGTATAGACATCGAATTTGTTCACCATAACATTTTCTACAAAATTAGCATTGAAAAAAAGAGGCTCATTTTTTCAAATCGAAATCAAACATGCAATTTGTAGCGAAACTTGACGAAATTAACAAGAAAGATAGCCGTTGGAGTGCTTGAGATGTGTACCTAAATTTATCCCCGATTTCAAAATGGTAACTTATTGCAAAATTCCAAACATGAAAACGCGCTCGCGTATAACTTCCGCTGAGGTCCATATATCGTTAGAGGACAGAAGTAAAACGCAAGATTATGTCAATACCTTCGTCTTAACCCATTTTTAGATTTTTTATGGAAATAGGTTATTTAAGCTTCAAGATATATCAAGCTTCAAAATGTTTGAAAAAAATCTCTACGATCATTTTGACGGAGATACAACCCTCTGCAAGTGATCGAACACTTTCGAAAATTAATTTTTTTTACCAGGAGTAATTTTATATTTTCGGGTTCTGATAAAATAATACATAATGAATAATGTATGAATTAATAACTATCAACTAATTATGATTTTATTATTGTTGATTTTGCACACTTTGCATAATGTTATAATTGCAAACGTTAATCAGCATGTTCAGGCAGACTGCTGTCACGATGCGCTTGGCTCAGATCGATCGTAAGAAAGAAACGACAGCTCTTTTTATAATCTAGTAGCGACCTGTGGCACTTGATTCGTGAAAACATGGTTCACATGCTTTGCAGTAGTCGTGCTGCCATCTGAACGCGTTAGGCTAAATTGCTATCTGCTTTATGTGTCAGTTTTCGGAATTTTGAACGTTCTGAACATTTTTGATCGGAATCTTACACTATCTAAACTTCAATTTCCGCAAACTGGATGATCGAAGCTATGATTTGTGGAGTCCAAAACTTTCGTGAGGCTGAGGAATCTCTCATTAGCTTGTATTATATTTAATTTTTCGGATATAGCTCGTTTTCTATAATAGAAATTCCGGAATTTCGTGGCATGCTTAATATTAGATATTCGGAGTTTTATATGTCGTATTACTGGTCGTCCAAATAAAGCGTTAATCTTCTTCATACTATTTTTGAAATTTATCTCGTATAAGAAATCATATTCGGATCCTTTTTCTATCCCTACTCGTACCGTTCTACATCATTTACAATACAGTGTATAGACTTTCGCTGGCATGATCTTTACGAAACTTATAGTTTCGGAACATTAAAATTCGGAATTTTGAGCCTTCTGGTCATTCTAAGTTCGGAATTTCAACCCCGCCCCTCTCAAGGTTCTTTCGATAATGAAACACAAAACAGAATTTGAATGGACCGTTTTTATATTGGATTCGTCTCGATCCGATAAAAAAACGGTTGAAACAGGCGTATTTATCAACGTCGAATCTCATGTGAATTTCGGTTCGAATCGACGACTTTTAAATCGGAAAGCGAATGCGAGTCTGCATGCAAGTGATTCTGTTGTGGAATAATCCCTACAAACTGAGACCGACGCACCGAGCATCGGATTCCTTCACGTTCATAATCGACAGCAGCAGTAGTGGTCCTCAATGGCTATTTTCGTGTCGAGGGTGATACATTTTTTAAAATCACCCACCGGGAACGAATCCGAACAGTCTCAAGGTTATTTCGAACATGAAACACAAAACAGAATTTGAATGGATCGTTTTTCACATTGGATTCGTCTCGGTCCGATAAAAAAAAACGGTTGAAATAGGCGTATTTATGAACGTCGAATCTCATGCGAATGTTCGAATCGACGACTTTTGAATCGGGAAAAGAATCCGAGTCTGCATGCAAGTGTTTCTGTTGTGGAATAATCCCTAGAAACTGAAAACGCCGCGCCGAGCATCGGATTCGGTCACGTTCGAAGTCCAAAGCAGCAGTCGTAGTCCTCAACGGCTATTGTGCCGAGGGTGATACATTTAAAAAAAGCAGCCACTGAGAACGATTCCGAACGGTCTCAAAGTTGTTTCGATATTGAAACACAAAACAGAATTTGAATGGACCGTTTTCATAATTGATTCGTCTCGGTCCGATAAAAAAAAACGGTTGAAACAGGCCTATTCATTAACGCCGAATCTCATGTGAATTCCTGTTCGAATCGACGACTTTCGAATCGGGCAACGAATCCGAGTCTGCATGCAAGTGTTTCGGCTGTGGAATTATCCCTATGAACTGAGAACGCCGCGCCGAGCATCGGATTCGTTCACGTTCATAGTCCACAGCAGCAGTGGTGGTCCTCAATGGCTATTTTCGTGCCGAGGGTGATACATTTTTAAAAATCACTCACCGGGAACGAATCCGAACAGTCTCAAGGTTATTTCGAACATGAAACACAAAACAGAATTTGAATGGACCGTTTTTCACATTGGATTCGTCTCGGTCCGATAAAAAAAAACGGTTGAAACAGGAGTAATTATGAACGTCGTAATATCAAGCAATCGTTTGTACCCCTTCGTACTGACGAGTATATCGTTTGCACCACCGAGAAAACGTTTGTACCCATCTGTACTATCGTGCAATCGTTTGTACCCGTTCGTATCGACGAGTATATCGTTCGTACCAGCGAGAAAACGTTTGTACTCGTCTGTACTATCGATCAATCGTTTGTACCCGTTGGTTACGACGAGTATATCGTTCGTACCACCGAGAAAACGTTTCTACCCGTCTGTACTATCGAGCAATCGTTTGTACCCGTTGGTTACGACGAGTATATCGTTCGTACCACCGAGAAAACGTTCGTACCAGTCTGTACTATCGAGCAATCGTTTGTACCCGTTTGTATCGATAAGTATATCGTTTGTACCACCAACAAATCGTTTGTACCCGTTGGTATCGACGAGTATATCGGTTGAACTATCGAGCAATCGTTTGTACCGATTCGTATCGACGAGTATATCGTTTGTACCACCGAGAAAACGTTCGTACCCGTCTGTACTATCGAGCAATCGTTTGTACCCGTTCGTATCGACGAGTATATCGTTTGTACTACCGAGAAATCTTTTGTACCCGTTAGTATCAACGAGTATATCGTTTGGACTATCGAGCAATCGTTTGTACCCGTTCGTATCAACGAGTATATCGTTCGTGCCACCAAAAAATCGCTTGTACCCGGTGGTATCGACGAGTATATCCTTTGTACTATCGTGCAATCGTTTGTACCGGTTCGTATCGACGAGTATATCGTTTGTACCACCAAGAAAACGTTTGCACCCGTCTGTACTATCGAGCAATCGTTTGTACCCATTCGTATCGAAGAGTATATCGTTTGTACCAGTGAGAAAACGTTTGTAGTCGTCTGTAATATCGATCAATCGTTTGTACCCGTTGGTATCGACGAGTATATCGTTTGTACCACCGGGAAAACGTTTGTACACGTGTGTACTATCGAGAAATCGTTTGTACCGATTCGTACTGACGAGTATATCGTTTGTGCCACCGAGAAATCATTTGTACCCGTTGGTATCGACGAGTAATTCGTATGTACCACCGAGAACACTTTGTACCCGTCTGAACTATCGCGCAATCGGTTGTACCCGTTCGTGTCGACGAGTATATCGTTTGTACCAACCAGAAAACGTTTATACTCGTCTGTACTATCGAGCAATCATTTGTACCCGCTGGTATCGACGAGTATGTCATTTGTACCACCGAGAAATCGTTTGTACCCATTCGTACTGGCGATTAATCGTTTCACCCATTTGTACTGACGAGTGTATTGTTTGTACTACCGAGAAATCGTTTATACCCGTTAGGACTGTCGAGCAATCGTTTGTACCCATTCGTGCTGACGAGGATATCGTTTGTACCACCGAGAAAACGTTTGTACCCGTCTGTACTATCGAGCAATCGTTGCTACCCGGTTGTATCGACGAGTATATCGTTTGTACCGCCGAGCAATCGTTTCTACTTGTTCGTACCAAGCAGTATAGAGTTTGTACCGCCGAGCGTAAGTTTCTACCCGTTCGTATCGACGAGCATATCCTTGTACCACTGACCTATCGTTTATACCGCTGAATCAAGAGTTATACTCGTTCTACGTACGAGTATATTGTTTGCACCTGTTTGTGGTCGATTTTTCTTTTTATTCACACCCTGTATTTTCACCTCCTCAAAGACCCAAACTAAAAGCTCCTTTCCGTCAATGACGCCCGATTAAAATGAAAATGAAAAAACGGCAAATTTTTTTTTCTAATTTCTACCACTCATAACGGGTACAAACGAGTCCCTTGTAATGGCGTCTTTAAAATCATTCAGCTCGCAATGGATTACGGCCCACTTTACCATATCCTCATACTTTTTCCCCACTTACGGTACAAATGAACTTCAAGACGGTACAATCGGGTTCACACGATTTACTCGTTGGTTCGAACGGGTACAAACGATTTTGCGGTGGTACAAACGATTGCTTGGCGGTAGAAACGATTTACCCATTGGTATGAACCGGTACGAACGATTGAACGCCGGTACAAACAATTTATTCATCGGTACGAACGGGTACAAACGATTGCTCGGTGGCACGAACGGGTTCAAACGATTGCTCGGTGGCACGAACGGGGTCAAACGGTTGCACGGTGGTACAAACGATATAATTGTCAGTACGTACGGATACAGACGATTAAACGCAGGTATAGACCATATACGCGCCAGTCGAATGGGTACAAATGATCGCTCGGTCGCACAACCGAGTACAAACGATTTCTCCGTGGTACAAAGGATATACTTGTCAATACGAATGGGTACAAACGGATCCTCGATAGTACAGGCGGGTACAAACGTTTTCTCGGTGGTACGAACGATCTGCTCATCAGTACGAATGGGTACAATCGATTGCTCGATCGTACAGACGGGTACAAACGTTTTCTCGGTGGTACAAACGACATACTCGTCGATACTAACGGGTACAAACGATTGCTCGATAGTACAGATGGGTACAAATGTTTTCTCGGTGGTACAAACGACATACTCATCAGTACGAACGAGTACAAATGATTGCTCGATAATACAGACGGGTACGAACGTTTTCTCGGTGGTACAAACGATACACTCGTCGATACCAATGGGTACAATCAATTGCGTGATAGTACAGACAGGTTCAAACGATTGCGTGATAGTACAGATGGGTACAAAAGATTTGGCGGCGGTACAAACGATATACTCATCAGTACGAGGGGGTACAAACAATTCCTTGATATTACAGACAGGTACAAACGATTGATGGATAGTGCAGAGAAGAACAAACGTTTTCTAGTTGGTACAAACGATATACTCGTCAGTACGAATGGGTACACCCGAATGCTTGATAATACAGACGCGTCCAGACGATTTCTCGGTGGTACAAACGATATACTCGTCGATACGAATGGGTACAAACCATTGCTCGATAGTGCAGACGGATACAAACGATTGCTCGATAGTACAGACGGGTACAAACGTTTTCTCAGTGGTACAAACGATATACTCGTCGATACGGACCGGTACAAACGATTGCTCCATAGTACAAACGATATACTCGTCGATACCAACGGGTACATACGATTTCTGGGTGGTACAAACGATATACTCATCGATACGAACGCGTACAACCGATTGCTCGATAGCACAGATGGGTACGAACGTTTTCTCGGTGGTACAAACGATATACTCGTCAGTACGAAAGGGTACAAACGATTGCTCGATAGTACAGATAGATACGAATGATTGCTCGATAGTACAGACGTGTACAAACTTTTTCTCGGTGGTATAAACGATATACTCATCGATACGAACGGGTACAAACGATTGCTCGATAGTACAGACGAGTACAAACGTTTTCTAGTTGGTGCAAACGATATACTCGTCAGTACGAATGAGTACAAACGATTGCTCAATGATACAGATGGGTACAAACGTTTTCTTGCTGGTACAAACGATATGCTCGTCGATACGAACGGGTACAAACGATTGCTCGATAGAACAAACGGGTGCAAACGTTTTCTCGGTGGCACAAACGATTTACTCGTCGATACTAACGGGTACAAACGATTTCTCGGTGGTACAAACGATATACTCGTCGATACCAATGGGTACAAATAATTACGTGATAGTACAGACGGGTACAAACGATTGCGTGAAGAGTACAGATGGGTACAAAAGATTTGGTGGCGGTATAAACGATATACTCATCAGTACGATCGGGTACAAACAATTCCTTGATATTACTGACAGGTACAAATGATTGCAGCATAGTGCAGACGAGTACAAACGTTTTCTAGTTGGTACAAACGATATACTCGTCAGTACGAATGGGTACAAACGATTGCTTGATAATACAGACGGGTATAGACGATTTCTCGGTGGTACAAACGATATACTCGTGGATACGAATGGATACAAAAGATTGCTCCATAGTAGAGACGGGTACAAACGTTTTCTCGGTGGTACAAACGATATACTCGCCAGTACGAATGGGTACAAACCATTGCTCGATGGTACAGACGTATACAAACGATGGCTCGATAGTACAGACTGTTACAAACGTTTTCTCAGTGGTACTGTTCCGTCCTAGCACTCTCGCGCTCCAAATATTCATATCTGGTACGAATTGTAATAATTATTAAGATTTTTTCCTCTCGCTAAACGCGTCATTTATGTTTTTCTTGGGGTACATATTAATCAGAACGACCCATATATGGTCGATTTAACTCAGAAACCCCGTTATATAAAATATTCGTAAATATAACTTTAAATTTAGCACGCGTATATCTACCCGTATGCTTTAGGGACAAACAGTTCCCATAATAACTTTACCGCTAAGCTTACCCGTAACTTCAGGGACGACCACATGGGTGCTCGGATTAACTTTACAAATAGCCTCATATACACGTACATACCTGTTTGCCTGTACACTTCTGGGATACGCACATGGGTCCCTGGAGTATCATATCATAATGCCTCATATATACATACGTATACACGTACGTGCGTGCTTTAGGGACACATACGAGAGTCCCTGGAGTACCTCCTATAATAATTCCGCATGTCTATTTCCATGCATACTTTAGGGACATAAGTCCTCGAACTAACTTCGATGAATATATATATATATATATATATATATATATATATACTCTACGACCTCAGAGTCCTCATATACCATTCGTATACTCTTCTGCATACTTCTAAGGCATTAGTCCTCGGAATAACTTTAGTGAATTGTATACATGTATATATATATATATATATATATATATATATATATATATGTGTACATATGCGTACTCCATACGCTTCAGGGACATAAGTCCTCAAAGTGACACACACAAATATACATATATATAGATTCGGTAAACTCTCGGCACATCCAAGAGAGTCTCCGGAGTACAAATAATAATATTAATACCTATACTTACATGTATATTTCGGGGACATTCACGAGTCCCCGAACTAGTATCCAACATATATATGTATATTCGTGTTGACCATAATACAGTGGTCCCAGAAATAAGAAATATTGACATATCTATATTATGTATATATTAGGGACGCGAGAGTCCTCGAATAACCCGCGAAACTGTTCCCAAGCGGTCAGCTTCATCGCGAGTTTTCTCACAGACCTCTTCGGAGCTTGGTCACCACGTAGTCAGCACATCCTGCCGATAACGAAAAATATTCATTTCATTGCTCATGTACAACTCGAGAAAAATAACGTTGTCAGAGCTAATATTCGGTTACATGGGGACCGAGCTCGAGAGCGAGGGTAATGACACCAAGCCCTTTGTCTCAGGGACAAAGAGGGCGCGGATACATATTGCGCTCCGGGAGCTGACCAGTCAGTTCCGTCCGGTCTCTCCAACAGCGCGCATCGCAGAGTCGACGCTCTGAAAACCGGTACATTTAGTTTATTTTATATTAAATTCTTTTCCGGTATTAAATGTTTAAATCACAATAAAAGTAAAAGGAAACATATCAAGTCAAACACTGCAACAAATAAATTTACGGAACATATATTATTGTCTTTATTGAATGTAACTACGCTTATTTACGTGTAAAATACACAATTGTTTCTATGACATTCGATTTCTTCGCGCTATTGAAATTACGCAATATATGGCGACCGCGCAAAAGGGTAATATTTTCCGAGCAAATAAGTAAAGTATATTTTCCTCTCGTTCGTGCGTGTAAACACGCAACGAACAAATCATCGTAGTGCATTTCTTTCTCTCTTTCTCTCTTCCTCTCGCTCACCCCATTTTTTCTAACGCACGTATTCGTCTCACTCATAAAATCATACCTGTCCAAAATTGGACAAATCTCGAAGTACTTTTTCTGAGGCTTGGGAAAGTTGACGCACGAACACGCTACATCCGCTGACTCGCCGTAATCTGGCAGGTTAGCGACTGGCACGGTTAACGCGGTGCTTAGTGTTCGGACGTTGATTTCCTTCGACCTTGATATTTGTATTCGCGGCTGGCCGCCAATCGCCGTAACCGGGCGGAGGTGGGCCTGACGTAGCGAGTCGGCGGTGCCGTAATCTGGCACGCACTAGACTCGCTCAGCGAACCAAATTTAATTTCATATTAATCAGTACCTATGCGTTAGACGAATACGTTTCCTCGCTCAACAAATAAACTCGTTTCCTCGCTCAACAAATAAAAAACCTCATCCGTCCAAAATCGGACGTATAGACAGGGTATTTTCCAAGGAATTCGGAAGGTTTGCCGCACGAACACGCCACACGCGTCGACCCGCCGTAATTCGGTAGGTCAGCGACTGGCACGGTCACGAAGGTGCTTAGTGTTCGGGCGTCGGCTTCCGTTATTCTCAACATTTGTTCTCGCGGCTGGCCGCCAATCGCCGTAACCGGGCGGAGGTGGAGCCAGACGTAGTGAGTCGACGGTGCCGTAAACCTGGCACGTCTTGCACTCACTCAGCGGTTCAAATAATTATAAAATCTATACATGTATATTCATATTTCGAAGCGAATGTATCCCTCATAAATTAATCCAGTCCTCGTAGTCTCCGACTGCTCCCAAAAACATCGGCATCACCGGGCCATCGCATTCGCACGAGCACCGGGTACCCGTCTGGGCAACGACAGGTCGGGTCGAGCTGGAATATCTTGGCGATTTCTGGACAAATTCGGTCACACGGTCGAGTATTTTTGACCCGCTACGCACCGCCGCTCTTTCTCACCAAGGTAAGCACAAGTTCACGCTACTTTCTTATTTGCTTACCTGTCGCTCATGCGTCAAATTATACACCAACGACGTTACCAAGCGCGTATCCCAAGTGGGCACATTCCCGCTTAAACGTGGCGCTTTTCTTCTCCGACGGTAACTTACCGTCATATAAGTCATATGACTTAATTCATTATAATCCGTACGTTCGTGGCACACTTCCCATTCGTAGACTCAAATCCTGAAAGGTAAATTAAAAGACGATTAATTATCGATTAAAAATTGGACCCACGACGTAACAGGGGTAAAATTCAAAATTGGTGGCAGCGGTGGGATTCGCTTAAAATCTTTGGTGTAAAATTAAAATCAATACAAAAAAATCATGTTTACATATCGCAAAGTGTAAAATAAAATAAGAGGTTCAAAATGGCTGAGCATTCCCAAAATTCGAAACGTTTAAGTGAAGGGGAACTCCGCGTATTAGCGGATCAATTAGATAAAAAACGCGAAATACTTCGTGAACAAGAACAGGCGTTATTGAAAAGAGAATTAGAAACGCACGAAAAATTAGAAGCCCTGAGTGCGCATCAATGTGAATTTAGTCATCAAGTGAATAATAGAGATGAACCAATCTCATTCATTCATGACGCTCTCGAGGCTATGCAAAATACTCTTTCGACAATGATAAACGAAGCCAGTCGAATCAATGGGGAAATTGGTTCAATTATAAATGGTGAGGGTTAATGACAAATAGGTCCAGTCCCTCGCCTAGAACAAAAAAGTGTTATTAAATTTGGACGGGATCTTGAGTATCCCCGTAAGAACAAAGGGGGCTATAAGAATAATAATCAATGATACCCCCGCGGAATTTCACGTCGTCGATGATTGGTTCCCGATGGACCAACATGCATTACTTGGTACCGAATTTCTTGCTGAAAATAAAGCTCGTAGATTGGAGACATGAACAATTAACTTGGGGAAATCAAAGGATCCCGTTTAATAGTAAACTATTTCGATTCCAAAACGGTCTGTTACGTCAAAGTAAGTAATCCCAAAATCAAAGAAGGGATTCCGATGCTCTACTTGGGAGAAGGGATTTTTTTTTTGGCGAAGCAGTCGTTACGGTCAAGAATGGTATGGCTTATCTTATTGCGCACAATTCAACCGATGATAATTTGTTACTGACTATACCAACGGTAGTAGTCGAAGAATTCACGTGCAAAGGCACGTGAAAAGGGTTCCCTCACTCCGGACGACCAAAAGGCGTTTCAGGAAGAGGATTGGACCCGATGCGAAAACAATTCTCTCACTCCGGACAACCAAAAGGCGTTTCAGGAAGAGGAGAAAAGTTTAATTGTTTCCCACTCGGACGACCAAATAGCGTCTCGGGAAGAGGGTATATTACGGGTTGAAATTGCGCGCAACAAAAAAGTTTTATAAGTCGAAAAGAAAGATAAAGTAAAAGAAATTCACGACTTCCTCCGTCTCAACCATCTAAACGATGAAGAACGGTCAAGCGTGGATAAAATTATAAGCGAGAATTCGGACCTATTTCATTTGCCAGGAAAAGTCCTAGGCTTTACAGATAAAATCGAACATAAGATAACGACGAACGACAGTCAACCAGTTTTTACGAGGCAGTATAGATTTCCGCCCGTTCATAAAGATGAAATTACAAAACAAGTTTAAGAACTAATTGAAGGGGAATTAATTAAACCGTCAAACTCCCCGTATAGTTCGCCTTTGTGGATCGTTCCCAAAAAGGCGGACTCACAAGGAAATCCAAAGTGGCGCATGGTCATTGATTATAGAAACTTAAACGAAAAGACAATTGGCGATGCTTATCCATTACCTCAAATAGCCGAAATTCTCGACCAATTGGGTTTCCATCAAATTAAAGTACATCCAGATGATTCTCACAAAACAGCATTTGCTAAACCATTCGGTCACTACGAGTTCGGCGGAATGCCGTTTGGTTTAAAAAACGCTCCGGCGACATTTCAAATATTAATGGATCGAGTCTTAACAGGCATTCAAGGCATCGAGCTGTTTGTTTAATTGGACGACATCGTCATTTGTGCAAAGACACTAGTTGAACACGAGAATAAATTCAACAAATTTGCGAAAAAATTCAGGCAAGCCAACTTAAAATTACAACCGGACATGTCTGAATTTTTAAGACGAGAAGTGGCATATTTGGGTCACATCATAAGTCAGGACGGGGTTAAACCCGATCCCAAAAAATTGGAGGCTCTACAGGGATACCCTAGGCCTACCACTCCGAAAAAAATAAAACAATTTTTAGGACTTGCAGGTTATTGCCGCAGGTTTATCGAAAATTTTTCAGGCATTGCAAAGCCACTCACAAATTTATTAAAAAAGAGATCAACCTTCAAATGGACCGAATCTCACCAAAATGCCTTTGACACGCTTATCGAGGCGTTATGTAAAGAACCAATTCTTCAATATCCGGATTTCACAAAACGATTCATGATAACAACGGACGCATCCGATCACGCCATTGGCGGAATTTTGAGCCAAGGCGAAATTGGTAAAGATATACCCGTTAATTACACCTCTCGAACTCTTGGAAAACACGAAGTTAATTACTCAGTGATCGAGAAGGAATTATTGGCTATCATTTATTGTGTAAATCATTTCAGACGTTATGTCTACGGCCGTGAGTTCTTATTGGTAACGGATCACAAGCCGCTCGTATGTCTTCACTCCGTAAAAGACCCGGCCAATCGGCTTGTGCATTGGCGCCTTAGCCTTGCTAATTATACTTGTAAAATTGTATACAAACCAGGAAGGGTAAACAGCAATGCTGACGCCCTATCCTGGAACCCGCCAGTAAAAAATCAGACTGTGCTCATGGTAAAGCATACGCCATGTAAAAGAAAATCCGAATCGCCTATCGTTGGCCCAAGTCGTGCAAAAATCGGTAAACCGACTCCTAGCAAAAACGACGATTCGGACTCGGACGAAAGATTGTTCGATCCACCAGCTGGAAGAAACCCAGCTAAAAAACGAAAACCTACCTTAAATCCTGATACGGATACGGAGGAAATCTCCGATCCGTCGGACGGCAACCAAAGGAAAAATCCACCTGAAAAAAGGAAAAAGTTGGCCGACTCCGCGGACGAGGACGATTGCCTCAGTTTCCGAAATTTCCCGACAATTTCGCAAACGTCCGGCAAAACGCCTCGTCGTTGGGAAAAAGAAAAAGAAACTCCGAGAACTCGGAACCTGGAAGAACCGCCTCCCATCCTCAATCCGTCGAACCTGTAAAAGAAACAACCTTGCACACGTCTATTCCAGACGCAAGTCCAGACGACGGAATCGCGGAAAATTTTCAAATAACGCAACTTTTAGAAGATCGAGAAATAGCCCCATTTTCTGAGGATTCCGAAATTCCGGAATCGTCAGAACATGGACAAAACATTGAGAATATCGAGGATCTCACCGAAAGCTCAAGCGACTCAAACGACGACTCTGTAAATAGCGACATATTTGATAACGATATTACGTCGTGGTTGTAAAATCAAGTTTTAATTCTTAAATTTTTATTTTAGATAGTACGAGAATTTCGTTCAAGAAATTCAAGAGTATGACAAGAGGATGGGGCGGGAACATATCCCTTGCCCTTTGACAAGCTCGAATGAATCTCAACGCGGGAATATTATACCCATTAAATATAGGGACTGATTCCAGTGCGTCTTTGTACGCGAGTGACGGTTGAGTTGATTGATCGGGAAAGGGAGGGGGGATATTACGATATCTGTGGCCCCAAGTTTTGGCCATGCAGTCTTTATATTTGGCTCAAAATAAGACTTTTTTCAAGAATACAAAAAATCGAAATTCGGCTTTTAAGGGGGTGAAACAGAGGTTTTAAATTTTTAATGAGGCGGAGTATTTTTTGGGTAGATTTCTTTAGAATTCGGCGTAAACATTCTAGAAAACAAGTAATTTTCAAAGAGTTAGGTAGTTCATTGAAACACGATTTGTAACGGGATAAACGAGAGCTTGGAACGTTGTTAAATATTATATTTTTTCGTCAAATCCTCTGAAATTCAGCTTCCCAGAAGGGTGATTGCAAGTAGGTCTCAGACTATTAGCGTTACCCGGAATTCACCACGTGGAGGTTGTCTGTTTCGAATCCCTGGCCCTAATAAGGGCCGTTGTGTGTGAATAAATGTGTGTGTGTGTGTGCGTGTGTGCGTGTGCGTGTGCGTGTGCGTCTGCGTGTGTGTGTGTGTGTTAGAATACGAAGTCAGGATCCCCGAACTCATCATCGTCGTTTCCGGAGGCGACAGTTTCTAATTCTTCCTCAATACTATCGATTCGTGGACGTTTTGCAGGAACTAACTCCTCGAGATCGGCCAACCATTACGGTAGCAACGCGAAAGTATGGGCTAAACGGAAGTTTATTCCTATAATGTGTCAAATTTCAGAGCTCGGTTTCACCCCCTTAAAAGCCGAATTTCGATTTTTTGTATTCTTGAAAAAAGTCTTATTTTGGGCCAAATATGAAGACTGCATGACCAAAACTTGAGGCCACAGATATCGTAATACTGCCAAGGGAGGAAAGAAATTTTGTGGAGTAGGTGGGGGACTACCGGTTCCCTGTTCCCTTTTGATATTTGTAATATCCCTTTTATTTCCGAAAATTCGGAAGGCAAATTCTTCAACATGGATTGCAATGATTTATCATCTTCGTTTTGTTCGAGATCATTGTCTTCGATAAATGTTTCTTTCGTTTTTTCTTGTTCAATCAAATATTCTTCCCTCATCTGAATTTCTTTGAGTCTTTCTTCCATTTCTCTTTCCTTTGCCCGAAGGGCGTTTTCTTGTGCGCGTAGTTGTTCGTTTTTTCTGTCCAATTGGTCAGCTAATATTTTTATCTCATCTTCGTTACATATACCTTTACTCTTACTACGCGTCTCCATTTTGTCAGTCATTGCGATTGTTTGTGTTTCTTTGTTTTAATTTTAATTTTGATGATTTTGGTACTGATTACTTTTAACGGGCCATCCCACCGCTGCCACCAGAAATATTTACCTGTTACGTCGTGGTTGTAAAATCAAGTTTTAATTCTTAAATTTTTATTTCAGATAGTACGAGAATTCCGTTCAAGAGGATGATTTAACAGGTAAAGGGAGATCCCAAGAGTTTAAACGGGAATGCGCCCGTTAGGGATGGGGATCAATCCGTTAGAAAGTAATCAAGTTATCAACGATTTGAAGATCTGGTGAGTAATGAATTTAAAATGAGGTAAACGTGGAAGATTTACTCACCGTCCGAGCGTGGAAACGTAGCGGGTCTTATGGAGTTGGCTCCTATTGTTTCGTCTGAGAAGAATCTCCGGAGTTTGGGCGAATAACTCGGATGCACCCCTTCTTGTCAACCAGGTGGTTTTCAGTGTTCACCGGGATATTGGAGATCACCTTGGGTTGAACTCGGCCAGATTCCGTAGGTCTTGATGGGTTCATATAAGAATTTCCGAATGTTTCGAGGATCGATGCAGAAAAATGGTTTGCAACACTTGAATGTTCCTTGACGTGGAAACTTTCCGTATAAAAGTCAATTATAGGAAACGCGGCGCTATTTGTTTGCGATACCGTTTCTTTGTCGAAAGGCGATAATGATTTGTCAGGGATTTTTGTGTTTTTTTCTTGAATTCTTGTTGTTTCCCCTGGGGCCACGAGGAGGTTGGCCCAAAGCCTCAGCAATAACTCGACGGAAACGTTAATGTTTACCTCCTCGTCGTCTAGGCATACGGAAGAGGTTGAATATCCCAAGGTAAGGCGGACAAGTTATCGTGCATAGGTATCTGCACTAATAGCTTGTGGTTATTATAGGTAGTTATCGTGCATAGATATCTGCACAAATAACGGGATTATTGACAGGTGATGATCGGATAGCTTTTCAATCTATTCCGTATATTTGATTCACCGTTTCTTTTCAATTTTTGTGAGTAACACTTGACTTAAAATATTTTCTTTATACCCATTTTCTCTAGCGCGTTTCGACGTAGAGACGACGATGGGTTGGGTAAGAGTAACTCAGACACAATATTTCACTTTTAGTACGTATATTGATACAATCTTTTGTATTGAATAACCGATTTTCAGAGCGACCGAACGCGATGTTGCTCCGTGGAGAGACCGGCTGGAACTAAGGGGCCCAACCCCGGCTTGGGCCTGCTGTATATATGTCTTCATGAGGAGTGGGGATGACGGAGTGTCTTCCCCTCTTACGGTGTATTTTCTTGTTTTCTTCGTTTTTCCGTTGTTTTCTTTTGACAATATGTTTTTAATTAATCTGAAGCATTGATAAATTAATTTCATTTGTTAATTTATCATTGCTTTTACAATTAATCCTTAATTTACTGGTTATTTCGCTTATGTAGTATTGTTTTCTTATTGCCAATGTGCGTGTTGTTTATTGGTGTCATGATGGCTGCATTTATTTGACGGGGATCTTTATAATTAACTAAGGTTTTAATAAAATTTATAGTGTTCGAGAAGGTTTTGGATTGTGCGTGATATTCTATTGCGTAGTAGGTGCACGTGTGCATTCTTCTCTTATCACATCCGGTCGAGCTCGAGCTCGAGGTGTAATTTGACTCTTAAGAATTTTATTTTTCCGGCTTGAGTTTGCATCTATGACGCAATCCTTTGTTCTCTTCGAGATTGTCCTCGAAGTTACTGGATGGTTCTAGAACGTTCTCGAAGTTTATATGTATATGTATTTCTATGTCTTTAATATTACGAGAGTGTCTTTACAATATGCTTGGAGGTGTATTTCGTGTCCTTATAGACTCATATTTTTAAGGGAATGTTCTCATAATGTATGTCTATATGTATTAAGACTGTGTTTTAAGTCTGGTGGTGTTCCCAAAGTATGTACGCGTGTGAATAATATTGTCCTTAAAGTTTAGTATTGTACGCATAAACGATATATATATATATATATATGTGTGTGTGTGTTGGTTTATTAGGTCCTCAAAGTATATAATATGGTTCGTCCTCGGAATAAGGTATGTACCGCTAGTATTCATGAAGGTAGACATCCATGTACGTATATATATGTATGTATATTCCCTTATAACTTTCATATAATTTTGGTTTTACAGGTAGCGAATTACCTGACGGGTGGGTAGCATGTAAGGGGTTAGATTGGGCACTCGCGGGGTCGTGAATTATACTTTAAAATTGGGGTAAATGAATTCGCGAGGCGCGAAATAAAACTCGAGAATCGGTAGAACAGGAGTGCACAAGAGGTATATTGCCCCTGCAAGTAGGCAACCCGTCAAGTAGTTCGACTGTATTTTGGTCGGACTTGGTGTAGTGGTATTACCAGAGATGTAGTCAGAGATGTAGCATTATTTGTGTTTGGTCTGACTAATTTAAGTGGAGCCTTGACTGAATGGTCCGACATATTTTAGAGTTAGTAGTTTCTACTTTAAACAATCTTACATGTTTTATGGGATGGTTATTGATAAGATTAAAGAAGTAATATAACTTTACGTGTGTTTTGTTGATTTCCTTGGGATTTTTAGGTTTGAAGAGGGTGGAGACCCAGGACGTAACACCTGGGTAGAGAGCGTGTATACGTCCGGTATTAGGTGAGAGTTGTCGAAGGTCCTTAATTTGGTAGCTGTACCCTCGAATAATACGTCGTATCTATTAAACGCGCAGGTATCTGCTGGTTCAGTTTTCCAGAATACGGTGTTACCCTCGATATCGAAGCAGGTACCATCCGATAATTGGCAATGGCTTCCTGACCGAAGGATTATTTAATTGGTCGCCAAGTTGACCGTTGCTTCGTAACTGGTGAGAGTTATCCTCACTGAGGCTTGGACGACCACGTTGTCCCAAGCGCCGAAAGGATCGTTATATTGTGTGCCGGAGCATTTCCCCTGGTTATCGACAGATCCGGCTAGGGTCACGCCCCGAGTTGTGGTGCTATTTTTCCGGATCCCGGAAATTATTGCTGTCAGGCCTACTTGCAGTAGCCCTGTTTCGTGAATTTTTCGGCACGATCGTTCATCGACTTCGTGCAGGTAAATTTGACGTCCATTATGTACAATGGAGTTGTGGGAACTCATCCCACAGTAGTAAATTGTCCGGTCGATTTCGACCTTACATTATACTACGCCAGTTGATGAGAACTCCGAAAGTTGCAGGAGTTGAATCTTCACTGGTGTCGGTATCGGATCGACCAAAGGGATGTCACATTCGCCGATGTTGCCCAAAGAGATGGTCGATACGTTTAGAGATGGTCCGCCACAATCGTATCCGACAAGGCCGGCAGTAGGGCGGATGCAAAATAGGACGGCAAGGTAAATTTTCCACGTCATCCTGTAACCAAGAACGCTTCGCTGATGTCGATAGTCGTCTTCTTGATTAGGGTGCCAGAGGGCACTTTGGGCGTCAACCCCGGGTGGTCGTCGTGGACTGGTTCCCATCTTCGGAACAGGAACCACGTCTATGGCCACCTTGCGATGTTATTTACAGATAGTCAACGTAACTTCGTCGTTGCCTAGCGTTCGTATCAAAAGATTTTTAATTTCGTTCCATGATACATTTCCGATTGAGTTTGTTTTCGCGACATGAATTAGTTTCGTAGATGTTTCGCGGACAAAATTTTTCAAGGTGTCGAGGGCTTCCTCAAGGTCCTCGATCAAAAGATTTTCGTGTACATTAGCCAATAACGGTATAGCTAATATGCATCTGGAATTTTCATTTATTACCTTGAGTCGTAAATACGTGGTTTCCTCGATTTCGGGAAGCAAATTTTGAGTTTGGAGATCTTTTGCTCCATCATCGATTGGTCTCCCGGAAGTGGTGACAAAGACGACGAGATTGTCCTTGAACATGGACAAATTATCTCGCGTTTCGCGTATGGTGAGTCTACCTTGGACTTCACTGTTTTCCCTCGGTAATGCATACTCGGGATTTTGATTATCAAATATGTCACTATTTACAGAGTCGTCGTCTGAGTCGCTTGAGCTTTCGGTGAGATCCTCGATATTTTCAATATTTTCTCCATGTTCTGACGGTTCCGGAATTTCGGAATCCTCAGGAAATGGGGCTATTTTTCGATCTTCTAAAAGTTGCGTTATTTGAAAATTTTCCGCGATTCCGTCGTCTGGGCTTGCGTCTGGAACAGACGTGTGCAAGGTTGTTTCTTTTACAGGTTCGACGGATTGAGGATGGGAAGGCGGTTCTTCCAGGTTCCAAGTTTTCGGAGTTCCTTTTTCTTCTTCCCAACGACGAGGCGTTTTGCCAGACGTTTGCGAAATTGTCGGGAAATTTCGGAAACCGAGGAAATCGTCCTCGTCCGCGGAGTCGGCCAACTTTTTCCGTTTTTCAGGTGGATTTTTCCTTTGGTTGCCGTCCGACGGATCGGGGATTTCTTCCGTATCCGTATCAGGATTTAAGGTAGGTTTTCGTTTTTTAGCTGGGTTTCTTCCAGCTGGTGGATCTAACAATCTTTCGTCCGAGTCCGAATCGTCGTTTTCACTAGGAGTCGGTTTACCGATTTTTGCCCGACTTGGGCCAACGATAGGCGATTCGGATTTTCTTTTACATGGCGTATGCTTCACCATGAGCACAGTCTGATTTTTTACTGGCGGGTTCCGGGAGAGGGCGTCAGCATTGCTGTTTACCCTTCCTGGTTTGTATACAATTTTATAGGTATAATTAGCAAGGCTAATGCGCCAATGCACAAGCCGATTGGCCGGGTCTTTTACGGAGTGAAGCCATACGAGCGGCTTGTGATCCGTTACCAATAAGAACTCACGGTCGTAGACATAAGGTCTTAAATGATTTACACAATAAATGATAGCCAATAATTCCTTCTCGATCACTGAGTAATTAACTTCGTGTTTTCCAAGAGTTCGAGAGGTGTAATTAACGGGTTTATCTTTACCAATTTCGCCTTGGCTCAAAATTCCGCCAATGGCGTGATCAGATGCGTCCGTTGTTATGATGAATGGTTTTATGAAATCCGGATATTGAAAAATTGGTTCTTTACATAACGCCTCGATAAGCGTATCAAAGGCTTTTTGGTGAGATTCGGTCCATTTGAAGGTCGATCCCTTTTTTAATAAATTTGTGAGTGGCTTTGCAATGCCTGAAAATTTTTCGATAAACCTGCGGTAATAACCTGCAAGTCCTAAAAATTGTTTTATCTTTTTGGGAGTGGTAGGCCTAGGGTATCCCTGTAGAGCCTCCATTTTTTTGGGATCGGGTTTAACTCCGCCCTCACTTATGATGTGACCCAAATATGCCACTTCTCGTCTTAAAAATTCACACTTGTCCGGTTGTAATTTTAAGTTGGCTTGCCTTAATTTTTTCGCAAGTTTGTTGAATTTATTCTCGTATTTAACTAGTGTCTTTGCATAAATGACGGTGTCATCCAAATAAACAAACAGTTCGATGGCTTGAAGGCCTGTTAAGACTCGATCCATTAATCTTTGAAATGTTGCCGGAGCGTTGTTTAAACCAATCGGCATTCGGTCGAACTCGTAGTGACCGAATGGTGTAGGAAATGCTGTCTTGTGAGAATCATCTGGATGTACTTTAATTTGATGGAAACCGCTGGCCAGGTCGAATACTGAAAAATATTTCGCATTACCCAATTGGTCGACAATTTCGGTTATTTGAGGTAACGGATAAGCATCGCCAATTGTCTTTTCGATTAAGTTCCGATAATCAATAACCATGCGCCACTTTGGATTTCCTTGTGAGTCCGCCTTTTTGGGAACGATCCACAGGGGCGAAAACTATACGGGGAGTTTGACGGTTTAATTACTTCCCCTTCAATTAGTTCTTTAACTTGTTTTGTAATTTCATCTTTATGAACGGGGGGAAATCTATACTGCCTCGTGAAAACTGGTTGGTCGTCGTTCGTCGTTATCTTATGCTCGATTTTATCTGTAAAGCTTAGGATTTTTCCTGGCAAATGAAATAGGTCCGAATTCTCGCTTATAACTTCATCCACGCTTGACTGTTCTTCATCGTTTAGATGGTTGAGACGGAGTAAGTCGCGAATTTCGTTTACTTTATCTTTCTTTTCAACTTTTAAAACTTTTTTGTTGCGCGCAATTTCAAACCGTAATATACCCTCTTCCCGAGACGCCATTTAGTCGTCCGGGTGGGGAACAATTAAACTTTTCTCCGGGGGGGGACCGGTTTGATTTTTATCCTCTTCCTGAAACGCCATTTGGCCGTCCGGAGTGAGGAAATTATTTTCACATTCGGTCCTATCCTCTTCCTGAAACGCCTTTTGGTCGACCGGAGTGAGGAAACCTTTTTTCGTGCTTTGCACCTGAATTCTTCGACTACTACCGTTGGTATAGTCAGTAATAAATTATCATCGGTTGAATTGTGCGCAATAAGATAAGCGATACCATTCTTGACCGTAACGACTGCTTCGCCAAAAAAGATCCCTCCTCCCAAGTAGAGCATCGGAATATATCCTTCTTTGATTTTGGGATTACTTACTTTGACATAACAGACCGTTTTGGACCGTTTTGGATTCGAAATAGTTTGTTTACTTTTAAACGGGATCCTTTGATTTCCCCAAGTTAATTGTTCATGTCTCCAATCTATGAGAGCTTTATTTTCAGCAAGAAATTCGGTACCACGTAATGCATGTTGGTCCATTGGGAACCAATCATCGACGACGTGAAATTCCGCAGGGGTATCATTGATCATTATTCTTATAGACCCCTTTGTTCTTACGGGGATACTCGAGATCCCCTCCAAATTTAATAACACTTTTTTGTTCTACGTGAGGGACTGTATCTATTTGTCGTTGACCCTCACTATTTATAATTGAACCAATTTCCCTATTGATTCGACTGACTTCGTTTATCATTGTCGACAGGGTATTTTGCATAGCCTCGAGGGCGTCATGAATGAATGAGATTCGTTCATCTCTATTATTCACTTGATCACTAAATTCACTTTCACGCGCACTCAGGGCTGCTAATTTTTCGTGCGTTTCTAATTCTCTTTTTAATAACGCCTGTTCTTGTTCACGAAGTATTTCGCGTTTTTTATCTAATTGATCCGCTAATACGCGGAGTTCCTCTTCACTTAAACGGTTCGAATTTTGGGAATGCTCAGCCATTTTAAACCTCTTATTTTATTTTACACTTTGCGATATGTAAACATGATTTTTTTATATTGATTTTAATTTTACACCAAAGACTTTAAGCGAATCCCACCGCTGCCACCAATTTTTTATATATTATTAACCCTCTTACGTCGTGGGTCCCATTTTTAATCCATAATTAATCGTCTTTTAATTTACCTTTCAGGATTTGAATTTACGAATGGGAAGTGTGCCACGAACGTACGGATTATAATGATATAAGGTCATATGACTTATATGACGTTAAGTTACCGTCGGAGAAGAAAAGCGCCACGTTTAAGCGGGAGTGTGACCACTTGGGATAGGCGCTTGGCAAAGTCGTTGGTGTATAATTTGATGCATAAGCGACAGGTAAGCAAATAGGAAAGTAGCGTGAAATTGTGCTTACCTTGGTGAGAAAGAGCGGCGGTGCGTAGCGGGTCAAAACTACTCGACCGTGTGACTGAATTTGTTCAGGAATCGCAAAGTGTTCCAGCTCGACCCGACCTGTCGTTGCCCAGACGGGTAACCCGGAAATCGACGTCCGAATACTAAGCACCGGATTAACCGTGCCAGTCGCTAACCTGCCAGTTACGGAGAGTCAGCGGATGTAGCGTGTTCGTGCGTCAACTTTCCCAAGCCTCATAAAAGGCACTTCAAGATTTGTCCAATTTTGGACAAGTATGATTTTATGAGTGAGACGAATACGTGCGTTAGGAAAAATGGCGTGAGCGAGAGGAAGAGAGAAAGAGAGAAAGAAATGCACTGAAAAAATATGTAGCCACTTTTTTATAATAAAGCCTTAAACTTTAGAAAAAAACGGCACTGCAAAGTTGTACTCATATATATATATATATATATATATATATATATATATATATATGAGTACAACTTTGCAGTGCCGTTTTTTTAAAACCCATAAAAAAGTGGCTACATATTTTTTAATCAAAGTACTGCCCGTCGCTAGCTACGACCTCGGCCCATCTTTCAGGTAGCATTCGAATCCCGCTTCGATAAAAGTCTTGGTCCTTGGAGGCAATCCAGGAATCGACCCAATTTTTGACTTCTTCGTAAGTACCGAAGTGCTGGTCAGCCAAATCGTGTGCCATTGACCGGAACAAGTGATAGTCGGAAGGGGCAATGTCTGGAGAGTACGGCGGGTGGGATAAAACCTCCCATTTCAGCGTTTCCAAGTACTTTTTCCCGACATTTGCAACATGGGGTCGGGCATTGTCATGCTGCAGTATCACTCATCTCGGCTTCAACTCATGCGGGACCCAGTTTCCTTGCTTTTGGATCATACCCATATCCCGGAGACGTTTTGAAACTGCTTGCTGGGTTACTCCTAACGTCTCGGCGAGTTCCTCTTGAGTTTGGCACGAATCCTGGTCCAGCAAGGTCTCCAATTCTGCGTCTTCAAAAACTTTCTGCCTTCCGCCACCATGCTTGTTCTCGACCTCAAAATCTCCACTTTTGAAGCGTTGAAACCACCGCCGACACGTTTTCCCACTAATAGAATCCTCCCCGTAAGCATCTACAAGCAAACGGTGGGCCTCAGCCGCAGATTTCTTGATGTTGAAGAAGTAAATCATAACCTCCCGCAAATGCTGAGAATTCGGTTCGTAGGTTGCCATGTTTGAGTGCCTATAACTTTATAACGCATACATGTATCCGTTAGCTTTTTTAAATTGTTTACATTGGCAGAGCCTCTAGTTTAAAATGCCACTTTTTTATTGAGCTAGGGCCACTACTTCGGCCGCAGTGGCTCTCTAAGTAAAACGGTCACTGCAAAGTTGTACTCCTAATATATATATATATAGTTATTCACTAAAGTTATTCCGAGGACTAATGCCTTCGAAGTTTTCATAAGAGTATACGAATGGTACATGAGGACTATGAGGTCCTGGAGTATGTATATATATATATATATATACAGGGTGTCCCATTTTCATCTTACACCTGAATTTTCTCGAAAAATATTGCTCGGACGAACTATTGTGTGGATCAAAACTTCTAGGGATTGAAGGGGGATGTTTGAAAAAAATTTATTTCAGGAGCCAAAATTCAAAATGGCGGCGTTACAAAGGCTGACATGTTTTTTTCAAACGAAAACATAACGTTTTTTTATTGCCAAAAAATTTGTCAGCTGAAAACTAAAAACTTTTGTTGAAAAAATTTTTTGATAAAGTTCATAGTTTTCAAGTGAAAACATCATTTTCAATTATTTCAGATGTATCCCGGATTGTGTGTGTGTGTGTGTGTGTGTGTGTGTGTGTGTGTGTGTGTGTGTGTGTGTGTGTGTGTGTGTGTGTGTGTGTGTGTGTGTGTGTGTGTGTGTGTGTGTGTGTGTGTGTGCATGTGCGTGCGTGTGGAACACTCACAAGGATTAGGTCTCTGCGGTTCGTAACTACCGTAGTATTTTTTTACTCCAAACCCTCCTTGTAAGTGTATTGTGATCCCTTTCTAAAGATGTTCAAATATCCATCCATTTATGTTTAAACATGCCCGAACTCTTCTCGCGATTACGTTTTTTAATATCAAGATCTGAAAGGTAAGCGAAATTGAAAAAAACATGATTGGTACTACTGACATAGTCTGACTGTCTGATTTTGGTTTTTTTTTGTTTTTTTTTGTTTTCAAATTTGGACGATATTTCATGAGAAAATTGTGGAGGAAAATCGATGAAAAATAGTTTTTTTTTTTCATTTTAATAGCGTTTGTGCCATTTTCAGGCCCAAAAACGTGTTTCTTTAAATCCTTGACGAACTTTGACCACGATGGGTAGAAAAACACACACACACACACACACACACAAATCCTGGATACATCTGAAATAATTGAAAATGATGTTCTCACTTGAAAACTATGAACTTTATCAAAAAAATTTTTCAACAAAAGTTTTTAGTTTTCAGCTGACAATTTTTTTGGCAATAAAAAAAAGTTATGTTTCCGTTTGAAAAAAACATGTCAGCCTTTGTAACGCCGCCATTTTGAATTTTGGCTCCTCAA